>CM056838.1:15017500-15356705 GCA_029853015.1 Chelidonichthys spinosus | reverse complement strand
AGACCAATTTGCCATGGGAAAACCTAACAGGAGCACTAAGCTCCAGACAACACAGCCCTCAGGGTCATAGGGACACACAAACCTCTCCACCACGGTAAGGTGATGGTTCACGGAGAGGACTATCCATTCATCCATTCATCCATTGTCTACCGCTTATCCTGTTTTCAGGGTCGCGCGGGGGGGGGGGGGAGGGCTGGAGCCGATCCCAGCTGTCATTGGGCGAAGGCAGGGTACACCCTGGACAGGTCGCCAGTCCATCGCAGGGCCAACATGTTGAGACAAACAACCATTCACTCTCACATTCACACCTACTGGGAATTTAGAGTCATCAATTAACCTATCTCAATCCTGCATGTCTTTGGACTGTGGGAGGAAGCCGGAGAACCCGGAGAGAACCCACGCTCACACAGGGAGAACATGCAAACTCCACACAGAAAGAACCCGGGCCCGATCCAGGAATCGAAACCGGGACCCTCTTCCTGTGAGGCGACAGTGCTACCCACTACACCACCATGTGGCCCAAGAGAGGAGGATGTAACGTCTATATGTCAAAAGATGGGAGGGAGAATATATTGCAAAGTGACACCACAGGGGCGCTGTCCGATCATCTATAGCCTAAGTAACAAGTTGGAAGTAAGAAAATGGTGCAGTAATACAATAACACCACATTTCCCCTTTCTAGAATCAATGGGTAGACTACTATTGATTCCAAAGACCTAAGAGGAGCAGTAGGGGACAGCTGTAAGTTAATAATGGATGCTAAGGCGGTGCTGTCCAATCCTCTATATGTAATTAGCTAGGAGTGAGAATATGTTGCAAAGTGACACCAAAGGGATGCTGACCAAACATCTATAGCATAAGAGACAAGTTGGGAGTAAGAATGTGGTGCAGTAATACAATTACACCACATGTACCCTTGCTGGAATCAATGGGTAGACTGCCATTGATTCCCCAGACCTTAGAGGATTATTCTGCCTCTATAGCTGGAAGGTCTATTCATATCAGTGTGACTCTAACAAAAAGGAGCAATAGGGAGTAGCAGTGCGTTACAAAATCACACCAAGGGGGTGCAGGCCGGAAGCCCATATGTGACGAGTTTGGACTGAGAATGGGTTGGAAGAATACAAAAACATCACATCTCCCCTTTCTAGAATCAATGGGTAGACTGCCATTGATTCCCCAGACCTTAGAGGATTATTCTGCCTCTATAGCTGGAAGGTCTGTTCTATCAGTGTGACTCTAATAAAAGGAGCAATAGGGGGTAGCAGTGCGTTAAAAATCACACCAAGGGGGTGTAGGCCGGAAGCCCATATGTGACGAGTTTGGACTGAGAATGGGTTGAAAGAATACAAAAACATCACATCTCCCCTTTCTAGAATCAATGGGTAGACTGCCATTGATTCCCCAGACCTTAGAGGTTTCTGCCTCATAGCTGGAAGGTCTGTTCTATCAGTGTGCTCAAAAAAAAGGACAAAGGGATAGCAGTTTACAAAATCCACCAAGGGGGTCGGCCGGAACCCAATGTGACGATTTGGATGAAATTTAAGAATAAAAAACTCACTCTCCCCTTTCGTCGGGTAACTCCTTTTCCCGATTAAGGTTTTCTGCCTCTTAGCTGGAAGGCTTTCCTATCAGGGCCTAATAAAAAGCTAGGGATAGGGCCACAAAATCCACCAAAGGGGTGAGGCCGGAAGCCCATATTGCAGTTTGGTTAGTGGGGAAAGTACCATCCATCTCCCCTTTCGAACAAGGGTAGACTGCCATTGACCCAGACCAAACATTATTCTCCTCATACTGGAAGGTCTTTCATTCATTGATCTTGGACTGGGGGAGCAGGCGGAAAAATCACACGGGGGTGCACCGGAAGCCCATAGGTGACGATTTCTGGAAGGGTTGAAAGTCAAAAACTACACCCCTTTCAGAAAATGGGTAACTCCATTGTTCCCCAGATTAGAGGATTATTCTGCCCAAGGGGGCTGTTCCATCATTGCTAATAAAAGGGAATAGGGGGTGCAGTTTCAAAACACACCAAGGGGGTCAGGCCGGAAGCCCATATGGAAATTTGGACTGAGAATGGGGAAGAATAAAAAAATCACTCTCCCCTTTCTAAATAATGGGTAGATGATTGTTCCCAGACCAAAGGAATTCTGCCTCTATAGCTGGAAGGTTGTTCATATCAGTTGACTTAATAAAAGTAGCAATAGGGGGTAGATGCTTGAAATCAACCAAGGGGTGCAGGCTGGAAGCCCATATGTGACGAGTTTGGACTTAGAATGGGTTGAAAGAATACAAAAACATCACATCTCCCCTTTCTAGAATCAATGGGTAGACTGCCATTGATTCCCCAGACCTTAGAGGATTATTCTGCCTCTATAGCTGGAAGGTCTGTTCCTATCAGTGTGACTCTAATAAAAGGAGCAATAGGGAGTAGCAGTGCGTTACAAAATCACACCAAGGGGGTGCAGGCCGGAAGCCCATATGTGACGAGTTTGGACTGAGAATGGGTTGGAAGAATACAAAAACATCACATCTCCCCTTTCTAGAATCAATGGGTAGACTGCCATTGATTCCCCAGACCTAGGAGGATTAATCTGCCTCCATAGCTGGAAGGTCTGTTCCTATCAGTGTGGCTCCAAAAAGACAAAGGGATAGCAGTTAACAAAATCACCAAGGGGTTCGGCCGAACCAAATGTGACGGTTTGGGGATGAAAGTTTTTAAATAAAAAAACCTTTCCGACGGGGCTCTGATTCCCCCGGTGGGGATTTTCTTCCTCATTTTCTGGGGTTCTGCCTTCAGTTGGCCCTCATAGACCAAGCCATGGGAAAACCTAAAGGGCACAAGCTCCGACAACAAGCCCTAGGGTCGTAAAAAAACCTTCCAACGGGGTGATTTCCGGGGGACTTTTCTCCATTCATCCTTCACCATTGTCTCCCTTACCTGTTTTTCAGGGCCCGGGGGACTAGCCGACCCAGCTTCAGGGCGGTAGGGACACCCTACAGGTGGTATTTCACAGCCATCCATCCATCCATTTCCAACCATTCATCCAATTCACCCTACGGGGTTTAAAGTCCCCTACCAATCCGCTGTCTTTGGGGGGAGGAAAGCCGGAAACCCGGAAGCCCAGTCCACGGAGGAACATGCAAACCCACACAAAAAACCCGGGCCCATAGGAATCAACCCACCCTCTTCCTGTGAGGCGACAGGACCCACTACACCACCATGCCCCAAAGAAGGAAACGCATAGTCAAAAGGTGGGAGGGAGTAATTCAAAGTGACCCAAGGGGGTGTACTCTATATGTAACAAGTTGGAAGTAAGAAAATGGTGCAGTAATACAATAACACCACATTTCCCCTTTCTAGAATCAATGGGTAGACTACTATTGATTCCAAAGACCTAAGAGGATTATTCTGCCTCTGGAAGAACTGTTTTTATCAATGTGTATCTAATAAAAAGAGCAATAGGGGACAGCTGCTAGTTAATAATGGATGCTAAGGCGGTGCTGCCCACCTCTATATGTCATGAGCTAGGAGTGAGAATATGTTGCAAAGTGACACCAAAGGAATGCTGACCAAACATCTACAGCGTAAGTGATAAGTTGGGAGAAAGAATGTGGTGCAGTAATATAATTATAACCCATGTACCCTTTCTAGAATGGGGTGGAAAAATACAAAAACATCACATCTCCCCTGACAACAAAAACAACTCCACTGTACAAAGAAGCTGTGTGGACACGAGGAGTGAGCCACTAAGACTGTGTATTCCTAAGTTTCATACCTAGTTGAGAGGCTTAACTACAGTTTCTGTTGTTTTTGTATTAGTCTACATCTAATTTATTCTAGTTCTTCTGCAGTTCTACGTTTTTACTTCCACTGACAGTTTTGATTGTTGCTTGATCTGACCAAGCTCTTCTGATCTTGCATTTAAGTTTCTTGTCTGACACTAATCTTATTTGTCGCACTCTTTCTGTTAAATTAAATAGTTTCCTGCAGTAGTACACATAGGGTCTGTACTCACAAAACCAGGCATTTTAAAGTTTGTAAGTACATCAGGTGTTTATTCAAAAGAACACTAGCCTGATAGCTTCTACTGCTAAAACTACCACTGTTGCGTAGAAGGCACTTCCGTGTTCACCCAGTTTCTTCTTCTTCTCTGTTGGTGTTGACGAGTTTCACGCGAGAGCATGAAAACGTTTCGCTTAATTTTTTTTTAGAAATGCTTCTATTATCAGGTCGAAAAGTGTTGACATGATAATACAAGCATTTATAAAAAATCAGCAAAACTTTTTCATACTCTGGCGTGAAACTTGTGTCACGGAAACAGCTGGGTAAACACCGACTGCCATTAAACACCAACGAAGAAGAAGAAAAAGCTGGGTAAACACGGAAGTGCTGTCTACGCAACAGCTGTAGCTTTAGCAGCAGAAGCTATCAGGTAAGTGTTCATTTAAATAACCTCCTGATGTACTTACAAACTTTAAAATGCCTCGTTTTGTGAGTACGGACCCTATGTGTACTACTGCAGAAGTTTGGTAACATTCCATGCATTATTAGTGGGGAATTTACAAGATATGCACCATCACGCTATTACTAATCAATTCTGCTGATCGCCCTATCTTCACTAATGCTGACCATCGCTAAAAATTCTTCCGAGGGGGTATTTGGCTGGATGTCTTGTTAGAAATTACCTAGGGGGCATTTTATTCCGATCCATCACTTTAATACCATAAAAAATCACCAAAATTATAAAAAGGCACATTTGATCAAAACAGCTGTTGTAGTATGACATTGAGAAGACCCTTGGTGTATGTAGTGATTTTGGTCTCTGCACTGTATAACAGTGGAGCTATTGATTAATATAGCAAGGTATTAATGATTAAAGTGATGGTTCTGAGTAAAATGCACCCTAGGTAATTTCCACCATGACATCCAGCCAAACACCCCCTCAGAAGCATTTTTAGCAATGGTCAGCATTGGTCAAGATAAGGCGATCAGCCGAATGGCTTAGTAATAGCGCGAATGTGCATAGTATATATCTTGTAAATTTCCCCACTAATAATGCATGGAATGTTATCAAACTTCTGCAGTAGTACACATAGGGTCTGTACTCACAAAACCAGGCATTTTAAAGTTTGTAAGTAGATCAGGAGTTTATTCAAAAGAACACTAGCCTGATAGCTTCTACTGCTAAAGCTACCACTGTTGCGTAGAAGGCACTTCCGTGTTTACCTAGTTTCTTCTTCTTCTTCGTTGGTGTTGACGAGTTTCATGCGAGAGCATGAAAACGTTTCCCTTAATTTTTTTTTAGAAATGCTTCTATTATCAGGTCGACAAGTGTTGACATGATAATACAAGCATTTATAAAAAATCAGCGAAACTTTTTCATACTCTGGCGTGAAACTTGTGTCACGGAAACAGCTGGGTAAATGCCGACTGCCATTAAACACCAACGAAGAAGAAGAAAAAGCTGGGTAAACACGGAAGTGCCGTCTATGCAACAGCTGTAGCTTTAGCAGCAGAAGCTATCAGGTAAGTGTTCATTTAAATAAACTCCTGATGTAGTTACAAACTTTAAAATGCCTCGTTTTGTGAGTACGGACCCTATGTGTACTACTGCAGAAGCTTGGTAACATTCCATGCATTATTAGTGGGGAAATTTACGAGATATGCACCATCACGCTATTACTAAGCCATTCTGCTGATCGCCCTATCTTCATTAATGCTGACTATCGCTAAAAATTCTTCCGAGGGAGTATTTGGCTGGATGTCTTGTTGGAAATCACCTAGGGGGCATTTTATTCTGATCCATCACTTTAATACCATGAAAAAATCACCAAAATTATAAAAAGGCTTGATCAAAACAGCTGTTGTAGTATGACAATGAGGAGACTCTTGGTGTATGTAGTGATTGTGGAGTCTCTGCACTGTATAACAGTGGAGCTATTGATTAATATAGCAAGGTATTAATGATTAAAGTGATGGTTCTGAGTGAAATGCACCCTAGGTAATTTCCACCATGACATCCAGCCAAACACCCCCTCGGAAGCATTTTTAGCAATGGTCAGCATTGGTCAAGATAAGGCGATCAGCCGAATGGCTTAGTAATAGCGCGAATGTGCATAGTATATATCTTGTAAATTTCCCCACTAATAATGCATGGAATGTTATCAAACTTCTGCAGTAGTACACATAGGGTCTGTACTTACAAAACCAGGCATTTTAAAGTTAGTAAGTACATCCGGAGTTTATTCAAAAGAACACTAGCCTGATAGCTTCTACTGCTAAAGCTACCACTGTTGCGTAGAAGGCACTTCCGTGTTTACCTAGTTTCTTCTTCTTCTTCGTTGGTGTTGACGAGTTTCATGCGAGAGCATGAAAACGTTTCACTTAATTTTTTTTTAGAAATGCTTCTATTATCAAGTCGACAAGTGTTGACATGATAATACAAGCATTTATAAAAAATCAGCGAAACTTTTTCATACTCTGGCGTGAAACTTGTGTCACGGAAACAGCTGGGTAAATGCCGACTGCCATTAAACACCAACGAAGAAGAAGAAAAAGCTGGGTAAACACGGAAGTGCCGTCTATGCAACAGCTGTAGCTTTAGCAGCAGAAGCTATCAGGTAAGTGTTCATTTAAATAAACTCCTGATGTACTTACAAACTTTAAAATGCCTCGTTTTGTGAGTACGGACCCTATGTGTACTACTGCAGAAGCTTGGTAACATTCCATGCATTATTAGTGGGGAAATTTACGAGATATGCACCATCACGCTATTACTAAGCCATTCTGCTGATCGCCCTATCTTCATTAATGCTGACTATCGCTAAAAATTCTTCCGAGGGAGTATTTGGCTGGATGTCTTGTTGGAAATCACCTAGGGGGCATTTTATTCTGATCCATCACTTTAATACCATGAAAAAATCACCAAAAATTATAAAAAGGCTTGATCAAAACAGCTGTTGTAGTATGACAATGAGGAGACTCTTGGTGTATGTAGTGATTTTGGAGTCTCTGCACTGTATAACAGTGCAGCTATTGATTAATATAGCAAGGTATTAATGATTAAAGTGATGGTTCTGAGTAAAATGCACCCTAGGTAATTTCCACCATGACATCCAGCCAAACACCCCCTCGGAAGCATTTTTAGCAATGGTCAGCATTGGTCAAGATAAGGCGATCAGCCGAATGGCTTAGTAATAGCGCGATTGTGCATAGTATATATCTTGGAAATTTCCCCACTAATAATGCATGGAATGTTATCAAACTTCTGCAGTAGTACACATAGGGTCGGTACTCACAAAACCAGGCATTTTAAAGTTTGTAAGTACGTCCGGAGTTTATTCAAAAGAACACTAGCCTGATAGCTTCTACTGCTAAAGCTACCACTGTTGCGTAGAAGGCACTTCCGTGTTTACCTAGTTTCTTCTTCTTCTTCGTTGGTGTTGACGAGTTTCATGCGAGAGCATGAAAACGTTTCGCTTAATTTATTTTAGAAATGCTTCTATTATCAGGTCGACAAGTGTTGACATGATAATACAAGCATTTATAAAAAATCAGCGAAACTTTTTCATACTCTGGCGTGAAACTTGTGTCACGGAAACAGCTGGGTAAATGCCGACTGCCATTAAACACCAACGAAGAAGAAGAAAAAGTTGGGTAAACAAGGAAGTGCCGTCTATGCAACAGCTGTAGCTTTAGCAGCAGAAGCTATCAGGTAAGTGTTCATTTAAATAAACTCCTGATGTACTTACAAACTTTAAAATGCCTCGTTTTGTGAGTACGGACCCTATGTGTACTACTGCAGAAGCTTGGTAACATTCCATGCATTATGAGTGGGGAAATTTACGAGATATGCACCATCACACTATTACTAAGCCATTCTGCTGATCGCCCTATCTTCACTAATGCTGACCATCGCTAAAAATTCTTCCGAGGGGGTATTTGGCTGGATGTCTTGTTAGAAATTACCTAGGGGGCATTTTATTCCGATCCATCACTTTAATACCATAAAAAATCACCAAAATTATAAAAAGGCTTGATCAAAACAGCTGTTGTAGTATGACAATGAGGAGACTCTTGGTGTATGTAGTGATTGTGGAGTCTCTGCACTGTATAACAGTGGAGCTATTGATTAATATAGCAAGGTATTAATGATTAAAGTGATGGTTCTGAGTAAAATGCACCCTAGGTAATTTCCACCATGACATCCAGCCAAACACCCCCTCAGAAGCATGTTTAGCAATGGTCAGCATTGGTCAAGATAAGGCGATCAGCCGAATGGCTTAGTAATAGCGCAAATGTGCATAGTATATATCTTGTAAATTTCCCCACTAATAATGCATGGAATGTTATCAAACTTCTGCAGTAGTACACATAGGGTCTGTACTCACAAAACCAGGCATTTTAAAGTTTGTAAGTACATCAGGAGTTTATTCAAAAGAACACTAGCCTGATAGCTTCTACTGCTAAAGCTACCACTGTTGCGTAGAAGGCACTTCCGTGTTTACCCAGTTTCTTCTTCTTCTTCGTTGGTGTTGACGAGTTTCATGCGAGAGCATGAAAACGTTTCACTTAATTTTTTTTAGAAATGCTTCTATTATCAGGTCGACAAGTGTTGACATGATAATACAAGCATTTATAAAAAATCAGCGAAACTTTTTCATACTCTGGGGTGAAACTTGTGTCACGGAAACAGCTGGGTAAATGCCGACTGCCATTAAACACCAACGAAGAAGAAAAAAAGCTGGGTAAACACGGAAGTGCCGTCTATGCAACAGCTGTAGCTTTAGCAGGAGAAGCTATCAGGTAAGTGTTCATTTAAATAAACTCCTGATGTACTTACAAACTTTAAAATGCCTCGTTTTGTGAGTACGGACCCTATGTGTACTACTGCAGAAGCTTGGTAACATTCCATGCATTATTAGTGGGGAAATTTACGAAATATGCACCATCACGCTATTACTAAGCCATTCTGCTGATCGCCCTATCTTCATTAATGCTGACTATCGCTAAAAATTCTTCCGAGGGAGTATTTGGCTGGATGTCTTGTTGGAAATCACCTAGGGGGCATTTTATTCTGATCCATCACTTTAATACCATGAAAAAATCACCAAAATTATAAAAAGGCTTGATCAAAACAGCTGTTGTAGTATGACAATGAGGAGACTCTTGGTGTATGTAGTGATTTTGGAGTCTCTGCACTGTATAACAGTGGAGCTATTGATTAATATAGCAAGGTATTAATGATTAAAGTGATGGTTCTGAGTAAAATGCACCCTAGGTAATTTCCACCATGACATCCAGCCAAACACCCCCTCGGAAGCATTTTTAGCAATGGTCAGCATTGGTCAAGATAAGGCGATCAGCCGAATGGCTTAGTAATAGCGCGATTGTGCATAGTATATATCTTGGAAATTTCCCCACTAATAATGCATGGAATGTTATCAAACTTCTGCAGTAGTACACATAGGGTCGGTACTCACAAAACCAGGCATTTTAAAGTTTGTAAGTACATCCGGAGTTTATTCAAAAGAACACTAGCCTGATAGCTTCTACTGCTAAAGCTACCACTGTTGCGTAGAAGGCACTTCCGTGTTTACCTAGTTTCTTCTTCTTCTTCTTCGTTGGTGTTGACGAGTTTCATGCGAGAGCATGAAAACGTTTCGCTTAATTTTTTTTAGAAATGCTTCTATTATCAGGTCGACAAGTGTTGACATGATAATACAAGCATTTATAAAAAATCAGCGAAACTTTTTCATACTCTGGCGTGAAACTTGTGTCACGGAAACAGCTGGGTAAATGCCGACTGCCATTAAACACCAACGAAGAAGAAAAAAAGCTGGGTAAACACGGAAGTGCCGTCTATGCAACAGCTGTAGCTTTAGCAGCAGAAGCTATCAGGTAAGTGTTCATTTAAATAAACTCCTGATGTACTTACAAACTTTAAAATGCCTCGTTTTGTGAGTACGGACCCTATGTGTACTACTGCAGAAGCTTGGTAACATTCCATGCATTATTAGTGGGGAAATTTACGAAATATGCACCATCACGCTATTACTAAGCCATTCTGCTGATCGCCCTATCTTCATTAATGCTGACTATCGCTAAAAATTCTTCCGAGGGAGTATTTGGCTGGATGTCTTGTTGGAAATCACCTAGGGGGCATTTTATTCTGATCCATCACTTTAATACCATGAAAAAATCACCAAAATTATAAAAAGGCTTGATCAAAACAGCTGTTGTAGTATGACAATGAGGAGACTCTTGGTGTATGTAGTGATTTTGGAGTCTCTGCACTTTATAACAGTGGAGCTATTGATTAATATAGCAAGGTATTAATGATTAAAGTGATGGTTCTGAGTAAAATGCACCCTAGGTAATTTCCACCATGACATCCAGCCAAACACCCCCTCGGAAGCATTTTTAGCAATGGTCAGCATTGGTCAAGATAAGGCGATCAGCCGAATGGCTTAGTAATAGCGCGATTGTGCATAGTATATATCTTGGAAATTTCCCCACTAATAATGCATGGAATGTTATCAAACTTCTGCAGTAGTACACATAGGGTCGGTACTCACAAAACCAGGCATTTTAAAGTTAGTAAGTACATCCGGAGTTTATTCAAAAGAACACTAGCCTGATAGCTTCTACTGCTAAAGCTACCACTGTTGCGTAGAAGGCACTTCCGTGTTTACCTAGTTTCTTCTTCTTCTTCGTTGGTGTTGACGAGTTTCATGCGAGAGCATGAAAACGTTTCGCTTAATTTTTTTTTAGAAATGCTTCTATTATCAGGTCGACAAGTGTTGACATGATAATACAAGCATTTATAAAAAATCAGCGAAACTTTTTCATACTCTGGCATGAAACTTGTGTCACGGAAACAGCTGGGTAAATGCCGACTGCCACATTAAACACAAACGAAGAAGAAGAACAAGCTGGGTAAACACGGAAGTGCTGTCTACGCAACAGCTGTAGCTTTAGCAGCAGAAGCGATCAGGTAAGTGTTCATTTAAATAAACTCCTGATGTACTTACAAACTTTAAAATGCCTCGTTTTGTGAGTAGGGACCCTATGTGTACTACAGCAGAAGTTTGGTAACATTCCATGCATTATTATTGGGGAAATTTACGAGATATGCACCATTACGCTATTACTAAGCCATTCTGCTGATCGCCCTATCTTAACCAATGCTGACCATCGCTAAAGATTCTTCCGAGGGGGTATTTGGGTGGATGTCTTGTTGGAAATTTCCTAGGGTGAATTTTACTCTGATCCGTCACTTTAATACCATAAAAAAAATCACCAAAATTATAAAGCGGCACATTTTATCAAAAGAGCTGTTGTAGTATGACAATGAGGAGACCCTTGGTGTGTGTAGTGATTTTGGAGTCTCTGCACTGTATAACAGTGGAGCTATTGATAAATATAGCAAGATATTAATGATTAAAAATTCACCAAAATTATAAAAAGGCACATTTGACAAAAACAGCTGTTGTAGTATGACAAGAAGGAGAGCCTTGGTGTGTGTAACGATTTTGAAATCTTGTTACTGTATAACAGTGGAGCTATTGATTAATATAGTAAGGTATTAATGATTCATACCATTAAATAAATCTCCAAAATTATTAAAAGGCACATTTGATCAAAACAGCTGTTGAAGTAATACAATGAGGAGACCCTTGGTGTGTGTAGTGATTTGGAGTCTCGTTACTGTATAACAGTGGAGCTATTGATAAGTATAGCAAGATATTAATGATTAAACATTGACCAAAATTATAAAGAGGCACATATTATCAAAACAGCTGTTGTATTATGACAAGTAGGAGACCCTTGGTGTGTGTAGTGATTTTGGAGTCTCTGTAGCCCTGCCTTAGAAGATTATTCTGCCTGCTTGTTAACCATTAGAAGAAGGATAATTTCAGTTTTCTGTACAAGAAAGAGAGTAAACTTACACTTTATGTCAGTTACAACTGAACAGAACATGTGAACCTGACCTGTCCTTTCCTTGTCAACGTGGTCGATATGAAACCTAACATCTTTTCCTGCATCGCTGGACTGCCCATGCTCCACTGCTTCCGTCCTCTCTTCTCTATCTTGCTCTAAACTACACTTTTGTCAGGATATACATAAGCATCAAAGCATCAAAGCAGTGATGTCACTGCTTTGATGTCACATGAGCCCCGCGAAACACAAACAGCAGCGCAGCGTTCCGTCTGTTGCTAGGCAACGGCGTCACTGACTCGCCACATGATGAACCATCGAGCCATTACAGCAAAGACGCCGGGCGCTTTTGACTCCTTGTGGCTGAAGACAACGTTTGTGAATCACCAGCAGTTTGTTCATTCCTCAGACCTGAGAGGATTATTCGGCCTCTAAGGTCTGTTCCTATGTGACTATCATAAAAAAGAGCAATAGGGGGTAGCAGTGCGTTAATAATTGATGCCAAGGCGGCGCATCACGCGCTGTGCGTGGGGCACCAAACATATTATCATCACAATCATAATCATTATAATGCCGATATTATTTTACTATAGAAATTGTAGGCACATTTTAGGCATGCATATCCCAAAACAGGCTCACACAGCCGCCGGGCCATTCATCATCATCATCATCACCACCACCGTCTTCATCATCCGCGAGATGTTTTTCAGGCATTTACGCCTTTAATTAGCAGTGGACAGATATATAGCATGATATAGCACACAACCTAATTTAAAACTAATTGAATAGCCCTGCCTTAGAAGATTATTCTGCCTCTATAGCTGTGAGGTCTGTTCCTATCAGTGTCGCTCAAATAAACAGTACAATAGGGGCAGCAGTGTGTTGCAAAGTGACATCTAGGGGAGATTATTCTGCCTCTATAGTTGGAAGTCTGCAGGTTTCGTTAAAACTCTGTGCTTGTTAACCGTTAGGTTAGAAGAAGGATAATTTGAGTTTTCCGTACAAGAAAGAGAGTAAACTTACACTTTATGTCAGTTACAATGGTAACTGAAGAGAATATGTGAACCTGACCTGTCCTTTCCTTGTCAACGTGGTCGATATTGAAACCTAGCATCTTTTCCTGCATCGCTGGATTGTCCGTGCTCCACTGCTCCCTTCCTCTCTTCTCTTTCTTGCTCTAAACTACAGTTGTGTCAGGATATATATAAGCATCAAAGCATCAAAGCATCAAAGCACGCGTCACGTCACTGCTTTAATGTCACATGAGCCCCGCCGAACACAAACAGCAGCGCGTTGCTAGGCAACGGCGTCCCCGACCCGCCACAGCTGATGGTTCCATCGAGCGATCGCCGCCCTCGGTTATAGGAAGCTATGCTGCTCCATTCAGACACAATGAGCCACTATCCTGTGTGCTAATTAGCATCCATTCCCAGGACAGGAAACCAGGTTCACAGATCTTGTTTTGTTTAGGTTCACACGGGGCTGGAGATATCTTTATATCACTCCATAAATCAGAAAATACTGTCAACAATAATATAAACAAATTGTCATACACGTTATAAATCCGGCCTAGAGAATCAGAATCAGAAAGGAGTTCATTGCCACACATCCAATGAATGTGTGCACGATATTCACAATGAATAAACAATAAAGGAAAGTACTGCAGTCAAGAAGATACTTTTTTTTAATTACCATAAATGAAAAAGCTATATGCAGCTATACACTGTAACATAATAATATTTACATTTTTATATCAGTAACAGCAGCGTACCAGATGGTGATGGAGGAGGTGAGGATGGACGCATGTCGGAGGTGTAGTCAGAAGTGTACCATCATTGTCTTTGACAGGTTGACCTTCTTCAGCAGCCAAAGGATGTACAGCCTCTGCTGTTGGAAGTCTGCAGGTTTCGTTAAAACTCTGTCATTGTTAACCGTTCTTCTTGGTGATGCAGTTGATGCTCTGCTTCCACTTGAGGTCCTGGCTGATGACTCTCCCCAGTTATTTCACTTGATTGGACAACCTCATGTAGAAATATCCACTATGCCGTTTGCAATGTGAAAATTAAAACAACTATTTTATGTGAATTTTTAAAATGTTATCTTTTCCCTGCTTTGTTTTTGAAACGGTTTTCATCTACACTGCCACCTTGATCGACCAAGTGAAACAATTTTTTAAATGATATAACATGATTGGTAATGAATTACCACTTAAATAGCTTTAAACAAAGGATGAACACTGACAGCAGCTACAGGCTACATTTCCAATAATTGATCTTATAAGCTTTCAGAAAATTAACAGTAGCCAGACTTGTTTAGTCCGAATGATTTACCAGTGTATGCATGACCTTCAGTAAGTGCTCCGGCTTAATTTAGAAATACGCACAACGTCAGCAAAATGTACACTAAAATGAGTTCGCTTCAGTGGTGCACAGAACAAGTCGCGGATAGTGAACCCGGGAACCTGGAGGTCTAGTTGACAAACATGACTACTCAAAGTTCTGCTTGGACGTTTTATTCTTGTATATATTGACTGTGAAGAGTACAGATGTGGTGTTTATGGCTTGGTGGAGCCTTATCCAAGAAACATATAATTTGTTCTCAACAAAGGGAGAGAGAGATGTTGTAGCAGGCCGTGGTATCGGTGAGGAGAGAGTCAATATGAAGCATTTAAACATCATTCTGCCATTCAACTTCCCCAAACAAAGATCTGACAATCTCTCATATATATATATTTCATCTTTTAATCTTTACAACAATCATGTTTCTGTCTCCTCTTTGATTAATTTTGCATATATCAAAATATAAATTAGTCCCAAGTCTCTGCCGGATCGTCACTCTGTCCACACGGTTTGTCTTGGTCACGCTCAAGCAAAGCCAAGCCTCTGAATTTCTGCTAGAAAGTTTTTGCGCTATATCTAACTGCTGCCTTTTCCTGCCGCAGTTCTTGCCCTGCCGGCCCGCCTGCCTGCCTGCCTGCCCGCCCAACCAGCACCTCACAACTTCCAATAAAACTTCTTAATTCTGCCAGTTGGTGTCTGAATCATTGGTTCCTAGCAAAGTCGTGACAGAAACACTCAGAAAACAGAAGATAAAAATGCTTCAACCTTCATTTTACTGGGACTGTAAATCAAGTCTGGGTGAATTATTCTGGAAGTGTACCAACCGTAGTCATCGTCGTCGTCGCTCCGTGGTTCAGTGGTTGTGCTGCAGCCCATTTCAGACGCGTGGAGATGAGAGGGCTGCAGGTCCAGAGCCCAGCCGTTGGTACCTGCTGCTCTGGCATCAATAAACGGCCGAGTATCTCCACGGCCTGTAGTTAAAGAGCCCAATGCCACTCTCACGTCTGTCTTTCTCCCGCTGCCTCTCCCTCCGATGTTGGTCCCTCAGCATCTTCCACTTCCTTCTGCATTCAGCCTCTAATGAACACATTAGATTCACTTACATCCAAAGCTTGATACATCTTCTTCCTCTCTGTGTATCTCCATGGAAAGCCACATCTGCATCTTCATCTACACATTTGAAGCAAAGAGGTGAAAGAATATGACCAACATTTAGACTCGAGCTGCAACTAATGATTATTTTCATTGTCCATTAATCTGTCCATTGTTTACAGGATCAATCGATTTCTAGTTGTGTTTAAAAAAATGTCAGAAAATTGTCGACGTCCTCAAATGTCTTTGTCTGCAACTCAAAGATATTCAGCTTAGCCTACTGCCAAGGATGAGGAAAGCAAGTGGGATGTGTTCACATTTAAAAAAGAATCAGAGGATTTTGACTTTTGTTCTGAAGAAAATACTCAAACTCATTGATTATCAAAATAGTTGGCATATAATTGGTTAATAAATTTCATCCTCGTATTTCTCACAGACACAGATGAGGCTTTTAAGGTATTTTGGTCATTAATATTTTCAATAGTTCTGCATCTTTAAAATTCCTTTGAGCAAACAAACAAATAAATAATCTGATAGCTTTAGATGATTCAGATTTTATATATAAAACATTCACAATGCAACATGTTTTAAAAGTTCATTATGTGTTTTGTATGTAAAATAGAACTCAACTGTATAAAAATAGTTTTAATCTGCTGAACGTGACTGGCGACAGCAGAAAAATTACTTTAATTACATTAAATCATAGTAAAACACTCACGGGTCATTTTACAGCGGTTTAAGCACATTCTGCCAGTCAGAAACAGACAGGCTTAATTACTCATTAAAAGGAACATAATGTGGTGATTGGTGCATAATAACATACACAATACAATAGCATAAGACATAAGTAAACACTACAGATTTGACACTAGAATATGTAAGAAAAGGTTAAAATACATAAACTATTCAAGTGTTTGTATGTAAAGTAGGGACAGGATGAGTAAACGATAGGCCTAACTACATGCCTCGGCAGAATGACGTAGCATATGACGAGCGAGGCTTCGTTGCAGGCTACTGTTTTGCAATACTTGGCGGGACATTACGACTATAAAAATGCCTCATAGACGAATACTAACTCGTGGGTTTATCAATATTCTTTTTCATTAATCTTATATATTCTTATACATCATTATTATAAAAATGGGCACATTATCAAAGCATTGTAGGTTCAAACCCAAGGTGGAATTGCAGTGTAGGCCTACCACTTTGACTAATATATCACTTTATCATTATTATTATAAATCATTATTAAAATTATTACTACTGCTGTTTGTACTACAAAGAGGCAGTGGTGTAGTGGTTAAGAAGTTGGACTTGTTGTCAAAGTGTTGCAAGTTTGAATCTAGGATAGAGTTGCAATAACCCACCCTCATGGATCCATTAGTTATATTACAAATGATTATCATTATATATCATTATAAGTATTACTACATTCTCATGTTTCATGTAGTGGGTAAGGACTGAGACACATAAGTGATGTAGGTGTGGTTTACCAAATGACTTATTTTTTATCTTGAGTTCAGAACTATTTATTAAAGGCACACTCACACATGTATCACCAAGATGACTTTAATTCTCAAATGATTTGATGTTGGATCGGCACATATAGCAAACATCTCATGTCAGGTTGACTGGAAACTCTTTTACTTTCTTCATAATTTCATTCACCACTAGGTGTCCCTAGCGTACCTATTTGAAGCTTTGGGGTCGAACATCTGGCTGAGAGGCTCTGATGTTTCATGAGGCTCGATCTCACCATCACTACACAGAAGGAACCCGGGGCCGACATGGGAATCGAACCCGGGTTGGCCTCCGCGAAAGGTCCCCGGTTCGAAACCGGGCGGAAACATTCTTTATTTGCGCTTACCCCACACTATCAAACTAACACATGCCCAAAAGAGATCATCAATCCTGAGGCGCCCATACTGGACACTCCCAGACCTCATGCTTCAGATGCTTCAGATGTGTTGTCCAACGTCAGGATTCGATCAAAGTGCTGTTTCTGCCTTTTGACATTATCCCCGTCAGGGTCAGCAGTTCTCCTCTATTGCTGAACACAGTCTGAAGCCACATTTACACTTAGCCGAGTATTTACAGAAGATGATATTTCCCCCCCTCCATTTTCAATAATAATGTTGTACACACCAGATTGTTTTCAAAAAAGTTTTCGTTGACATGAACCCGCATAAATATGCCGTTGAGCACCATCATAACCATACCAAACCTATAGGTGGCAGTGTAACAAAAGGATAAAGCCCTGCAGGCCATTCAAAACACTCAGAATCAACAACAACAACAATTGATGTGAGTGACTTGCTGAGGGCTTTTGCACAAAAGCAGAATTTAAATATCCAGGATGAATGATTACAATGGGTTTGACTTTCCCGGTGAGAGTAGCCGGGCTTCATCGGTTGCACAGAGGCAGGATGAACAGCATCATCTAAGTCAAGCCAGGTGCAACTAATCAATCCCAATATCCATAAAGATGACGCCTGCAGCATTCTTCTCACAAACTGAGCACATGTTTTTGATTGAGGCGTATGAGCGACGACATGATTTGAAAGAGGGCAGCAGGGCAACGTCATCCTCTGCGTCTCTGGTGTCGTTATCTCTCTGGCTCGGTGTGAAACAGTTGAATCGTGGATTAAGCAGATGGTTTTATGTCATTACGTCAGCAACAGCAAACACCATGGAACGGACTAAAATCAGCAGCAACCAAGAATAATGTTTCCACCCGGTTTTGAACTGAGTACGCGCGAAAGGTCCCCGGTTCGAGACCGGGGTGGAAACATTGTTCTTGTTGTCTACAATGCATGAAGCGGAACCTTCTCAGTCTGTGCTCAAGGTCACTGAAGGACCTTCCGCCGGCATGGGGCACAAAATGTACCCGCAAGGTTACAGAGGGAAAGAAGAAAGAGCAAAAACACACCATGGAAGCTCTAAAAACATGTGGATATCCTAACTGGGCCTTCAACAGAACAAAGAGACATAACATGGTTCCAAAGACCCTTTTCCCCCCCATAAATTTACATTATTTAGCTTGGAGTTTCTTCTTCTAATATTCCCACCTCCCCCGGTTCTGTGTTAATTCTTAAGAGTTGTACCTATTTATATATATATATTTTAAACTACCAAACATGTTTGCAAGTTTGCAGGGGGTACTTGGCTGATAAGAAATATTTCTAAGGGGGTACATTATTGAAAATCTTTGAGGAACATTGACCTGGATGACAGACATCTGTATTTTTTTTTAATTACTTATTTATCTTGCACATATTGATCTTATTAATCCGAAATAAATGGTGCTTGGTCCAACTCTTTCTGCCCCCGCTCACTTTGAACCAGACATCTTAAATCTTTCTTACATTAGTCAATAACTTTCTGGTTGCGTATTGCATAACACCTTTGTCACTCTTTCAATCGATTTTGATTATTTAATTTTAACTTTCAACTTTCAACCGACTGCGAGACCCGGGGCATGATGGGAAACGCCTGGCTCTCGCCTCATCTACGAGCTGATTGGCTCTTATTTTTGACAACAAACAGCACGTTTAGTTGAAAATGCAAATTTCCTGTGTGAGTCTAATATTTAACACTAGATCTTTGGCTGCTGGTCTCATGTTGTGCAATTAAAGTTAAATCTGTTGACAAACATCTCATGTGATTGATAATAATAATAATAATAATAATAATAATAATAAAAGAGGTGATTTATATCAATCAAAATGAGCAATTACCCTACGGTGTGCTTTAAGGGGCAGACATACACAAAAAAAAACAGATACACATTTAATACAGTATAACTGTCAAACTTTACTTATGTACACTATGCATACTACTTCAACAGGAGATACACTACTATACCTTATAGTGTTTTATACACATACATTATGTTCATACATTACTTCTATTTAGTGGCATTATTTTATACATTATATTTTATACTATTTGACTCTTTCTTCTCTTTCTCTTATAAAGCAACTGCAGCTGTACAATTTCCCGAGGGATGAATACATTATTCTGATTCTGATTTCCACAGAAATGTATGGACAAAATATAAATAAATGCGAATTTGGTCGCAAACTAGCTACAGATCGCGTCTAACAGGATGTGACGTTTTCTATGACTTCCTGTCAAATCTTCGCAGCGTTTAGGCTCCGCCTCCTGCTGCTCCGCCAGCTCTCGTCTACTTTCCAGGCGAGGTAGTTCATCTCAAACGAGCCTACTATTTTAGTTGGTTTTCTTTGGTGTTTATTAGCAGTTGGCAAATCTATCGCATTACCGCCCCCAATTGGCCTGGGTCAGTTCGTTGGTTATGGCGGCTCTGATTACGCGTCACTCTTATCTCGTCCAATCAGCGAGCTACGTGTATCACGCCGAGGGGTTCACAGGTCAGGGGTTGCCAACGAAAGAGGAAGATGGCGGCGAGGCGGACTGGCTGAGCTGAAGGCAGCGATGGAACAGGTTTAGCAGGCGGATATAATACCGAAGAGCAAAGCGCCTGTACGGCACATTCTGACCGCGATCCTTTAAGACTCTTACAAGGAATAATGGCGCTGCTTTACGGACTGTTATGGCGGCTCCTGTTGGTTCTGGTCCACATCAACAGAGCGCTCGTCTGCTGGCTCCGCGTCTGGCTTCGGAGCTGGAAAGGTCGGTTGTGGGAGCGAGCGATGGCCGCTCTGCTGCTGCCGCTCGCCCTGGCTGGGTTCCCGGACCACCAGAAGAAGTTAAACCCGAACCCCGGCGCTAACGCCAACCAGGTCATTGGAAGCCGCACCGCTGCCCGCCGGGCGCGGTGGCTGTCCGACGGCAAGTCTCTGGAGAAGCTGCCGGTCCACATCGGCCTCTTGGTGACGGAAGAAGAACCCAGCTATACGGACATAGCGAATCTGGTGGTGTGGTGCATGGCTGTCGGTATTTCCTATGTCAGCGTCTATGATAATCACGGTAAACATTTTACTTTATTAACAGCCTCTCTTCGTTGTCTCTGCTCGTTGTTCTGGCCTTATAAAGGTTATTTAATTGACGTAACTGCAGGGTGCCGGCTCTACTTTCTAGTAGCGTTTTAAAGTAAATGAATCTTCTGAAACGGTAACGTGTGCACCTGAACAGTCTAGAAGACTGTCTAAACTACACAATTCTTATCATTTATGTTTGGAATTAGTTGTGATACGTTTGTTTGACTTTCGCAATGTTTCCTTAGTCATCTGACCATAATTTACCCAAGTCAGAAATACTCCCCCCTGTCTTTTTACATGCGCATTGTCATGTGATTGTATCGGTTTGTTCCACATCATGTGCCTCGCTTGTAAACGTTGAGCTGGAAACAGAAATGAGCCTGTTGGAAATGTTATACTTATGATTTTGGGGTTTATATCATTTTCCAGATTTTTACTTTATTACTAGCTTTTAGATGTATGCACAAGGACCAGAAAACGGGTTCACCCCCTCAAAAGCAACTTAATCCTGCTTGACAGCACTGTAGTTTAGAATCTGACCAAATTATGCAAATTGCTTTTATTGCTTTATACTTGAATATCTGTATTCTCTCTTCTGCATGCTCACTAACAGCCCCCGTTGCTGCCTTCTCTTTTCCAACGGATGCATCTCTCTTTGAGTATATGTGGTATTCTGGAGAACTAGGAGACTTGGGAGTCGATGTTGCACATGTTGGAGGCGTTCTGTCTGATTGTGGATGAACAGAACATCCGACCATTCGACATAATATGTTGCATGCTTCTGTGGGGACTTACACTCAGAGCTGGAATGTTTCATCCTTCATTTGCTGTTTTCTCCTCCAGCATCCTAGCGACTAAAATACAGAAATCTCTTATTTTATTCTGGTTTGATTGATGTACTTTTCCTCCGTTTCATTGCTTGGTCTTTTTTTCACTCAGGTATCTTTCGGAAGAACAACTCCCGTCTGCTGGAGGAGATCGTAAGGCAGCAGCAGGACTTGCTGGGTGCCGAAGGATCCAAATACAATGTGGAGTTCCTCAGCAGTAGCAGTGACAAATGCCAAGACCATGGTAAGGACTTTGCACAGCTGACTCTAATGTGTCTGTCAGTAAGTTTACTTGCACTTAAGTGAACTGATTTCTTCAGTGTCATATAAAGGAGAAACCTGGTTTCCATAATATGGGTGGGGGATTAAAGAAAACTGATTTCACCCAGCAAGATTTCTCCTCGAGAACAGTTGATTTCTCTGCCATGGTTACATGGGCAGAGAAATCAAATTGTTTTTAATCAGCCTTTATCAAATAATACGTGCATAAGAAAAGCAAATAACATCATCAAGGTGTTAAAATATTCCTTAATGTTGCCCTAAAATCTTGCGTGCTCAAAAAATAATCTACTCTCAGTGTCTCTGTAGCACACACCAAGATGGTGGTGTAAATGTGGACATGAGTGGTTTATCGCCTCCCTCGCACCAGGCTTCAGTTTAGATTTAGAATGACAGAGAGGAAGAAGAGCGTCTTAGTTTTCACCTCGCCTTTCCCAACTACTAGATTGCTGCAACTGGAAGGTGGTTCAAGACACCTATATGTAAACATAAATGGATGTATGCGGAAATCAATGCCATAGCCTTGTTTTCTGTTAATGTGACGGCATCATATTCACTTTTGAGGCATTGAGAAAGAGATGAACCTTTGGCAGGATGTCACCATAACGACTGAAGCCGTGATCCGAGCTTGGAGTTTTACTTGTCTCTTCATGTAGGAGATTTACTGCAACGCATGGCTCCACGTGTGATTTACGTGGCCTCGGCACAACATGAAGTTTATCTTTGTCTCTCATAACTGCTTTGTTCATTAAACTAAAACATTATATATACAAATATCTTGTTAGTTTACCTACAGAGCGGTTGTTTTATATATAGTTTTCTCAAGCTTCACGAGCGGGATGCTTTTTCATCCCACACAGATACGTGCCACAACATTTACAGAGCAAAGGGCATGCTTGTGTAAACTGGCTGACATGATCAAGTTACCACCTGTTTGATTTCGTCTCTTCAAATCATTTTGGATGAATTGACCTCAAATATTTCTCCTTTAAAAAAAAGCTATATACCGAGTCTCAGGAGAAGACCATGATGGAAAACAACACTTCATTTCCCCACCTTCCCCTGTCATTCTGTTGGATGAATACCGAGACAGTAATACATTCCTTTGTGTCGTCTTGTAGTTTTCCAGGATTTTCTTCCAGGACACAAAAGACAGAAAACTGACACTAGCCCATAGTCATCCACATCCACAGGTTTCTATCTCCCATTAGTCCGTACTATGAAACTCAGACGCTGTGTTGGGGTTGTATTGTGGAGGTCAAATTCACGATTGCAGTTATTACATGAAGAATTATGCAAACTAGACCCGTGGAATGAGTTTGTTTCTGTCAGGCAGGTACCATTTAACCATTGTCTCAATTAGTGGTGCCTGGTACAGATATGAGAAAAGTATGGTGATTAAGGATAGCCCATTTTATTAGTACCAGTTCTTTATGTATGACAGTGTATGAGTTGATGTGCGACAGCGGGGCAGTGATGTGTGTGAGCAGCGCTCAGCTAGAGAACTGAATGGATCCACTATAGATTTTAACTTTGCAGCAGTCATGGTGCATTCAAGTGTACCACTCATCAAGTGCCATCATATGGATCTTTTTGTTTGTTTGTTCCCAATAGAGTTTATTGTTATTACATGTTAAATAAATTATCACCATATGGCTGTAGTTTGGTATTCTGAAATATGTCTTGCTTGTATTTGAGTAATTTTCCTATTTCTTCTCCCCACTCGTACTCTATTCTATATAATGCACATTCCACTATTATTATTATTATAATTATTATTAAAGTGGCATCAATCTTACCACTGATTTTGTTCATAGAGGAGAAACACCGCTCTTTTGTTTTTATTCAAAAACATCGACTGGATTTCCTTTTCTTCGTATGATGGCACATATTTAATTCCAGTTTATTACACATAAGAAAGTGGAATACACAAATAAGTGACCAGGACCCTAGCAACAGCGGCAGTCCGTCTCCCTTTAAATATGCAGGATAGATTTTTTTTTTGCCGTCTCCCTTTTTGGAGGTGTGAAAATAGTGGAAGGTGGTCATGTGTGTTTGTCTCCCTCAGTGGTGTCCTGCAGGCCCACAGTGAAGGTGTTGTCTCCGGAGGACGGGAAGCAGAGCATCGTCCAGGCAGCGCAGCAGCTCTGTCGCTCCGTGGAGAACAAAGAGAGGAGCTCCAAAGACATCAGCGTCTCCATGCTGGACGTAGCGCTCCGAGGTACCATTACAAGTCCACGCTTCCAAGCCACTTACAAACGGTGTCCCCGTTAAACAGTCCACCAGAGAGCGCTCTCGAGTAGATTTTTACACTGAGATGTCCAGCTCTGTTAGTATCTCGGTCACAATTGTTTAAAATCAACAACTCTAAGAGATCTGTAAGAAGGTTGTTGGTCATGTTGTATGATATTCATGTAACGAAAATGTGCTTCAAGACATTTAATTAATGTCGATGGGGAATGGATTTAGTTTCCAAAAGCTAATATGCAGCAGGGCAAACACAAAGCTTATGTTAACCATTCCTAATTATTATCTCCTTTAGCTCAGAGTGCTCTGGACCATCCTTTACCACAGGAGATAATCCTGTCCCACAATACCTTGTGGCAAACCCATGTCAATACCACCTGCCGTTGGATGAGTCGAAAGCCTGAATCAAGATAACTGTGACATGAAATTTTCCTAGCAGCCCATGCCTAGTGTGCAGTCATGTTGTTAAGAGTTTATTTGGATGCATTGGTTGACATGCTGCCTGTCTTTGTGCTCGTCTCAGAGTCCATGAGCGTCCCAGACCCCGAGCTGGTGGTGAAGTTTGGTCCTGTGGACAGCACACTGGGCTTCCTCCCCTGGCACATCAGACTCACTGAATTCATGTAAGCTACTCTTTCACTCAAAGGACCCCCTTTTTCATAGTTAATAAACGTTACAGAATGTACCTGAAAATGTTTGTGACGGTCCGTTACAAACTCACTTCTTGTTAAAATCCTCCTTCGAGCCTCAAATTCCAGTTAGAAATTCAGTTCTTGTTAGGAACTATTTTTTCAGGCGTAATAACATTCGGCCCAACAGCTCTCTTGGCTCTGTTGTGATTGACAGCTCGGATGGAACCAAAGTATAAAGGAGGTCAACGATTGGCTGAAAGTTAGGGTGCACTCTCACTAGGGTCTTTGATCCGTTCACACTGCTCCAAGTCCAACCGGGCCTAGGCATGGTTGTCTCTTGGACATACGTCATCACGTCGTTATACGACAAGTCACCAGATTGAATGACATAAACCCAGTCTCGTACAGTGTTTTTAGACACCGTATCAACGGTTAAAACAGGTAAGCTGAGCTCTACTAAAGTAGAAACGGCAGACACTGATGACTAAATATCAGCTAATGGAGAGAAGGCAGAATTAGACTAGTATAGTCCTTAAAACATATCAATGATGGAGGAACTAAGAATTATAACCACGGGTGATGCAGACACAGGTTTATATACCATTTGTAATGTGAATCTTCAGCAATAACAGTAGATGGCACTGGTGAGCTGTGTTCAGTTGTGTCCATATTTCCTGTGTTTAAAGTGCGTGTCCTCGTGTGTCCTCAGCTCCATGCCCTCCCACAGAAACGTCTCCTACGAGGAGCTGTTGGCCGTCCTGCAGCGGTTCGGTTCTTGTCAGCAGCGGCTGGGCCAGTGATGTGCAGGCCCCGAGTCAGGCTCTTCAGATGGGAAGAAGTGCAGGGGTTCGCACAGTCAAATAGGAGAGTGGTGACCCTCCATGCTCCGCTGTGTCCCTCACCACTCTTCTCCCCCAACTCTGTCCATCTCCTGGATCTTTTAACGGACTCAAAAGACGACTCAAACAAGTGGAAACCAGGAGACCAGCCAGCTCACTTCCTGCCACCAGCTCTTGTCTTATAATGAACTGACATTCCAGGACTTCTGGAACGTGGTCTCCAAGCCAGGGAGGGAGGGGGGTAGGGGGCACATCAGAGACCCACACTGACATGAGAAGACTGTCTGCACAGATTCGGTGTTCCACAAACCCCGGTTCTGTCCTCTGGCTCGCTGTTTGGCATTCAGTCTCCAGCTGCTGTTTTCTGCTCAAGACTTTAGGAAAGAAATGTACTCGCCTTCACCCAGCAGATAACAAAGAAGAAGCGAGGCTTTGTGCCGTCTATCGCGAGGCACCCGGGGAACACTACAGCTGCAGTCCGGAGTGGGGGGGGGATCTCGCCTCGCAACAGCACGTGAGCCTAGGAGCAGAGTTAATAATGTGTAAATATGAGAAATTGATGTGGCTCTGTGTTTGTCCCCTGTGGCCTCCAGCTTTGCAGTCGTGTGGTCATGTGTAAGTGTTGCTTCGGACACATACAGAGGTTTGTTCAAGGCTCCTGTTTGACTGACCGAGCTCTAAAATAAAGACGTACACTGTCTATCTTGTCTTTGTGACCTCAGTCCATTTCCCACGACGAAATAACCTGAGCTCCCCCAAACATGAAACTAATCAACAGCTGTGTCCAAATTCAGGGGCCACAAAATATGCAACCTGCTTTTCCCAGATTTGGAGGATCCATCTGATGGATTCTTCACAGCCCAAGTTATCCCAAGGTTCATTGCAAACCGGCAAAGATTGTAGTTTTAATCAACAATTCTTCTATGAGCCAATCAGCAGCAGGAGATTCAGTAGAATCATTTCTCATCCTGAAAGCATATCAAATAGAATCCATTTTAATCAGATAACGTTAGTTACCTATTATTCCATGCTCTTTCTTGTCAACCTCAGCTGGTTGCTAGGCGACGGAGGTAGCAAAGGGTGGTGGTGATGCAAACGGGAGACCAGACTCCCATTCGGAGACCGCTTACTTTGGAAGTTGTGGTTTATAAAGGATGCGGCCACTGATTTGGGACACAACAGTGGTTTCTTTAAAGTCGAGGTGAAATGAACACTTACATTTTTAGATTCGGGCTGCATGGTCGCCTCACAGTGAGAGGGTCCCGGGTTTGATACCCGGGTCAGGTTTGGGTTCCTTCTGTGTGGAGTTTGCATGTTCTCCCCGGGTCCTACGGCTTCCTCCCACAGTCCAAAGACATGCAGGATGGTGACCTGTCTGTCTCTACATGTCGGCCCTGTGATAGACTGGTTACCTGTCTGTCTCTACATGTCAGCCCTGTGATAGACTGGTTACCTGTCTGTCTCTACATGTCAGCCCTGTGATAGACTGGTTACCTGTCTGTCTCTACATGTCAGCCCTGTGATAGACTGGTTACCTGTCTGTCTCTACATGTCGGCCCTGTGATAGACTGGTTACCTGTCTGTCTCTACATGTCGGCCCTGTGATAGACTGGCGTCCTGTCCAGGGTGTAACCTGCCTTCGCCCAATGACAGCTGGGATCAGCTCCATCAATTCCTCTCAACGTTACGTCCCGCTTGTCTGTCCTGTTTACACTCAGAAATACATCACCATATGGAAGATAAGATAGATTTTAAAAATAAAGAACATTGTTTAAATGGGAGTCCAGGTGTGTGCAAAAGGCAAAATGTTCTAGATGGTTTTACTCTGAAATAACATTTCACCTTGACTTAAATTGAGTTATCATCATCTTATAATTATGTATCTATATTTCTTTTCTTATTATTAATTCACTAATTTCTCTCATGAAATAAGTAAATACAAATTATAATGTGTAAACAATATGCAGGAAGAAAAACATTTCTTTTTGACTGATGGAGGTCTTTGGGCTCATATAATTAAAGGAATTCATACAGTGGTGTTTTATCATAGTGACTGAACCCAGTGCTTGAATTGGAATAAAAAAGGTGCCAGTACTCTAAATCAGCAACTGCACAGCACGCGCGCTTGTGGCTCTCGTGGATACCATGTGTTTTTGCCTGGTTTACCTAGATAAACCCTATACTAGTTGATCATTTTCACACACACATTTCTCTGTAAAAAAAAAAAAAAAAAAAGATATCATATCAAATTTATTTTGTTCATATTTTTGTACAGGAAAATATTGTTTGTCTAAATGGATACAATGTACAGTGAGATGGCAGCTATGTGTGGTTTTATTGTAGCTACTTGCTTTCTGCTTGCTTGTTTGCTCTGTCTCTCAACTTGCTTGCCCTAGTCAGAGAGAGAGAGAGAGAGAGAGAAAGAGAGAGAGAGAGAGAGAGAGAGAGAGAGAGAGAGAGAGAGTGAGTGTGTGTGTCTTGGAATAAAGATAACACAACTTAGATACTCACTCTCCATCCAGAGAGGGTGACCGGTTTTATTTTTTAATTTCTGCTCCCTGTACATAAATAACGGCGGAGGTAAATAACGGCCAGTCTCCAATGGAGGTCGGGGCAAGTGTCAACAGGCAGCGTTATTTCCACGCTTCCCATTTATTGTCACGTTCGCGTCGCGAAGATTTTGGCTGAGGCTATATTGGAGGATTTACGGTATGCCTTGAAATGCATTCGACTGACGGCAAGTGTGGAGAGACGGTGCGCCGCAGCCTCCCGCAAGCTCTCGAAACTCTTTTAAACTGAACCTTGTCGATCCAAAATGAAGACAGATTCATCAACTGCATAGGTTATTATAGGTATAGGTGTAGGTATCCACAACATGATAAAAGAACTACAATATGCGTACCTAGATGCGTCATGAGGTGGCGATACGCTGTAAGAAGTAACGGTACGCAGATGGGTAAAAATCAGAAGTCCCGGTACTGCGTACTGGTGAGTACCGGCCCAATTCAAGCACTGACTGAACCATTAAATCGTTCCGGTTTTAAATAATAGGTGATGACATCATTTGAAAGAAGTTATTTTGGACTTCTACGTTGTTCATACATCCGGATGCGTCTTCTTCCCTTGAGGCTGCCTGGGGTGAAAGGGCGACACCTGGTGGTAAACTGCGCTTGTCCGCGTTAGATGCAGGAGGACCTGGTTCTGAATCGACGTAGTCTGTGATCTGGAAAAGGAAAGGCATCCATGCAGCAGGTTAGGTCCACCTCATTACCGAGCACCGCTGCCTGCAACACGGAGACCAGCAGGGTCCGCTGAGGTGAGACTCCCCGCCCCCTCCTCCTCCTCCTCTTGCTCCTCTTCCTCCTCCTCCTCCTCCCCGGAGCAGAATGCGCTGATCTCCGCTCAGTCTGGGGGAAGGATGATGTCTGTCGTCTCCACTGTGGAGAGCGTTCCCAGCGGTACGGGCACCCCGGCGCCGAGCCTTTACCAGCGGATCAGGAGGGTCTTAACCAGGTAAGATGATGATGATGATGATGATGATGATGACCGCGCTGATCCGAGGCGAGCATCCCCTTTGCATGCATCCCACGCTCGGCAGCGGCTCATCACGGCAGACACCTTTTGTTTCAACCTGTAACATCAGCCTGTCGTCTCCGGTCTGCTGCTGCGGGGACGAGCGTGTTGTGCAACAGATGTGTTAACATAACAACCACACAGCATCTGCCTTTTGCATGAACATCCCATCACGCGTGTGTGTGTGTGTGCGTGTGTGACTGGGGCATTCCTGCACCCCCTGGTACTGGAGCCTGGACTGGGAGCGCTGGTTTCGGTGCCTGCTGGCTGCCACGGTGGTTTTTATCAGCAAACACTGAGGTTGTGCTGCCGATGGCTCCTGCATCTCCTCCGTCTACACGCCTCCCTCTCACTCTCTCAAACTCCCTTTGTTTTTCTCATGCACACCTTGTCTCTTACCAGGGGGGGTAAATATAGACAGTGTGGTTGCACTGGGGCCTGTGGGTGTGTGTGTGTGGGGGGGGGCACTTGTGACTGACTCATGTTAAAAGAAGAGCTTAAAATAACTTTTTTATGGTGCTAATTGCTAAATATTCCCTGGAAAAAAGCAAAACCATATCCTTCTGGGTTTGGTTTTCTTTTTTTAACTTACAAATCTGAAAAAATCACAAAATCATGTGCCGATTCTACACGAACAACAAAAACTACAAACTTCCATCAAATTCATCATTTCTTTTGTATTAATGCCATCTACAGAAGTGCAATGACGACTGCTGATTCCTGTCAAGTCTCTCCCTGATCATGTGACATGTGTATGCTGATGTACACTAGAACCTTCTCTGTCTCCTACCCTTTCCTGCCATCTGCTGTGCTGTCATCCCTGGTCTCTCTTGTGATTGTGGAGTCTAGCTGAGTTTGACACCAACCAGGTGGAAACCTCCAGAAGCCAACACTGAAGTGGCTTAAACTTGCATTATCTCTGCTGGCCATCAGGGGGCAACTCCTCTCTGATTGCATGGAAGTCTATGAGAAAATGACCCTACTTCTCTCTTGATTTATTATCTCAGTAGACATGAGTTTATGGTCTCAATCTCTAGTTTCAAGTCTTCTTCAATACAGCATGATGTTCATTTAGTAAATTATACTCCATTTAGACTCAAATAGACCTTAAAGCCGGGTATGCTTTAGGACGGGGCTACCTTGTGATTGACAGGTTGCTACCATAGCATTGTCCGGGCTTAAAACTTCAACCTTTACACAGTGTGTTTCTGAAACTTAATTGACATATTTTGGTCACTAAAACAATTATTCAGCATTCAGTTGTCCTCTCATGTCACTTTTGGTTGCAAAAAAAAAAAATGTCGAAGGCCAAAATGCCGAACACAAGGCTTCAAACCGTAGTCCACAGACCGATAGGTGACATCACGATGACTGCGTCGAACCTCTTATATAAATGGTCCGTGGTTCCACGGTTACAAGAGCGCACACTCAACCAACCTGGACAGAAACGACCTCCAGTCAGCAGAGGTGCCGAGGTGGAACGGGACATGAAGGAAATGTGTCAACACGGACAAGAAATATCAAAGCAATGTTACCAACAATTAGCTGAATTAAATGAAACACTGATGTTTCCTGTCCCCTGCAGGGACCTGCTGGTGACCCTGGCCCTGGGTCAGGTCCTGTCCTTGTTGATCTGTGCCATCAGTCTGATCAGCAAGTACCTGGCTGATGACTTCCACGCTAACACGCCAGTGTTCCAGAGCTTTCTGAACTACATCCTGCTGTTTCTGGTCTACACCACCACACTTGCAGTCAGGCAAGGTACAGTACCGACCCAAACTGATGTGTGTACAGGCGGCGACCTCCAGGTCTCAATAGTGAAGCCGACACTGATGTGCCTTAAACCTGCATTCTCTCTGCTGGCCATCAGGGGGTGACTACTCCCTGATTGCATGGAAGTCTATGAGAGAATGACCCTACTTCTCTCTTGATTTATTATCTCAGTAAACATTGTTTCAGTTTTAGTGTGTACACAAAAAAAGGGCTTCGTGCAGTGTGGACTGGGTCACCACTAACTGTCTTTAATTATAATTATAATAATAATAATATATAATAATAATAATAATAATAATATATAATTGTTAATGTTGATGTGGCAGCTGTGGATGACATGAAGCCCAAACTAGGAAGCAGTGAAGGACTTTACATACTGTAAAGGCAGAATCAGTGTTCATGCTGGACGCTCACCGATTTGCTTTTGTATCTTCATGTTTCTCTCTCTCTCTCTCTCTCTCTCTCTCTCTCTCTCTCTCTCTCTCTCTCTCTCACCAGGCGATGGGAACCTGCTGGCTATTCTGAAGGAGCGCTGGTGGAAATACATGATTCTGGGTTTGATAGACATCGAGGCCAACTATCTGGTGCTTAAAGCTTACCAGTACACTACGCTCTCCAGTGTGCAGGTGAGTTTGTGCATGTTGTTTTCCACACATAACATCAAAAGGAACTTATTCTGTGATACTGATGTTCACACACATCAACACGTCCTCATCGTCGTGGTTGTATCCAGGTGGAAATCTCCAGCTCTGAAAGCTCAAGCCAACTCTGAAGTGGCTTAAAATTGCATTCTCTCTACTGGCCATCAGGGGGCGACTCCTCTGGTTGCAAAAAAAAAAGTCTGATTCAATGGAAGTCTATGAGAGAACCACCCTAGTTGACCTTGAATTATGAAGCTAACTTTGTTACCAGCTTCACACCAGAATCCAGATGGATCCAGATCCAGTAAGGTTGCTGATCGGGTTCTGCTCTCTGTGTTCGTCAGATCCACCTGTTGCTCCTCCACAGTTCAAATATGGTCACAATATTGACCATATTATATATCCTCCTCCAATACTTTGGTACTGCAGAACGAATGGATTTCCCATCAGCCTCAGCTGGACTTTGACTTTCTGAATGGGTCGATGTATGCTGAATATCACATGTACATGAGAGAGTTACTGTGCTTTTAATCGTCTCTTGTGAGTCCCCCTAACCCAATGGAGCACAATACTGAAAGTCCCAAATACCTTTTATATGACTCACATTACATAGTGCCCATGAACACACATGAGATGTAGTTCTTTTCCCAGGATGTTATTAATTTCCTGTAAAAGTTAAGCAATAAATCCTTGCAAATTCAATATTTGACATTACATTCAGGCACCGAGGCTCTTATCTGTTTTTGAATGAAGGAGTCGGCTTACGTTCCGCGGATCAAAATGGTAAGAAATCGATTGTGCTGAAAAGGACCACGTAGATCTGGCAGCATCCGTGCAGGAGGGACAGGCCGGGTTCAGAGCCCCTGGAGTGGCTTTTAACACGACTGCTAGAAACACAGGAAGATGATACTGGTGCACACAGTTAGCGTATCTATATATACACACACAAACACAAACACATACAGTACATCATATGTCTATTACTCTACCTGTCACATTATCACAAAGTGTGTGCGTGTGTGTGTGTGTGTGTGTGTGTGGAGCCAACAGTCCTCATAGCTCCCTAACATGTTAAACTTGAAGGATTCCCCACAGCTACAATGTTAGCCTAGCCTACCTCCGATCGACCCAAACTCCTTGCTGAAAACAAGCTTTTTAAAAGTTGTCTGCTTGTCGTCTTGCAGACAGAACTCACACAGCATGACTTTGGACGTTTTACAAATCACCATCATTGTGTATTTACTTAATTTTGGGTTCATTCAGCTGTGGTAAACCAGCCGATGTGTCTTGATAGATACAGTGAATACAGCACCCCTGGATGGTGATATGAACTTAATCAGGACACAAGGCGAGAATTTGCTTTGCGTTTGGTGTGAACGCACCTTTACGCCACCAAGGAGGAAGAAACATTGAAGTGAACCATCAATAAAAGAACTCACCGTGTCTGTATGTGTTCGTCTCTGTCCTTCCTCTCAGCTGTTGGACTGTTTTGTCATCCCAGTGGTCCTGCTGCTGTCCTGGTTCTTTCTTTTGGTGAGGTACAAGGCCGTCCACTTCGTCGGGGCAGGACTGTGTCTGCTGGGTGTCGGCTGCATGGTGGGAGCTGACGTCCTGCTTGGTCGGCAGCAAGGCCTCGGTGAGTACCGACGAAGAGCCACTGACCACGTGGCCCGCCTTTGTATGCATGTTGAAGCTCAGGGTGCAGGTACGCGTGGTAGCCAGGGATGGGATGGGACGATGTAGGATTTTATATAGCAGTCATGGTGAATTTACATCATCGTAATGAAAAAAACGGCATTTTAAAATCATCACAGAAAAGTTGACGTGACATCTTTGTCGCAATAAGAAAAATAATAATGAGCCTGAACAATTAATATTGCTGATTGAATTATTTTTTAATTCTGATATTTTAGGTTAAATGAAATGTAAACATACATATAACATTAAATACAGTAAGAATTGAGTGTATTTTCCTATGTTCTTATGGCTTGAGATGATTTCACTGTTGTGTGTCTTATCTGTTTGTTTCAAATGTAAAGTGATTCAAGGATGTCTCAGCGCCTTTTTGAGAGTTTTAAGCATATTTTGATGACTATCTGGTTAATCTAAAGCCTTCCTCGTTTGCTCAAAGCAGCCATGTTTCCCTCGTGGTTCTCACCTATCAGGAGAGCAGAAGCTGTTTGGGGACCTTTTGGTTCTGGGAGGAGCGACGCTGTACGGGATCTCCAACGTCTCTGAGGAGTTCATCGTGAAGAACCTGAGCCGCGTGGAGTTCCTCGGCATGATGGGACTGTTTGGATCCTTCTTCAGTGGCATCCAGCTGTGAGTTTATGTGGCGTGGAGAGATATACAGGACAGTAAACAATTGTTTACTTATATGTTTTGGGAGAACATCTTAAAACCCTGACATTTCCACCACAAGATGTGTTTCATTTTGAAAAACAATTCTTGCCGAAATTTTCGACTTCAAACTTTTTCGAAACACAGCATGGATTTTCTTTTTCTATGATGCTGCTCAAGAACTTGGTTACTTAATATGGTATTTTGGGGGGATTTCTGATCATTTCAATAAACTTTTGAGCGTTTGAAAGTGGTTGAATTTAGCACCAAATCTGTGTAACAAATGGTACCAATCCCAAAATTGGTGCAACTAGACGTTGAGCTTGGGAATGGAGGTGAATGCCTGTGTTTTGTGCTCCTTTTGCAGGGCCATCATGGAACACAAGGAGCTGCTGAAGGTACCCTGGGACTGGCAGATCGGTGAGGACACACACACACATACACACACACAAGTGATATTATCACAAAATGCAGTTACAGTAACTGGTAAGTTGCGTGAAATCATCTGCTCCCTCTGTGTGCTTGCAGGTCTGTTGTACGTTGGTTTCAGTGCCTTCATGTTCGCCCTGTACAGCTTCATGCCGGTGGTGCTGAAGAGAACGAGCGCCACCTCGGTCAATCTCTCGCTGCTCACGGCCGACCTGTACAGCTTCTTCTGTGGCCTCTTCCTCTTCCACTACAAGGTAACAGCGAACTGCCGGGAAACATTCGTCTGGGGACGTGCAGGTCAACAGATATGCAGACGTTGTGTAACACACCTGCATCTCAGATGGAGGTGTTGGTGCTCGGGGTTGCATGCTGGGTTATGTTAAAACGCGTGGAACAAAGGGAAAAAAAGTGCTAGCTGAGCTTTTGCATCGCTTTTGAAAATATGTTCCCTGTTATATATCGAGCAGAGACAGGGTCGCCAAAACATTTCTTCCAGACTTTTTTCTTCCAGACTTTTATTTAACATTTATATCTGCAGTGCACCTTTGAGCCACACGAGGGAGCCTGAATGTCGGTATTGTTCTGATAACCAGTACCTGCTTATTACATTGAACCTAATATTAAAAGGCTAGTATGTTCCATATGAAAGCATTTATTTGATGAGACCATAAACATGCTTTAAAAATGGCTGGTTTACCTATTCAAGATCAAATAAAGGTTATGTGGGAATTTACACGCGAATTTGATCCTCTTGCAATTTATAGACCTTTTTTTAAAGGCCTTTTGTGAGTTGGGAAGTGATGGTTTGTCATTAAAAAAAAAAAAGAGTAGTTCCCCTAAAAAAATGAATTTGGAAAACACTAGATCTAGAGATTCTCTGGACAGGACACAAAGACCGACAGTCCCAGTGATATCATAATTAAAAGCAGTAAAACATTATGGTAGTCTATGATAAGGAGGCTCCAGTTTCCACAGGCCATGTGATAGTCAGATCTGGTCTCATTAGGTTCAGCTGAATTTGGTTTTGCCATGACTTGGATACACTGTTTTTAAAAGCAGAGCGATTCACATCTTAATCATCTGCATGGATCATTAAAGCACCTAGAATAAAATTGGCATGACTATAATTCATATTATCATAATACCTTATTTAGTGGACTCAAAGCATTTCACCATTCGTCTTGGAAAGTAGCATTCAATACTCATAATTGTTGATGGTCCACCTGCAGCTGTTGATCTGGCCGTTAGTCATTCATTTTACAGAAGAGCTCACTACTTAGTCCTCTACATAGACCTCCCTGGATAGTGAGTATCTCCATTGATCCTTACACACTGATTGATAACAAGAAGAAAGGATTGAAGTCAGCCTGTCTCTGTGTTGCAGTTCTCTGGCCTCTACTTGTTGTCGTTCTTCATCATTATCTTGGGCCTGGTCCTCTACGCCACCTCTTCTACCTATGTGGCCCAGGACCCGCGAGTCTACAAGCAGTTCAGAAACACAGGCGGCCAGCAGGCCACCGAGCGGCCTCCGCTCAGCACTGGAGTCCTGGAGCCCGCCGTCACCTACACCAGCCTGGGTCTGGAGGGGGACGAACTTCCTGTACGCGTCGCCTAGAATCTGGGAGGGCGTTTTTTTGTTTTCAGGCTGGCGAATCGGTGAGCCAGCTGCAGCCTCCAGCTTTGCGCCCAGCGTTGTATACAGAGAAATAGTGGTGTCTGTATCCGGTCTGCTGAGCAGGGCAGCTGGGTAGGTTTTTGTTTAATGGCGTGCGTCGTGGCGTGCGAGTCTCCATGCACTCAGCCGCCAAATTATCTGAAAAATGAATGAGCAGAATGTCATTAAAACAAAGAGCAGTGAAACTGTTGAGTTCACTGTGATCAAAGACTGTGTGTAGACAGTAGTGACTGATCATTCATGTAAATAGTTCGTACTGTAACTTTGCTGTATTTAACCTGCGTTCTTTTTTATATCCGTCAAGAATGTTTCTGCATACGCTAAACGTTGTGTTCTTTTCATTTCTTATTATGTGATTGGAATCTGTTTCTAAATACACCTGCTCAAAGCTCGTAAGTCACTCGCCACGTGGTTACTGAAATCCAGCTCCGCTGGTAAGTGAATATTGTATCCGTTACTGAAAGTTTGTCCTTTATCATTTTTCCTCATGATTGATATTTTATAGGCTTGTACAAATACATCCAGAATTAACATATCCAAAGGTGCTTTCACACCAAAAGCCAAGTGAATTTTCCACGCGGCATTAATGCATATAAAGTCAATGCAAAGACACGAATAGGCAAAATTTTCATCTGAAAATGGTCTGTGACGCGACGATGCTGGAGCCTGTCAGCGGTGAGATTCTCCTCCTGTCGTCACTGAATCAGAGACAAAGCAGTCTCTGGTCTCTGGTCTCTGGTCTCTAGTCTCGAAACCATTACAGAAGAAGCTGCAACAAGACGACGTAGTTAAATGAGTGATGGTCAAAGCTCAAACGGGGGAAAAACAATGTAGAAAACTCGATGGAAATGCAACATTTCGGTTTGTTTCATGTATTCATGCGAGGAAGGTCACATCCGTGTCAGCCGATGAATCTGCCGCCTTTTTTCATGTCTTCACCAAAGCTCCAGTGAAAGCGGAAGTCACGTGACTCGCGTACGATGCCATGCATTCTCTACTCTCACACTCCGTTTCCATTGCAATATTTCAAGATTATATTTTTAACGGGCATTAGGCATTTCCACTCAGGTTTTTTTTTTTTTAAGTGCAAATTGAAAAGGGGTTAAAACAAGTGAATGGAAACGCACCTACTGACTCCACATTCGTTTCCCCCCTTAGACAATGTTAAATGACTCATTCTATGGCTTCTGCATTTGAAAATATACAAAGACATAAAAACTTCAACTACGACTCCCAAGGTGCATTCCCCCCAGAAACATCCAATCACAGAGCTTAAAATTCTGCTAATGACAGGTGGAAGCTAAAGCTAGCTAGCTGTGGTGATTCCCTCCTCTGACTGGCACTCCCCCGTGCCAGTGGTGGCTTGTGGGTATTGTAGGATTTAGACACACCTGTCATGCTAAAATTACACATGATCCCTCAGCAATTGAGTAACTTTAAACTGGTGGCCATAAATAAAGGTGTTGTAATACAGAGTGATGTTGTTTTTAAGAATGAAGTGAAATACAGAACGGGTGAAAACACTTCCAAAACCACTCGGCAGTTCTGGCAGCACCCTAACCGTGCCTGGTAAACACCCAAAGTCTTCCTCCTGTTTTGTGACGCAGGCTTTTTCATTTGTCCTTCAATCCCAAACCGAAATAATCGGCCGCTGTGATGTTGACAAAGCGGCAGCAGCACACGTACAACAAGTAGAGCTAACTACGAAATGACGAAACTTTAGCAAAACTGCTGTTATTTTTTTCAACTAAAAAACGGATGAAGATATTTAGTCTTGTTTTTGACATTTCACTGTGGAAAGCTGATCTGAAAACACAGAGCTATGTTTCCATGCATGGTGTGTTTTTTAGGTTTATTAATATGAGTGTGGCCTTTGTTTTCATTGAGAAATGAGTGAATAGTGTGCTCCGCATCCGAGTGCATAATTTTTAGTCCTAGTTCTGTGGAAAACGTAACGTTGGAAGCAATATATTGTCCTGTTGATTATCAGGGGAGACATCACAGGGTTACTGACGATAAAACTGTACAGTTGGTCTTCTTTTTGCTCTGTATATAATCTCCTGTCTGGATTATTTACAAAGGACTGTCATTATTCTAATCGTTTAATGGCCTTTTGTATCCTGTTTGATGTAGTGCATTGGAGTTGCTGTCAACATTGTGCTTACAATGATGTTACTTGCAGTAAAATAAAGCATCTTTGTCAGAACACCCAGCGCACAAGCTTTTGTGAGCAGAAAATGAACACTTGTGAATGGAGCTGCGTTCTTGTAATCTTGGTTCGGCTAATGGAGCTGGCCTTGAGATCCAAGTGTGGAAAAATCTCCTGTGACCTCCTGAAGAAGTTCTAGACGACAGTGACTCCATCGGGCCCTTAGTGGGACTGTATTTTCCTATTTTAAAACTTCTTTTCTTTACTCATGTATTTATTCCAATAAGCTACTTTTATTTGTTTTACTTTCACCTGCAATTTCTGCAAAAACGTCTGGTTGTAATAATTCAAGGTCAACTTCACAGTGTTAAAATCTTTGTAGCTAACTGCATTGGTAGCAACGATAGCATCCCGTCAATCACAAGGTAGCCCGCCCTAAAGCGTCCCCTGCTTTGTGGTCTATTTGACTCTAAATGGACCATAATTTACGTAATGAACATCATGCTGTATGAGACCATAAACTCTGTCGTTTACAACGTTCACTGAGATAATAAATCAAGTGAGAAGTGGTAGTGTAACTTCCATTCAATCAGGGAGGAGTCACCCCCTGATGGCCACCAGAGAGAATGCACGTTTATAGCACGTCAGTGTTGGCTTCACTTTTTCAGAACCGGCCTGAATGTATTCATGTTGGTGTAAAGAGGTCACGGGAACTCTACAATAGATTTTCTTGCTCTATACGGGAGGATCCCCTTACTGTCAGGTCTGCATACATGTTGTGTGTTTGTGGGTCCTATAGAGGGCAGCAAACCGCTTATGTGCGTCTAAATCTGCGGAGCTTTTAAAAGCAGAAGAAAAAGCAGTCTGGGTAGCGCATCATCCATCTTCTGGGAAAGCACGAAAACACCAGCCATCTAAAGACAGACTAGAAAAGAAGAAACGTAGGCCATCATGGGAGCCGTTTTGGGATTGTGCTCCATGGCGAGCTGGGTAAGTGGCAGTCTTTATTAAAAAATGACATTACATGATAAAATGCGTTATCGCCGTTATTAGCCTCCTTCTCGCCTTTAATGCTGTCATGACTGCGCAATAGCAAAGGGTTAGCAGGCCGTCGCTGTGGCGCAGATGAACACGAACGCAACATAGCCAGCCAGCCATAGTTAGCACCCGCTCTCCGTTCGTCCATAACGCGAATACAAAAGGTTTATGGTTAATAACGTGAGTCGTGAGTTGACGGAAGCGTTCGACACGGCCGTCGGTCTTTGTTTGGAAACGGGCTAGCTTTAGCCTAAAAATAAAATAACCACAAAAACATCGAGCGTCGGTGCTTCGTCTCCGCCAACCGCTGTGTTGTTTTTTGCCATCTAAACGAAATGTGAAGTAACGGCACGTTGCAGCATTTTTGTATTTTGTGTGTGTGTGTGTGTGTGTGTGTGTGTGTGTGTGTGTGTGTCCTGTTTGTGAACATTTGTAAACAACGCGCAGATGTCGAAACATGTCAAGGCAGCAGAAGGGCTGTAACGTTAGCTGGTGGCAGTTGCGTCACTGCAGCCATGTAAACAAGGTCGGATGTCCGCAGGTGGTGGAAGGAGTCCGCCTGTCTGCCCGATAATAACAGCAATGACTAAGTAATTAAACGCAATGCTGGTGTGTGTGCAGATCCCGTGTCTGTGCGGCAGCGCCCCCTGCCTGCTGTGTCGATGTTGCCCCAGTGGAAATAACTCCACGGTGACCCGCCTCATCTATGCCTTCTTCCTGCTGCTGGGAGTGGGGGTCGCCTGCATTATGCTGATGCCCGGCATGGAGGGGCAGCTCAAGAAGGTATGAAATAAAATATGCCTTAGGGTGGGTTATAAATTAATGTCTGTGTTTCTGTATTCACGTTACTGCTGTTCAACCCAAGAACCGTTCACACACGTACTCACTGAGCAATGAAGAGCTGAATACATCATCAATAAGCTAAATCTGAATTTTCATGACCAATATAGTTTGTATGCCACCTGCTAGACCTGGGTTTGATCCCCAACTGAAGTTTGTATGTAGCAAAACAATAATTTACCAGCTTCCTAATCTTAAGACATGTAAGGTTGTCCTGAAGCTGCATCACAGCTTCTGTCCTGTGTGTGCTGCTGCAGATTCCAGGTTTCTGTGAAGGAGGGATGGGCACGTCTATACCTGGCGTGGAGGGTCATGTGAACTGCGATGTGCTGGTTGGCTACAAGGCCGTGTACCGTGTTTGCTTCGGCATGGCCATGTTCTTCCTGCTCTTCTCTCTGCTCATGATCAAAGTCAAGAGCAGCCAGGACCCCCGAGCTGGCCTGCACAACGGGTGAGTCATCCACCCACCATATCCACCCAACCATTCATCATCCCATCCTCCCATCCACACATCCCTCAACCCATCCATCCACCCACCACACATCCCTCCATCCACCCACACATCCACCCAGCCATCCCTCCCTGAATCCATCCATCATTTCAGCACCAACCCCCTTAAGAATTGAATCCTGCTTTTTTTATAATCCATGACTGACGTAGACTTGTTGTTTCCAGGTTTTGGTTCTTTAAGTTTGCTGCAGCTGCTGCCATCACTGTTGGATCATTCTTTATCTCAGAGGGTCCCTTCACTACTGGTAACTCTTCTGGTCTATTTTTCTCTTTTCCCTCTCTAATGACATGCAACGTAACATGCAAGTGTTTGTACCTCTGTGACAGTAGATTAAGACTTCATCATAAGTGATTTACAAAACCCCACATAAACATTTGAAAGAAAAACCTGCTGTCCATCCAGTGTTGTCCAAAGCCATGTCTAAAACATAATGAAGCATCAAGAGTTTTGAGGGTCCTAAAATGTTTATTATTATAATTATTATTATTTTATTAGCTCAAAGGCCTTTACACAATATTTTTGTCATGCAAAGTCCCACCAATATATACCAATATAATAAAATGAACTGAGGGACGGAGTATCTGGGATTTGTACAAAGCAGCAATGGTGGTTATTTCAGCCATGATTGATGAGACGTTGTCGGCTCTGTGTCTTTCACAGTGTGGTTCTATATCGGCATGGCTGGAGCCTTCTGCTTCATCCTCATCCAGCTTGTTTTACTCATCGACTTCGCCCATTCCTGGAATGAGTCCTGGGTGGAGAAGATGGAGGAGGGCAACTCTCGCTGCTGGTATGCAGGTACGGCGACAATGCAATCAGGAGGCTAAGCATGTGGATAAACGTTTATTACTGTGAGGAAGAGAACTTAAGGATGGTAAAGATAATAAATTCATGCATACAGATTACATTTTGTCGGATTGTCTCGTAGCTTTCAGGTGAAGGGCTTCTTATGAACGGCCTGGTTAATGGTAGTTGTTGTTTTGTGTTCACAGCGCTGCTGTCGGTCACCACGGTGAACTACTTGTTGTCCCTGGTGTCACTGGTCATGTTCTACGTCTACTACACCCACTCCGATGGTTGCACTGAAAACAAAGTCTTCATCAGCATTAACATGCTCCTCTGTGTCGGCGCCTCCGTCCTGTCCATCCTGCCTCAGATCCAGGTGCTCTCTTACATCCACGTCTCGTGCTTTTCCCAGAGCGGTTTGAAGTTGCGGAGGCACTACGATACGATATCGTCAGGACGCCTCAGTCACGATACGATCTTAAGTTGACACATGGAAACTCATATTACAGAAGCTCATGAGTCAAACAGAGGTAGAAAAGTTGAAATAAGATACAAAATAAAAATAAGATGAGGCAATAGAATAAAATAAAAATGTAGTATTGCAGTGTAATATATGCATTACCTTTTTTAACTGCAAATTATGCAGTCACTCTTTCATCTAATCACTAGTGCTGCACCTATTGATTTTTTTTGATTGATTAATTGATAATACCAATATCAAAAATATAAGAAAAAAATCCTCTTATTAAAAACAAACAAATGTAAAAAGATAATCAACACTATTTGTCGGATGCCTGATCAGAAAAATACTGGACCTGAAATTCAAACAGAGCAAATTGTCATAGCAACCATTTACCTGAACTGGAGGATCAGTATTTTTTACTTTTGTCCTCGACTTAAAACCTAAATGGGTTATGACGCAGATGTGTGTAATCACTGGAGTAATATGCAGTTAAGACACTCAAATGTGTTTTTGCATCATTGTGGGAAAATAATTGAAACGCTTCAATGATTGTAACGACAGTCAGTAAAGTTTGTTTGAGCCATTTCCTCACTCTTAAATACACAGAAACGGATTAATAACAATAGATGACGCATGGTGTCACGTTACATTTACTGCAATGTGCTGATTTTCTGACAAACGCCTGTTCTCTGTGTGAAGGAGTCCCAGCCCAGGTCTGGCCTGCTGCAGTCCTCCCTGGTCACCATGTACACCATGTACCTGACCTGGTCTGCCATGACCAACGAGCCCGGTAGGATTACAGCATCCGTCTATGGAATTCAATCCAACACAGTTTGATATATCAAACTGTGTTGGATTGAATTGAAAATATTTCCTTGTGTTTCACAGACAGGAAATGTAACCCAAGCCTTCTGGGTATTATCGGACTGAACAGCACCAGTCCTGCTGGTCAGGACCATGTGGTCCAGTGGTGGGATGCCCAGGGGATTGTGGGATTGATCCTTTTCCTCATGTGTGTCCTCTACTCCAGGTGAGGAAGTGCTTCAATTATCTTTACAACTTGTGAAGGAACTCAGTGTAATTACCGACCTGCAGGCTGCTACATGAACTGCATCCGAGCGTCTCCTTGTGTTGCCGTTTGGCAGGCAGTTAATGATCTCTCTCCTCTGATTGGCCATCAGCATTCGTAACTCGTCCAACGCCCAGGTGAACAAACTGACTCTGACCAATGACGAGTCGGCTCTGATCGAGGACGGTCCTCAGACCGACAGCTTCGAGGAGGGCGGCGGCGTCAACAGAGCTGTGGACAACGAGAAGGACGGCGTCAACTACTCTTACTCTTTCTTCCACTTCATGCTGTTCCTGGCATCTCTCTACATCATGATGACGCTCACCAACTGGTACAGGTAAGCATCACAGAAAGATGAAGGATCGTGTTGCCCAGAGTAACTGTGGAGCTCTATGGCACAGAGGAAGAAGGGCATATTCTGAAATGAGGTGTTTTTCTGTTATCGTTCTGTTATTTGAGCATTTTCTTTTCTGTTGAACCCAGGCTGAGAGTAAACGTCAGCTGATGTGTTTCTGTCTTTGCAGCCCCGACGCCAACTACGAGGCCATGACCAGCAAGTGGCCGTCGGTGTGGGTGAAGATCTCCTCCAGCTGGATCTGCATCGCCCTCTACGTGTGGACCCTGGTGGCTCCGCTGGTCCTGGTCAACAGAGACTTTGAATGAAACACACACACACACACTTTTCATGCTAACATTCACACTCTGCTTCACCCCTGTGTTTTTCGTTTAAGTAAAACAGTAGCTAGCTAACCCCGCATCCGTCCAGCTGGAGGGGCCAGGGGAGGAGAGGGCTGTCCCAGGACCGGCTTAGTGTGGTGGCTGTTGCCTGGCTCCTCTGCTGGAATGTCATTGTGAATCGTCAAGCAGCCCGGTGTCGTGGTTTCCCCCTACGCCATCGCCATTGTAAATACATCCTGTGTACTCCTAGTGGGTGGTTTTATTTCTCTAAAGACAGAGCTGCATGCTTTTCCTTTTTAAAAGCCTGATGTGAAATGTACAGTAGCTGTAGCTTTTACCAGAAGGCGGGACGGCTTTGATTGGGCGTTCAGCAACAGCTGACTGCAGTATTACATATGGACATGCCGTTACGTGTTAATTAAGGCTCGGCTCACACCGTTGTCAGACAGACTCGGTTGCGTATGAGCAGGACTTCGGCCACGACGCTGACAGATGAGAGCAGCTCGTTCACCAACTCGTACCCATCATCAGACGTGTGTGTGTGTGTGGTGTTCTAGTCATCCGCTATCATGTGTGCATCCTCTGCCGCTTGCACATACACAACAAAGGCATTCCTGTATTTCGTTGCTTCAGATTTGTGTTGAATTTTGACTTGAAATGTAAAATTGAAACGGATTGTTTGAAACTTCTAGATAACTTATTTGGTAGCGATTAGCATTAGCATGTAGTTTCTCTCACACGTTTGTATTATCGTCTCACCTGTGCTTTTATCCCAACATGATTTTTCTCTTAACATGTAAAAGAATATTGTAACTGGTTCAATAAAACGCAGGAAAAAGAAGTCGCGTGTTTTGTTTCTGGCCCGTCTTGCACTTTTTTATGACATTTTTCAACATGCTATGCTACCGACTTGGAGATATTGAATTTGAGAGAACTGGTTGGACTTGTGAGGTCACAGTGACCTTGAAGTTATGAGGGTTTGAGGTGTGAAGTCATATATATGATACGTCATCCTGAAGGCTTTGAAAACTGGATGACGCATTTACATGTAGGTTAAACCAGATTTGATAAACGCAGATGCAGATCTGATGGAATCTATATGTCTGTAATTCAGTTGTTTTGGAGTCATTCAACATCACAAAGACACTTTAAATATTTAATGAATGACCTGAACATACTTCAGAACAGCAAAAAATAACACAAAAAAAAAAAGACAAAAGCTGACAACAGCAGTCTCAGACTTGCAGATTAGATCTACTGCTACCAGAAAGGTGCTAATGACCCACAAAGATACAATGTGTGTGTGATGTGGGGTATTGATTTAATAAAACATCACTTGCAAGAAGGAAACATAAATGTCTTTCATATTCCCTCCTGATTTCACAGTTTAAACCTGATGTTCAGACCTGTTCCCTCAGACCTTCACAAGCTTCTAATCAAGTCTTTGAGTCAAGGGGGTCGTGGGAGATTTTATTTGGGTCACCAGATACATTTTCAGAATTTCTTCTATAATCTTTTATTGAACATTACTATATGCAGTGCAACATTTAGCCACAGGAGAGAGCCATCCTGTTTTCATTGTTCTGATAATTGTAGCCTACTTCTACTGTGAATGGCTAGCGTACAGTATATGCTGCTTTTACTGACGAGGAAAACCTGTTAACTCCAGCTAAATGTATAACTGATGAGAGGAAAGGAAAATAATGAGACATCCTGTTAAATAGGCCTAAATGCATTTATTTATTTGTCGTATCCATACTTAACTATGTAGTTGTGAACGTGTGTTGTAAATGGCCGGTTGTCCTGATAACATACGTAGTTGTGCACAAATCCACTCTTCACACGATTCATATTTTTCATTATTTTTTGTGTGAATTAGGTTGCCTTGGTTTATCACTTTTAAAAAGTGGGTCCACATAAAATAACACTGCTTCAAATGGGGTTATGTTAACGATCAAACTGGGCCTAACATCTGTTTTTTATATTTATAATTGAATGCGCATTCCAAATTCACTTTTGCGCATACACACCGTGCGTTACGGTTGGGCTCCGCACCCGGAAGCACTGTACGCGCTCCCCCGCCGCCGCCGCCGACGCCGCACTCGCTTCTTCTCTGCCGCTTTCTTCTTCTTCTGGCACGCAAGAGTTTTTAACTCCTGGCTCCGTAGGGGGGTGCAACTCATTGACGTTAACCGCCCGGTCGTTATCGATTCGTCATCGGGGGGAGGAAAAAGCGGCCTCGGTGTGTTGTGTTTTTTCGCGGTAAGCACGAGCTGAAGGCAGAGCGGCGCGTGTCCAGAGCGGGTGACATTGACACATCGGTGGCGTGTGTGAATGTGTGAACGGCGTCGTCGCGGCTCCGGAGCGCGTTCACTGCGTCTGCGACAATGAGCGAATACTTCAGCCTGTCGGACAGCGATGTTATCGGCTTCGACCTGGACCACACGCTCTGCCGCTACCATCTGAAGGAGACTTCCAGGGTGAGTGTGCGTGCGAGCGTGCGCGTGTGTTTGTATATATATGTGTGTGTGTGTGTGTGTGTGTGTGTGTGTGTTGTGTGCGTATGTGTGGTGCGTGCGTGCGTGCGTGCACAGCGCGTGCAGCGCGTGCAGCTACATAATCATACGGTGGCCGCGACGCTTCGATCCGCAACACATCTGTATTAAAAATAACCCGTCAATACGCTCCACGGTCACACTGCACGGACAGGCTGTGTTTCAGCGGCGGAGATGCTGTTGAAGGTGCTGCTGATGCTGATGCTGATGCTGATGCTGATGCTGCTGCTGCTGCAGTCGCTCCGCATGACTCACCGGTTGAACGTCTTTTGAATCCTCCCCGAGGCCTATTGGCGACAGCATCCCCTGTCACTGTGGGGGTGGAGGGTACAGCTAGGTTTTTTTTTAAACTGACTCACAAAACCTGAATCCCAGTACTTCATTATGGTCTGGATCATCAGGCCCTGGGGTTGATGTGTGCATGTCATATTTCTGTCAATGCAGAACCCCAGGGCCGGCCCTAGCAACGATTTTTGATAATAATAATTACACATAATAATAAATACTTGAAGACACTTTTGAGAACTGTGAACAAGAATACAAGAAAATGCAAATACACAAAAAAGTGCAATGATAGACTTCCCTTTCAACATGCCTTGACTGTAAAACAATATCAATACAGAAAGTATTTATATAATAAAAAAATATGATATTGGTTACTTGCATCACGTCGCAGTAGCAGTCGGTGTTCATCATGTTGCCAACTTGTATAGTTGGAAGAGAAAAACAATATATTCTTAGCATTCAGTGGCACACAGTCGCCTTGTTACAATAAGTGCTGCTCAGTCTTGTGAGCGATGATGTCATTTCCTCTTTGTTTTTGCAGCTGATCTACGAGAGCTTTGCCAGGTATCTGGTGGAACATAAAGGCTATGACAAGGACCTCCTGAACCTAACCCCGGCTACCTGGGATTTCTGGTGAGTCGGCAGCAGCACTGTCTGTTTATCTTTTTAGAGAGTATTTTAGTAAAGTGGAGTATATTTAGAGAGCTTTAAGAGGATGAGAAAACCTAATTGTACTGCAGCAGGATCTTATTGAGAGTCCAAGTTCTGGTCCTCCCATGTGTCCCTTCCCTTCAGCGGGCCCAGCACTGTGGCCTGGGCCTCCAGCAGCATGGTGGTTCCCAGCGGGGGGCGAGCAGAGCACTACTCTAGTTAACTTATCACTACTGCACATCGAGGAGAAGTGTCGCTCTGTGATGGTAGCCACAGAGGTGTCCTGGCTGAGTGCAGGGCAGCAGTGGTGATCTGTCTTTTCTGTGCTCTATTTCCAGTTTTAAAGGACTGGTGGTGGATCTGGAGGATGGAAACCTTGTGAAGCTGGCTGAGGATGGAACTGTCTTGCGGTATGCTCTCGAATCTCAGCTCTAGAATAGATCTGCCTCCCATGACATGTCTTCTAGTGGTTGACTGATACTCAGCATTTTCTATGGTCAACAGCCATTTTTTAAGCCAATTGGTAGATAAAATGATTGTCATGTAAAATGTAAATGTAACTTTATAAAACTGAAAGAAAGTTTTCTGTTCTTCTAAATATGGACACTTTTTTATTTACTGCAGACAAATATTGGTTTCAAATAGGGTCTCCTACATTAGTAATCAATCACCGGCCCTGAAAAAGTGGACCCCCAATGTCTTCACTTCCTTTTGTCAACGTTGCGTTCACTGACCGATAGAAATCCCCTGCTTGTTTTAGAGCGACACATGGAACCAATGAACTCAGCACAGAAGACATCATCAAACATTACGGGCCAAAGAGGGAGTGGAAGCACTTCAATAGCCTCAACACGTCCTTCACAAGATCTGGTATGATGTTCATCTTCACATTTGTCACCTAATATCTGTATGGCTCTCACATCACCTGCAGCTAGGTTTCTTTGACGCTTTTGTTTCGGTTGTTGCAGCAAAATACTATTTCTACGACAACTACTTTGATCTGCCCGGAGCTCTCCTCAGCGGAAGAGTGGTGGACATGTTGCACAAGGTACAATTTCAAAATGGAATATTTTGACATTTTCATGTGGAGAAGAATAAAAAACATGTATTAAAATAGTATCTTTTATGTCTTTCTTTGTGAACAGCGAGGAAACGAGGTGAACTCCGACTTTTGGAAAGACATGGTCGCTGCCATCGATCACAATTACAACACGTCCGCATTCAAAGGTAAACCTTTTAATTCTCAAGCACCTTTTTACTTCATTTCTCATTACTAAAAGTCTTGTTGATACTGTAAATAAGAACGACACACACACAACACACAGGATATTTTTCTTTTTCAAACTAGATGTTTTATTCTGGGTTTTTGGTCAGAAAGTGGTACATAACTTAACACATCCAATGGGACACAGTTGTTTTTGAAAAATGTCTCATCCTGTGTTGTTTTGCTGATCACAGTGCTCGTGAGAAGGCGCTGATCTCAAATAACATATAGTACATATATGAGTATTAGGGATCACAGTTTTGCAAGACGTTGTATGTAAATTACAGGAAAATTCTTAAAACAACAGACATTAATAAAAACAAAACACAGATAAAAAGACGTGCTGTAAATGTTACAGGCGGGTTGTAAAGCACCACTTGAGATATCATCCAATGTTATTTCATGTTTTCACGTAAAAGATTGCAAAGGCACAGACATGGAGAAATGGGGAACGGGATCAATTTGAAGCACATGTTCTAAATGTTTTACTCAGCATTAGAACCTCGGTCAGTCGAGTCATTTTGATTTTAATTTGTCAGCAAATTTAAGACCCTAAAAGACTCGAATGAGGCAGTTAAATTTGTTAAAATTACAACCATATATAAAATATTGAATCTGCAATCTCAATTTGGAATTTTTCTAAACTGATCCTTTTCTCTGAGCAGTTTGAAGTTGTTGTGTAAGGTTTTGAGGTTTATTTGTGATTTATGAAATCACGTTGAGGCGATCAGGAACCCGGAGAAAGCGCAGTGAACATTATCTGCTGCAAATATGCCGTTACTCTCCTCATCAGGGACCTGGATGTAGACTCTGTCGCCGGGGTTCAACATGAGAACAGTGCTGCCTGACATCTGATCCAGGAAGCCTTTGTTATACTCATCATAGGTGAAAATAATTGGCTCCTCGTTTTTATAGAGGGCCACCAGTGCGTTGGCACCATTGACATGCACATGATAGCTGAAATAGTAGAGGCCAGGGACCTGGCAGGTAAACACACCAGTGTGCTCGTCATAATGGTTCTCCCCATTGTACAGGACCTGGTTGAACTGAATAGGGGTTGCAGCTGAGGGGTAGGCTCTGGTCAGCACAGCACTGAAGGCGGACATGGGGGCCTTCATCATCTCATGAGACATCACAACCTCGTGGGACTTCATTGGCATGCTCTTCTCACTGTGGTAGACCACCTCTCCTGGTGGGCCAGGTGGACCAGGAGGACCTGCAGACCCTGGGTGACCATCTTGACCTCTGGCACCTGGGATTCCAGGTGGACCATGAGGACCAGAAACTCCCTTAGCTGTCAAGCCAGCTGGGCCAGGTGGGCCTGGAAGACCTGGATGGCCCTTAAGTCCAGTTGGACCTGATTGACCGGGGGGCCCGACTGGTCCCATGGGTCCTGGCCTTCCATTCTCACCACTTTTTCCGGGTCCTCCTGAGAGGCCTGTGTGTCCTTTAAGTCCTGGGGCACCATTTGCACCTGGGAGTCCTGGCGCACCACTATGGCCTTGTACACCCTTTGGACCCTGATGGCCATTATGCCCTGGCATTCCTGAAGGACCTACTGCCCCAGGGGCACCTGGTTTTCCAGTGAAACCCTGAGCTCCCTGCTCACCCTTGGTTCCCCTTGGGCCTGGTGCACCTACCATACCAGTGTCGCCTTTGGAGCCTTGTGAGCCTCCCTCACCCTGGAATCCTCTTGCACCTTGTGGACCAGCTGGACCAATAGGTCCAGGAGCACCTGACTGACCAGTGAAACCAGTTGGGCCTGGCTCTCCTTTCTGACCAGTGGTTCCTGATGTACCGGGGGCTCCTCTGCTACCTGGTATTCCATGTTCACCTGTTTTGCCAACACCTGGCATGCCAGGGGAGCCTGGCTGACCAGCTGGACCCTGTGGACCTTTAGAACCCATAGGTCCAGGCATACCTGGGGTACCATTCTGGCCTGGTTTGCCTGGAGCCCCTGTACCTGGAGCCCCAGTATGACCCTTTGGTCCTTGCATACCCATTGCCCCAGGAGCGCCATCTCTTCCTGGCACACCACCCTTGCCAGATTCTCCAGGATAACCAGTGGCACCAGGTATACCAACTCCAGGTTTCCCAGGCATTCCAGTTGGGCCCATTGGTCCAACTGCGCCTGATGGTCCTTGAACCCCAGGAACTCCAATGCCTCTCTCTCCTTTGGCACCGGGATAACCAGGAATACCAGGATGTCCCTTCAAACCAGACTCTCCCCTTGGTCCCATTGACCCAGGGATGCCAGCTGGTCCAGGTTTTCCAACAGAAGTAAGTCCAGAAGGTCCAGGTGTTCCATGTGGACCAGGTGCACCTCTGGGACCCATTTGTCCAGGTGTGCCAGGTTCACCCCTCTGACCAGGGAGGCCAGGGCTACCTGATTTTCCATGGCCACCTGGGGAACCAGGTTTACCTGCTTGAGAATAGCCAGGGGGCCCGGGGGGACCTGCTGGGCCTTGTGGTCCAGTGTGTCCTATACCATTCTGTCCAGGAGCTCCAGGTGGTCCCATTGGTCCTGGCTCTCCTTGAGGACCTTGGGGACCTGGTTGGCCTGTGACGGCTAGGAAACAAATAAATACATAGACACATGTGATTTAGTTATTCAGGTTTTATGATGTCTCAGGTGTCTTTCTTTAATCAATTTGGTTCTGTTTGATGTTTAGAATTCTATTCAGTGAACTGTTGTGGGCTTTAATGTGAAAATTAAAAGTAAGCAAAGTATTCCACAAGTTGCATAAAATACAAGCACACACAATATTTACATAACAGACATTAAAAGCATCTTTATTTTTCCCCATGGAAATGAAAAACTGAACTGAAATGTACATTGTGATCAAGAAAGTACGTCATTTTGAAGCAATTTTTTTTTAACGTATTACGTAAGATCCCTTTTGGTCCTTGAATAACCCTCAATTCTACTGATTAAGACCACAACCTGAGTGAAAACACCACTCCCTATGATTGTAGGGCGGGTTGTGGGGACTGCACTCCTTTTTCCCAGGATATTCTTTCCCTGCAACTGCCGGTCTGAGGAGATGTTCTCACCAAGCTCATGTCCGATGGCGTGGGACTTGACCCACCAGCTCCTGTGCATTTCAGTTTTAATTTGCCGGCTCTATACTGCACCCTTCAATTTCCTGCACTGCCCATGGCCTTGAATGTATAGTTAGTGGTCTGTAAGTTGTCGGCATCACCTTAATGCATTTCCTGCCACATATAGCGCAGCGTCTACAGGCCAAGGTCAAACTGGTGTGACATTGGTTTGTTATTTTACTGGAGGTTGTTTCTCACTGATCCATATTTCTTACTGAAGTCCACATAAAAAAACTCCTATTTTTGTTTTTTTTTACATTTTAAACTTGACATGAGATGACATCAAATGAGTCCTCATGCCAGCCTGCATTGTACTTGTGGTGCCTTAAAAGTTGTTTTCTCTGTTTCTCTATTTTATTGGTAAGAAATTAAACATTAGTTGCCATTTATTTGATTAATTCTACAAAATAGCTTATGGATATATAATATCTTCTCTGCATTGCTGATAAAAAAATATTTTTTTATATGCCATTATTCTGGATGCATTATTTCCAACACAGAAGCATCAAATTCAATAGTGTTGAGCTCTCCTTTGAGTTGGTGTTGTTAGAGGAAAAGCCTTTGACAGGGCTGTTATTTTCAAGCCACAGTAGGCCGTGCCTGAAACCCCACACAGAATATTTGTGCCAGAGGTAGACTTTTCGGCAGCCAGAGATGCCACAAACAGGAGGTGATGACACCAGCCAGAGTAGCTGAACCACGTATGACCCTCTTGCAGAGTGCTACTCAGAGTTGCACCATTTTTTATTTGGTTGCCCCCTCAGTCTTTCTCCTGTAATCCTTCTCTCGCCCTCGAGAAGCTGTTGCTTATTATCTCGCCTCCAGAGTGAAGCTGCATTAAATTTTGCTGCGGTTTGATCGTTCGTTAGATCCACCAAGCTGTTTTTTTTTTTTTTCTATCTAATTATGCGCCGTGAATTCATCACCACAAGGCAGTTTGCTGGGGCGTGCCTTCAAACTCGGTTACAACATCTGTTTTGGAGATTTGTCAAATTTATGCTCTTATTGTTGACTCTTGTTCTATTTTTACACGTTGAGGCAAAGTAGTCAAAACCACTTCAGAACCTGTTTGCAAACGAAACCGGGAGAAATTAATTCTCCAGTGTCAGAGGCAGAATTTAATTCATGGTTTAGTTGGGAGGTGTACGTCATCCTGGCATTTACACTGTGACCACTGCTTTGTTCTTTTTCATTTTTTTTTCTCACATGCAGAACTGCTTTAATTTTTATTTTTTAAATAACCTTAATTTAGCCGGGGGAAGGAGTGCTCTTTTACAGCAGTTTGCAGCGGGTCACAGTGACTTATTAAGAAATTGAATGACGAGAGTAACATATGACTTGTTTTGTTTTCCCCACTAAAAAGTGCAGTTATATGCAAGTAGGCTGGAATCCTATATTTTATTTTGCCCTCTTTCTGTTCAGGTAGAAGTAAAAGCCATTCAAGTGCAACTTGCACTTTAATTCATCTCAATTTGCTTTAACTTTTCAACAACACTACAGTCAGTAAGCGGTTTTACTGTGTCAGCCTGCAGGGATTTGAAATGGACAGTGGGCTTGGCGGGAGTTTGAATTATTATACTGAACACAAGTAGATGTTCCTCTTGCTCATATCTCAAGGTTTAATTTGAACCTCCTGCATGTGATCATTTCAGCATATCCCCTTAACACTACAGTATCATGATCGTTATTATGGTAAAAACCCTGGTGAGAGCAGACATTCGTGACTCACCTTGACTCTTCACAGGGTAGGCAGACTTGCTCACTTTTGGCACATGGTAGTATCTATCAGCGGTCGCCTCAGCCAAAGCTAAGAGGACGAGGAGAACGCTCGTCAGCCTCAGATCCATATCGGGAAGCAAAACCTGCAAAGACAGAATCCGTTTGTTAAAAGGAGCAAATGGTCGGCTACCAAAAGACCATGCAAGACGATCACGGAGTGGAGCTTCGCTGACACTTGACAGTCAAAGTGAAGTGCATTGTGGGTGGTGCATCGGTTGAGTCTGAACAGAATTGGGAGATGGCTGCAAGTAAAATTAGAATAAGTTGACAACAGTACACTTTTCTATCAGTTTTCAGCCACTGTGTAAAAAAAGCATCTAACACCAATCAGAACTTAACTTCGCCCCAAAGTCTCTCCCAGTGTAAACACAGCCACAGCACATGGCTCATTACACATGCAATGCCATCAGTGCTCCATCAGCGAGAGCCAGGCTGCAGTTGGGAATCCCCCAGCAAGCTCTGACCTGGAATCAGAAAGCAGAAGAAAAAAAGCCACCTTACCGGCAAGGTTTACGCTCCAACAGAAACAGCAGTGGAGGGGAGTCGGGAGGCTGCTGTCCCGGCACTGTGCTGTTATATCCTTAGATGTGGAGTCCGTCTGTCTGAGCGGCAGCTGCTTCTTCCCAGGGCACCGGGCTCAAGGTATTTATACCAAGCCGGTCTCCAGAGTCGTGGAGGATTTACCTTGCGTGGAAGGCCCTCCCTGCTCTGATGTCATCCTTAATGATGGGTGCCGTGTCTCGAGAGGGAGGACCGCCACTCTGAAGTGACAGGCTCTCCTTCCCTCTCCTCCGCGTCTCCTCTGCGTCTCCTCTCTCGCCCTTCATCTGGTTCCCTCTGTCTGTGTGGAGCAGCGAATAGAGATCCTTGTCTATGTCCCTTTTGGTGAAATTTTAACATAAGTTGGTTTCTGCATTTACCTTGCTTGAAGTTATATCTGTGACATGCGGTCGTGTAGAAGTTAAATTCAATCAGTCACATGCACACATTAATCACTGTGTTTGCACTTGTTTGACAGATGAGTCAGGAGTGTTGCACTTTTATTTTTAGGGTTAGGGTTTGCATTTACTGCACAAACACCGACGTTTATGGCTAAAAACATCATGTTATTGACAATGTGGCTTGAGTTTTTTTCTGGAAAAGTAAAGACTGTGCAAGTCTGACGATATTTTCTTCCAGTCTGAAGACTCTATATTGGCGAGGCTGTGGTAGACCCCATGTACCACTCTGCTATTATGTGTTACTTTTGGTTCAATCCGAAATGACGCCCAGCTACTTCTGTTTTTTCACAGTTTTGTTTATTTAAAATTTCCGACACACACGTGGATCAGCAGTTCACTATTGAGGTTTAAATGCCCATTTCCAGACATTACCGAGGTGAATACTTCTATACATGGAGAAACAGACAGTAATATTGAAAATAAGTGGATGCTGTGAAGTTGTGTAATTTAATGTTTGACAGACAGCAGGCATTTGATTTTGTTCGGATTGAAATGTCCCATCGGGAAGTCTGTCATGATGCTGGCAGGTCTGGGTAACCTCTCTGTGATTTTTGCCAACTGGTGTGTGGTTTGCTGCAGAGATCCACTGTGCAGCTTTAGGGCACTAGGGGGCAGTAGTGAGGTTTTGTTCTAAGTTGCTACCTGCTTCGTCCTCTCAGGAGCTTCTGGTCTTGAGTTCAGATTCACTGAGCTGCAGCAGCAGAGGAGCTCACAGTCGTGAATGTGCAAACACGTAGGTTTTAGTCCCCAGCAGGTATTTTCTTGTGTACACTGAGGTAGTAAATCATAATCTCATTGTCTGGAGTCGTAGTCTCTGTCCAGACTTTCTCAAAAAACATTGTTGGTCAGTTAATATTAAAGTTTAGTTGTTATTTAAAGGTGCAGTGTGTAATATCTGGTAACGTGCTCCAAATAAACAGGGGCTATAATGCAATCTCTACTACAATGTCCATACAATCTGTATAGCAGAACATGCAATAGTCCACCAAACTGCTGATTTGCTACGTTTCTTGGCGCGTTAACTGTCTATCGGCAGATCTGGCAGGACTGTGTATTGTTTCACCCAGCTGGCTAGCTTAGCATAGCACAAAAACTGGAAAGAGAAGGAAACGCTGAGTATTTCATGGCATGACGCGGTGGCTTCATGGGATCTTATCTTGTTGCCTGAATATATATATATATATATATATATATATATGTTTCTGATATTTGTCCCAAAAAGGAGTGAGAGTACAAATACATCAACACCTATTCCCTGCATAGTGAAATGGGAGATAATTTGTCTGCGATCCCCACATTCAGCTGAACAAATCCCCAGCTCATGTACTGCAGAATCTGCCCTAAAGATTCTACATGTGCCCTGTGAATATTTTTTACATGTATTAATAGTTTCTGGCTGCCGATCAAACCACAGATATTAAGGTTATTGTTAATATAATGGCAATTTATTTTCCAGCAATCGTGGGAGCAGCAGGTTGCTGACTTGGGTCCAATAATAATGGCCAAAAACAACCCCAAATGACATTGTGAATTGAAAAGAAATCTACTGCCAGCATAAGAATATTCTGCATTTCCAACACAGATCAAATTTGATCAAGAAAGAGAGTTTGAAAGTTTGAAAGGGTTTGCATCGTAAAAATAATTTTAACCTGGTTTTTCATCTTCATCAACTTTACAACAGCCCTAATTGGTCGACGCTGCTGTGTAATTTATCTTTGGGTTTGGAAAAAGCTCATCTTCCCTTCATTTAAACTGTCAACGTCTCAGCAGATGAGTGCTCAGCGAGCCGTGGGCATCTTTGGTAAACTCTTAGAATTAAATGACAGAGCAGTGTGTGTGTGTGTGTGTGTTTGAGGGGTGGTGGAGTCAGCACTTAACAACTTTCTAAGATGCCGATACGCCACCGCATCTCATCATGAAAGTGGCCGTCACCGCAGGCTGCTTTTTTATTTCATTTGGGTCTTTTTTTTTTTTGGTGTGTCAGAATTAATGCCTCTCCTATCTAAATCTGGACACAGTGAGGTTTAATGTAAACGGCTACTTAGATTTCTGGTTAAGCTCGTGCTGTGTACGGAGAAAAGTGCATGTCATTAGGATGAGAAGCCGTTACGGTATGGAAAGCGGTTCAGATAGAGCCTGATGTGAAGTTCTCCTGTGTTACCCTGGACACCTTCTGACAGCAGGGTGGGTGGTATTTCTGGGAAGGGTCTGCTTTAACTATTGTTTTTGCCCCTTCCAAACGTCTTTACATGCTGCTGCTGCACGCCAGACGTGACTTAATACTCCGTCAGTGGCTTTAATTAACTCTGCTGATGACGGGGCCGTCCTCCAACATGCACAGCCTCTGTTTTCCACATCATGCTGAAACAATGCATAAGCTCAAGTCACAATGTGCCTTAATTATTTTTGATGGAGCGTATTTTGTACCCTGGTCATTTAAGGAAACCAAATCAAACTTGAGCTTTCATTTTCTGGTTTTTCTGGGGGGGTTTTCTGAACTTAGCGACATAAAAAAAGTTTATTTAAGTTATATTGGTGTTTATTTAAGTAATATTGGTTGTTTTGTTTTTCTTTGATACATTCTTACATATCTTTCATATAGATATTTCAATTCAATTAAAAAAATGTATTTGTCCCCCGGGGGGGCAATTAAGGTAATAATAAATATTTCTGTCACAATTTAGTGTTATTTTCTTTTTTAATTTATAAAGGACACAGGTTTCATGTCTTATACAGATGGTGAATATAATCCAACAAACCATATTTCAATATAATGTATTTTGGCAGTTTGACTGTGTTGTTGTCCCCAGTTGAGTTTTTTGTTTGGGGGGGGGGGGGGGGTAATTGCAGGTTGATGTGTGTATTCCAGCAGAGAAGAGTGGGAAGTAGGAGCTAAAGATAGAGTGTTTGAGCTGGGAAGTGATGGTGGTTCAGATTTAACGTTTTAATATCCAAATGCCACTAAGAGGCACTTAGAGCTTTATGAATGGAAGGACCAAAGCTGGACCTCCTGGGTTAGTGTTGGCTACAATTACCGAGACCCAAAGACGAAAAAAAATCCTGGTTGAGAGTTTGACCAACCTGAGGCTAGCTGGAATTCAGAATAGCAACCAAAAAGCCTTCACTGCATCCCTTACCCAAGTCATTATGACATTATGGAAAGGTCGGTCTCATGAGAAAGGAGAATTAAAGTCAGAGAACCTGTATTTGTTTGGTTGCCAAATTAAATTTTGCTGTAGTTTCAGGATTTATTTCAGGAGCTGGTAATGGGTTACTTTAAAGCCAGTCTTCTTAATCAAAGCCGAAGTAAGTGCTATAATGACCAGCACTTTTCATTTTTACTATTCCTCCCACAACAGCTCATTGTCAGCAGCTTTTACAGCGTCGGTGTTGCAATTCCTTCACCCAGCAGCTTGAAGAAGAAGATCTCCAAAGCAATCTTCGTCTTCGTCTTTGTTGCCACAAGTGTTGGAAATTACCTTACCCCACAATACTTTTTTTTGTATGACACAAAGGACACGCATCTTATCCAATGAAAAACAACAAAACAATCTTAAATGAGGTGATCATAAATCTGAGGTCATATAAAGCAACATTGTCTGACGATATTCAAGATTATCCCGATAATGGAAATTCACCACAACCTCAACTTATTTCCATTGTGGTCCTCGATGAAGATGACAGACGTGCATTTGAAATTGTTATGAAGACAAAAGTACGTGCCCAAAATAAGCACCCATTCACTATAGTGCTTTACATTTACCGTCCCCCGTTTCATTTGAGCATCAGCAAGTGTGTGTCCGCTATGTTGTGCCCTCAAGGATTCCATAACGCTTATATGCAATACATTATACGGATGATTAAAGTTACTTGCAGCGGCTCATGTAGTTTTATTAATGCTGAATGAATTCATTATGGACCAGAAGGGCACTTGGGAGAGCGCAGATCTCCACCAAGGCCATTTCCACAAATTAAATATAATTTGTGTGTCCGCCCTGTGATTCGGATCCGCTCCAGGACCTAATGAGTTCTTCCTTGACCCATCCTTCAACCTTCCAACTGTGCATCATGAAAATCGGGGCCTGTAGTTTTGCTGCGATGCTGACAAACGAACCAAAAACACAACCTCCTCGGCAGAGTTAACGAACACAGATGTTAGCCACATCTAAGTGGACGTGTGTTGAAATTAAGGAAATGTTGCGTGGAGAAAAAGGGGGCTAAATATGTGCAAAATTTCAGGAGCTGAAAAATTCAATGAGGTCATCCAATAACTTCAATAAACAGGGTGGGATGTAAATGCAGACTTTGGGGCATCATAGCACGTTAGAACTGCACAAGTCTATCGTGAGATGATTCTTTCAATGAAACTCCTGTAGGTTTTACAACGACAGGCGACATGCTCGCAAACTGAAGGGTTGCCGACCGCCGCATCCTGTTGGCCCGCTCTGGGATCGGAAACAATAATGTTTACCATGTGCTTCTATGGTTTTTATGCTTGGAACTTGTCCTGTATGGGATTCCATAATCCACTATAAGAGACTGTCAGCTTTACTGCTGCAGGTAGGGATGTCACGCAGGGGAAACACAGATGCGAGTTTTGCTATGATGCGTTCAAGCTCTGTTCAGTAAAAACTAGCATTAAATTATAATGTTTTCATAAAGTGGTCAAACATAATCTTGTAAAATGGAGTATTTTTTTTACAGTTTTCACAGCAATATAACATTGATAGTAGAGATGGAATTATTACTTTTTTAACACTAGCTCTACATGTTTGTTGTTTTGTTTTGTCTGGGTTTTTTCACTGGTGTTGGTGTCACCTCGGTGTCAGACCTTTGTAGTTTTCCCTGGTCCTGGTCCTGGTCCTCCAGCATGTCTGGGCAGCACACAGGACTCAGTGTAGAGGTGTTGTTAGTGGCGAGAAAAGGTGTCGGAGGCCAAACCCAACAGGCTTTAACAGCTCCAACGCCATTATGTTTATGTTTCTCTGGAAGGAGTGTCGGTGTTTACCAAATTATGCAGAGCTCAAAATAATTATGGTGCACAAAGACAAGAATGGAAAGAGGGATGCTGGGAGCTCCTGTGGACATCATAGGCAAACATATTCAATAGTCTTCCGTACTACTGTTTTTTATGGATTTTGAGACGCTCTGGAAACGTGACGGGGAGCCAATCATTTGGCCGCACTGTTGTTGTTGTTGTTTTTGTATTAATTTTTCTTTCCTTTCACACTCAACTGAATTTAAGGTGACAACTACAATATTGTCAGCTCCAGAAAATTCACGGTGTCCGAAACCTTTCCCTGAATTGTAATGAACACAAAAAGATTGAACGGATGTGTCGGCCCAGTACCACAAACGAGTCCTCGAATAGTGATTGACAGGTCGCTACCGCGGCATGGCAGCCACGGTTGCTGCCACGGCTGCCAATGCAATTAGCTGCTAAGATGACTTTACCACTTAGCTGTAAAGTTGACCTTGAATTATGAAGCCTACTTGGTTAACAGCTTCACACCAGAATCCAGATGGATCCAGATCCAGTAAGGTTGCTCCTCTGGGGTGCTGCCCTGCCGCTGTTTATTTTATTGCGACAGTTTTCAGAATGTAGTTCTTTTTTACGCTAAAAGAAATGGAAAAGAAAATTGGAGGTGTTGTTATTTGTGTTATTTATGTTATTATGCAACGGTCCCGTTTGTTGGGCCCACTTGGGATCACATTGGGGTATATGTAGCTGGTGAACTTAAATGAGTCGAAGGTCAGAGGGCGTCATCTATTGTATTGGTTGCAAAAGCCCTCGGAAACTCATCTGTGATTTATACAAATACAATTGACTTTACATTTATTTTGACACCAAGGAATCTTTTTAATAAAGGACTGAACCTTCTCAAAGCCATAAATAGTCTCACCCGAACCATTCCTTTCACCTGACAGATGTTTATTTGAATCAACGTACCGAGAGTGAACTTGTGTCCTGGTTTCCGAGCATGTTTTCATTGGTTGTCATGGTATTGTGAACCCAGTGCTTATCAGCCCCGGTGGCCTGTGTCCTAAATATACTGGAATCTGTGTGGATTTCCCTTTGCTGGGGCCGCTTTCCTAGCTCAGGTCATGTTGTTGTTTTTGTTGGTCTGGACTTTATTTTAGGTGTTGGGTTGGGAAGGATTCCTGAGAACCGTTCTTAGTATGGTGGGAAGAATGTATAAGCCCTCCAATCTAAAGAAACCCTGCATCCCTCAGTGGAAATGAATAAGGAGCGAGTCACGAATAGCATTTATCTCATGGGCAGTATAAATATCTCTGGTTTGATTTTTACCACAGTTGATGAATAGATAGTATGAATGGACATGGATTTGGATGTAGTACAAGATTTTATACCCATTAGAGTGGCTTAAATACGACTAAATGTGTACTCCTAGGGCAAATATGCATAGCGCCAAATTAGTGGAATGGCGTTTATTCTTTATTTTTTGGGTCGGTCGTGCGTCACAGAAGACATCTGGATGTAGATCAGCATCTAAATGGGTATATTTTATCAGCATTATTGTGCAATAGTTCAAATAGTTCTGTACTCCTTCTGTAGCTTTTGGCTGCAGTCAGTTAAACTGTTCAAAAAGAGTGAGTCTGTGGAAGAATAAATCAAAGATGGGCTGAGACACGTAAACACAGTCTGAAGGTTCATGCTATTCCCAAAAGGAGGGGGTGTGGGGGCTTCGCATTTCCAACAGTTTTACAGCCTCGAACGCTACGCTGTTGACACTGACACCGAGAGTATTGTGTCTTTCTGCCTATCCTCTCTGTGTGCAGAAAACACCAAGATGAAACAGGACAAGAATGGATTGATTAGGGGGAGAAGAAAAAAGGCTTAACGGCGGGTACTTTTTAATGATGTGTTGTATGACGTGTCGCGTGACCACGTCTCAAAGGGAAGGGTGTTTGTTGAAGAGCCTGCCATCATCAGCCTCACTACACCTTGGTCATCTCCCTGCAGCAAAACGGCACCTGCTCCCACCTGACTGGCATCAACCTGGAGCAAAAAGGTCCGGTCGAATCGCGGTGCGGCCAGAATAGGGGAAGAGCAGAGAACAGTCTTGACCTTTTCAAAGGCCTGCTGACATTCTGGCGACCACACAAACTTTGCTCTGGTCTTCAGAAGCTCAGTAAGGGGAAACACTACAGTGGAAAAGTTTCGACAAAACCCTCAGTAATCCCCCACCAGACCGAGAAACCGCTGAAGCTCTTTCTTCGTTGTGGGCTGTGGAAACTTCTCGACGGCCATAACCTTCGCTTGGACTGGAGCTACGCAACCTTGCCCCACTACTCGCCCCAGATAAGTAATATTGGCCTTAGCAAACTCGCACTTGGCTAAATTAACAGTAAGCCTCGCCTCTGCCAGGCGTTCAAACAGCGCCCGGATGCGATGAAGATGGGAGTTCCATGTATCGCTAAAAATCACCAAGTCATCCAAATAAACTGAACACCCCTCCAACCCGGACACAACTCTGTTCATTAACCGCTGGAACGTAGCGGGAGCGTTTCTTAACCCAAACGGCATAAATGCTGCTATCTCCTGAGCACGCTTGGACAGCGGTACCTGCCAATACCCTTTAAGCAGATCGAATTTACTCACAAATTTGGCAGGCCCAACACTGTCAATACAGTCGTCCATTCGCGGCAAAGGGAAAGAATCTGGCTTTGAGACAGAGTTTACTTTTCTCATATCTGCACAAAACCGAGGTGTTTTGTCCTGCTTCGGCACTAAAATACAGGGGGAGGCCCAACTGGAGTTAGACGGCACAGCCATATTATTTTCAACCATGTAAGCCACTTCAGCGTCAAGATGTTTCAGCTTCTCCGGTGACATATGGTAAAAACGTTGTCTTATCGGCTGCGCATCTCCCACCTCGATGTCATGCTCCACCCAATCAGTGCGCGAAGGGACATCACCGAACAGACAGGGAAACTTCCGCACCAAGTCAGCCATCTCACAGCGTCTAGACTCAGACAAATGGGACAACAGCTTGTCCAACTTAGACAGAGATTCAGAATTTTTTAAACGACCACACAGCAAACTGTCATCGGGCTCAGGCACCCCATCTTCATGCTTCACAGCCACTGAACTAGCAACCAGAGCCGGACGCACACCTTCATCAGCCCGACCTGACTCACTACCACGGATGTAGAATGGCTTCAACAAGTTAATGTGACAAAGCTGTTTGGACTTTCTCCGCCCCGGTGTCGCAATGAAATAGTTCAAATCCGAGAGTTTCTCAATGACTGTATACGGACCGGTATACTTAGCCTGGAATGGCGAACCCACAATAGGCATTAATGCCAAAACTTGGTCCCCAGGACTAAACTCCCGCTGCTCTGCGTGACAGTCACAATTTTTCTTCATTTTGCTCTGAGACACCTGCAACTTATCCCGTGCCATACCACCCGCCACGAACAAACGATGCCGAAACCCATTCACAAAATCAATCAGATTTTTTGGCGGCTCAGCATCCACCCATTTGTCCTTTAACACAGCCAAAGGGCCCCTCACCACATGCCCAAAAACCAAATCATTCGGACTGAAACCAGTACCCTCTTGTACAGCCTCTCTCAGCCAACATCAGCCATGGGAGCCCCTCTTCCCAGTCTCGATCCAGCTCAGTGCAATACGCACGCAGGAGAGACTTGAGAGTCTGATGAAATCTCTCCAACGCACCCTGACTCTGCGCGTGGTACGCCGATGACTGATTGTGCTAAATGCGCAAGGATCTCAACACTTGACCAAACATGTGGGAAGAAAAATTTGACCCTTGGTCACTCTGAATAACCTTCGGGATACCAAAAACTGAAATGAACTGAGTCAGTGCCTTCACCACAGCTTTAGTTGTAATGGATCTCAGCGGGTATGCAGCCGGATACCTGGTACTTTGGCACATAACTGTCAGTAAATATTTACAGCCAGATTTAGCGCTCGGCAACGGGCCGACACAGTCCACAATCAAATACTCAAATGGTTGGCCTATGGCAGGAATCGGTTGCAGAGGAGCAGACTTCACACCCTGATTCGGCTTGCCCGTTAATTGGCATACATGGCAGGTTTTTATATATACGGCAACATCTCTTTTTACTCGCGGCCAAAAGAACTGCTTCAATATATTTAGATAGGTTTTCCTGACACCAAAATGCCCACTCTCGTCGTGTGCCACTTTAAGGACCAGAGGCCTAAATTGAGTCGGTACAACCAACTGGTAAACAGCATCCCCCACACCGTCACCATCCAAACCAACCCATTTCCGAAAGAGCAGTCCGCTACGCAAAAAGTACCCACTGGCGGCACCCTTTATCTCGGCAGCAGACAAAACACGACCAAATAATTCATTTAAAGAGGAATCACAGATTTGCTCCTGCAGCAACTCACTCTGTGACACTGGGAAATCAGACAAAGACGGAGCTTCAAAATCATCGCCACCAAGCTCCCCATCTGATAACTCAGGCTCAGCCTTACTCATTGCACGTGTAACCACACAGGCTGAAAGAACCTCAGGTACCTCACTGGGACCCCCGTCAAAGACAGTATTAACCGGACAGAGCGTAACAACAGGTGAGGGAGGGGCATCAGCCCAGAGGCGGCCGCCAGCCAGGCCGTTGCCCAAAATAAAATGAACCCCCTCAATAGGTAACGCCGGCCGCACTCCCACAGCTACCTCACCCTGCACAAGCTCACAATCCAGGACCACCTTATGCAAAGGCACGGGTAAAACAGTCAACCCCATCCCTCGACTAAGAATACGGTCCCCGCTGTCCGTCTCCGCGGACAAAGGCAGCACAGACTCAATCATATAACAATCATATGCCCCTGTGTCCCTCAAGATTGTAACCGGGACTTTAACATCGCTACCAACCAGCGACACAAAGCCACTTCTAATGAAAGGAGCGTATGCCTCCAGAACATCCGGCTCACAGACAGAGGGAAACACATTGGAAACACAGCCACTTACCACCGGAGCAGCAGCCGCCGCCGGCTTAACATTAGAGTTGCTCCCCCTATGTTTAGACCACAACCCCGGACAATCAGCTTTCCAATGGCCCTTCTCACGACAATAGTTACAGCTTCCGCTGCTGTCAAAACTGCTCCGTGAGTGAGACTCAGCTCTAAACAGGCCAGACTTCCCGGAACGCATCTGGTCAGCCGCCGCAGCACCTCGCCTGTTCCCATCCCAGCCAGAATCATCGCGGCCGGGTGTGCGCTCTCTCGCATTGCCCTTATGGAGCAGCACATACTCATCTGCGGACACAGCCGCTTCTGTAGCAGAGGCAATCTTCCGTTCGTTGATATAGGTCGCAATCCGACCGGGTAGCGTGTTCTTAAACTGCTCCAAAATGACTAACTCACACAAATCATCAAAAGTAGTAATATCAAGCGCACCCAACCAACGTTTAAAATGGATAGTTAAATCGCGAACAAATTCAACATATGATTGGCCATTTCTCCTTTCCCAAGCCCGAAAACGTTGGCGATATGCTTCAGGGACAAGCTCATAGGCCTTCAGCACGGCAGATTTTATTTTAAAATAACTACAGCTATCAGCCGCGCTCAAAGACGAATATGCCCCCTGCGCCTTACCTGTGAGGACGCACTGCAGCAGCAGAGCACAGTCCTCCTCAGACCAGCCCCTCGTCGTGGAGACACGCTCAAACAGCACAAAAAACGAGTCAGGATCCTTCTCATTAAATGGTGGCAACAACCGCAAGTTGTTTATGTCAAAGGGCCGCGCAGCGACCGCAGACCCCTGCCCCCTCTGACTCTCAGCAACCAGACGATAACCCTCCCGCTGGCGGATTATCTCCAGCTCAATTTGTTTTTTAGCTTCCATTTCATACTTAGATTTCTCATGTTCTAACTGCAGCAAGAGGAGCTCTTTTTGCTGCTCAAAAGTCAGCCCCTGAGTCTGAAAAGGCATGCCTACGGTAGGTGGAGAAGCTGGCAGCGGACCAGACATAAGAACTCCCAGTTCAACAAGTTTTAATCGCAAAGCACCTTTAATATCGTCTTTCCGCCTCCTATCTACCACGGCCACCGAATAATGATCAGACAGTTTAAGCAACTGCTCTTTAGTACACTTGTCCAAGGCCTCCTCTGACGGAGCCGCCATAAACGCTTCACATTCAGCCATCTCAACACCACCTGTTTACCACTAAGACCGAACAAAACACCTTTATGCCCTAACAGGACCAGCAAGACAGCAAAGTACCCACATGCGCACTAAGAGGATCCCAGTTTGGAGTTTCCCCGCTATCTAAACATCAACCCCCTAACTAAACTCCCGACTAGTCTTCATGCAGCGGGCAGTGGTGGGTATTTATGCACTAGAGACCGCTGACCCGGGGAAGCGACTAGCAAGCTAGCAGCTCTCCCGAAATCACGGACATGCTCCCAAGACAATGCTTTAACCACTATGCCGCCACAACACTACCACGACCCCCGCAACGAACCCAAAGGGAACGCCGCTATACCTACAAGGGGAAAACTCCGCACCACACTATGATCCGCACGCTGAGAACAAACAATTGTCAACCGGCACTTTGTTACTGGCATAAAATCTTAAGAGAGCGACTCTGATACTCACCCTGATCCGTAAGCCCACATGCACCGTGAACTCTCCCCTTAATTACTGAAAAAACACTCGCAAAACGTGGAACAACCGTTTTACCCTCAAGGCAAACAAACAAAGGCACATGTGTGCCGGACGTGTGCCACCGCCGGCACCGCCCACAAAATCAGTACTAAAGGAACACCTGCAACCAGGCCAAACAAACTCCAAACTAACGTCAAACAAATCTACACCTATCCAACTATTCGAAAAACAAACGGACGAGCCCCCATTTTGTCATGACCTGGCTCAACGGCGATGACAAAAACGGGAGAGACGGTGCATAACTGATAGAAAATAAAGATTTATTTACATACTGCAACAACTTAACCAAAATAACGCCAGTATGAGGTGTGTATGTCAGTAGTTTCAGTCATGTAAATGTGGATGTATGGATAATCCGATGTGGGGTGTTGTAGAGAAGGAATAAATTAAATGGAACGCCAAAGCAAACCAAAAAGGTGCGGACGCCTGCGAAGAGCAAAAAAAGAAGAGCGCCAACAACAAGCAATCAGCTGCCCTTTATCCGGTTGAAGCACCGGGCCCAGGTGCTCCAGATCCAGCTGATGGCATCAGATGGTATCAGCTGATCACCTCGATGAAGGGTCATATGATGAAGTAGGCGGGGTCGTCACAGGAAGAATGTATAAGGAAGTTCAGAAGCCCTCCAATCTAAAGAAACCCTGCATCCTTCAGTGGAAATGAATAAGGAGCGAGTCACGAATAGCATTTATCTCATGGGCAGTATAAATATCTCTGGTTTGATTTTTACCACAGTTGATGAATAGATAGTACGAATGGACATGGATTTGGATGTAGTACAAGATGTTATACCCAATAGAGTGGCTTAAATAGGACTAAATGTGTACTCCTAGGGCAAATATGCATAGCCCCAAATTAGTGGAATGGCGTTTATTCTTTATTTTTTGGGTCGGTCGTGCGTCACAGAAGACATCTGGATGTAGATCAGCATCTAAATGGGTCTATTTTATCAGCATTATTGTGCAATAGTTCAAATAGTTCTGTACTCCTTCTGTAGCTTTTGGCTGCAGTCAGTTAAACTGTTCAAAATGAAAAGAAAAACCTCTGAAAAAACATGAATGTATTCGTTTGTTTATCAGGGTACTTGAGGAAGAACAGAGTGAGTCTGTGGAAGAATAAATCAAAGATGGGCTGAGACACGTAAACACAGTCTGAAGGTTCATGCTATTCCCAAAAGGAGGGGGTGGGGGGGCTTCGCATTTCCAACAGTTTTACAGCCTCGAACGCTACGCTGTGGACACTGACACCGAGAGTATTGTGTCTTTCTGCCTATCCTCTCTGTGTGCAGAAAACACCAAGATGAAACAGGACAAGAATGGATTGATTAGGGGGAGAAGAAAAAAGGCTGAACGGCGGGTACTTTTTAATGATGTGTTGTATGACGTGTCGCGTGACCACGTCTCAAAGGGAAGGGTGTTTGTTGAAGAGCCTGCCATCATCAGCCTCCTCCCGGCTCCAATCTCTCTTCAAGAACTCTTTGTTGTCTCGACACAACAGATTTTACGGAAGGCACACACACGGTGCATTTAACATAATTAAATGCAACAAAATGGTTTTACCTGCACTAAATTCTTTTTTGTTGCTTACTGCTTCATTTGATGTATTTTTCTTTCTTATGTGACACTTAAAGCGTAGCTAGGGATGAAAGGATGGAAGGAAAGGGAGAGCTTGCTGTCATGGTGGAACTCATCTTACGATTTTTGATTTTTTTTCCTCCCTAAAGCTGTTTTTCCCTTATCTGTGATGCTATTCAAATATTTGTTTCATTACAAAGTATAAAGAGGTCAGTTAACCTCGGACGGAAAACATCTATTAAATATATAAAAGATGAATGATGAGGACCTTTTTAAATGTGTTACAGTAGCATTTGAGTTGACTCCTTGTGCAGCGAGACGAGGCCACTTCAGCTGTTGTGTGGCTTGAGAGATTTCAACTCTTTTCATAAGCGTGGCAGTCTTCTCCTTAGTCCTCTAGTATATAATTACAATGTCCTGATCGTGAGAGAAAACTGCTTTTTTAAATGATGTTGCTGTGCAAGTTGCCTATGTGGTTGTAATACAACTACATATCCATTGAGGATTTCAATGTCGATGTCATGATCGAGCTTAATGTTAACTTTATTCACTTTGATAAACGGGAACATTTCAAAATGGCCCTTCACACCAAAAAAGGTAGCCGACCTCGAGACCAGGACGTTGCCTTTGAGACAAAAGTTGCCTTTAAGACTTTTCTCCAGTCGATGTGGAGGTCATTCAACTGCTACCTTACACAACTATACCCTGTGGAGGATTTGACTCATTTATCATACAGGGGGCTGCCTGCAGAACTGTAATGACCACTGGTTAGGTGCCCTCAACCAACCCTCCTCTCCACTATAATTACTGGGAGGACATTAAAGCCACATTCTCTTTTGAGAAAGAAAATCAAAACAAGTTTTTGGGCCATTGGCTTTGTGTATGTGGACAACACACATACGATGTGATCCACACTTGTTGCTGCTGCTGGGAGTGATACCGAGTAGGAAAAGCAACTGATTTTTATACTGAACATTTATTTTTAAACCACTGGATTTGGTTTTCTTGCAATAAAAAAATGAAAAGTATAAAAACCACTTTATTTGCTAATAAAGTGTTTTTTTGTTTGTTTGTTTTTTTGCAACGTACACATGTGCGATCCAGCTGAATAGTTTATACATCAGCCAATATCTCCCAGCATAGGTGGAGCAAGTTAAGAAAAGTTGTGTCTAATTTGCTCAGTAAACTAGTGGACAGCTGCGGTGAAGGGACATGTGCATTGGTTTTTATGGTAATCCAGCAAATCCAAAATAAGACGCCTTTTTAAGTCAGCAGTTTCATTCCAAACATGGTATTAAGCTGCAAAAAATACCAAAATGCTCTCATCAAATCCACCACGTCTCCACCACTCATTCACCTCAGTGTCCACTGCTAAATTGACTGCTGAATTTGTTTAGCGCCACATGGAGTAATTGTTTCGAGCTTCCTGTCTGATAGCATGGCGGCTTTCTGGAGTCTCTCTTTTAACTTCAGAGCTGCGGTTTGTTGTTTGATCCTCCTGCTGCAAGCTCTATATATACACTTGCACTTTTCAAAGCAACCAGCGGTGTGCACTGTCATTTACCTGAAAGGTTGGTTCACATCAAAGGGTGCAAACATTTGCCTCCTGTTACTTATGCAATTGTGTTTATTCACGTCACTCACTGTAGATGCACCAGAGAGTAGGCAGGGGTGGGGCTTTCCTCCACCTGGGCACCAATAATGTTTCATCAATCAGGCTGAAATAATAGCTATTGCTGCTTTGTATATGTTATGAAGCCCCAGTGATGCCGGAAAACCAAACACCGACTTGTTGTGGCGGTTGTTGTTGTGATTCATGACATCACCCAGAGGTGCAGAGTTTACCACAGCGGTATAAATCCAGATTAAACTATTTAGCAGTGATTTAACTAAAATAAACAGATAAAAAGGACGCTGAAATAACAACATAATGACGCCGATTTGTATATTGACCAAAGTCCTGCTCTGTTGTTGTTGTTGCTGCTTTGTTTGTGTAAGCTAACAACTTTAAAATGCTTGTTTTCTGAATGGAGTCTGGAATGTTGGATGCTAGGCTATGCTAACATTGTACCTGCTCCATCAACGCTTACAATAACGTAAACTACACATAAATATGGCAGCAACCTTGTTGTTTGGACCATAGACAGTCTCTGGTTCCTCCACATAGTCTGGTTCCTTCTCTGGACTAATGTGAGGTTCTATCGTAGACCTCTGGGGGACCACAGACCGCTATGTTATGTATTTGTCACCATTTCTGATTCAGTGACGGCACATTAAACTGATGTTGCAAACAAACTTGTTTTGGTTATCTAACAAAAAACCCATGAGAAAATACCCATTGTTGTTAAGACAAGGGGACTGGAAGTTTTAAAATGCTAACTCCCATGTTTTAAGGTCCATTCCCGCACTACTCTATCACTTTGTTTTTATTTATGAGTTGACGTGGATTATTTTTAAGAAGGTGAGATTCAATTTATAAACCCCACCGGGTTTCTCTGATCTCACCTGCACAATTCTGTTTATTTGTGATGTAAATTATATTTGCTGTTTAGTGCAAATAAATAAATAAATAAATAAAATAAACTTTGAATCTTGCGTCTCCAGGGTGACTCCAGGGTTACATTAAACACACGGTTGTCTTAAATTACCTTGTCAAGGCGGGAGCATGTACATGTGCCACTCGTATGTTGACACAGCAACTGTATCCATGTTTTGAAACCTTCATAAAGATTTAAGTTAGACGATGAAGTCATCCACGCCACAAGCCTTTGATTTAAATATGGTCTGGAAAGTGACACAGTTAATTTGATCTCTTTGTTTGCATGTTAAATGTGCTCACGGCAATTGCTTTGAAATCTGGTGAGTATTCTCTTGATGAGGAACTTGTATAGAGGGATAAATTATCCAAACTCTGTATATTATCATAATATTTGACCACCTTCTTGACCAGCTGCCTTCTTTGCCATCATTTTTAATTCAGATGTGAGTAAAAGTGATTCATCAAATCTGTTAACCAGGAGAATTGAGAGAGATCTCTGAGATTTCTGCCTCTCGCCCCAATGCAACATAAGTGCTGGAAATCTAATTTTAGATGTTCACACAGGAAACAACCTCTGCTTCTGAAAAGTGAAGCTGACGCTGAAGTGCCTTAAACTTGCATTATCTCTGCTGACCATCAGGTGGCGGCTCCATTGGTTGTAAAAAGTATTCTGATTGCACGGAAGTCAATGACAAAATGACCCTACTTCTCCCTTGATTTATCATCTCAGTAAACATTGTAAACATGAGTTTATGGTCTCATTCTCTAGTTTCTAGTCTTCTTTAATACAGCATGATGTTCATTTAGTAAATTATGGACCAAAAAGCAGGGTGTTTTAGGGCGAGGCTACATTATGATTGACAGGTTACTGCCAGGGCATTGTTTTTGAGTCAGAGCTTCAACCTTTTTGCTGTTGGTTCCTTTTGGTTGCCTAAAAATCGGGATGGCAACAGCCAAAAACCAAAATAGCGATGGCCAAAATACCAAACTCTAGGCTTAACCACGGTAACGCACAAACCAATGTGTCATCACAATGATTACGTCCACTTCTTATATACAATCCACGATCTCATTCAATCGTCGAGGAATCTAGTTCTTTTTGACTTGTGTTTCAAAATATATTTTTAATCAAGCATTGAATTGTGGGGGCAAGATTGCTCTGTTAACGTGAAAGTTGCCAGAGGGCAGCAGCTGTCACCCTGAGAAAATTTGATTTTTCGGATTTGGAGAAACCCTCATGTTAAAAAATTATCTCAGTATAGTTTTAATTGAGGAGAAGTTGTTTTTGTAAAGCTGTGCGCACCGTTAACGTCACCAGATACGCCAGGAATATTCTCTCTTTCTTTAGTTTAATACATTTATTTAGACCGAAAATGAATGTGAAATGAATGGAAAAGGCACTGGTAATTGTCTGTGAGGACATATAATATATAACTTACAGTACAGCTTAACATCAGGACAGCTCAGCACACCGTGAGTGGTGAGACGTGATGTCGTTCTTCTGTTTTCAATGTGTGTTCAGGAAATTTACTTCCTCGCCTCCCATCTCGGCCCTCCGTCTCCGAGGACGGGGCCATATGTAAACATCCACGACTGAGATTTAAATGCAGGTTCTCCTCCGTCAACCCAAGTTTCATGTATCAAATGATCTGTTTGGTATTTGAGTCCCGTTGTCGTTACCTCGCAGCTTTGGAACAAATGTATATTCCACGGAAAGACTTCACGCATCAGGGCGGGGATGCACACTGTTATGTCTGACTGGCTAAATTACGTCGTGGTGACATTGCTGCTTTGATCTGGCCCTTTTTATTTTCTTTTTCCCAGATAAGCGAAAATGTCTGTTTTGCATGCAACAATAACAGTAAAAGCACATTCTGCAGTGGATCAAATAAACAAACAACACTCGCTGATGAACCGGCTGGCTGGGTTACATTGGATTTGCCCTGTGGAGTATGGATTTCAGCGTTCACACATAGATAGACCTGATGTGCACCCATGAGCAATCGGATGTTTATCTGTATTTCAGTCTTCAGGACTAAGGAACATTATACTCACTGAAACTGAAAGAAATATAATTTCCATGATATCCAGAAGGGTTGTCAAAAAATACTTGATTAACAATCATTACTAAAAAATAGTATTGGATTAGATACTAACTGTCTTCGCTGCACACAGGGAGCTACAGCTACGTCCCTCACTAGCAGGGACAAGTGTTGCTGCTGGAAGGCCTTCGCTGCCCATTTTAGTAGAAAATGAAAAAAGCAAAAGTGCTGTTTGTAAGTATTTTGCATACAAAGCTAACTAAGGATGTCAACAAGCCGATGTGCTAAAGTGGTAGCACGAAGTTGGCGAAGCGTGTTTAAGATCTTGTAGTATTAGGATCTTCTAGTATTATGACCACCGTAGTTGCCATTGTTTGAAGTGGGGTGGGGGGGTCAAAGTGTTTAATAATATACTGATAATATTCCAGGTATTTGCCATAGTTTCAACACCTAAAGTGCTTCCCTGTGTTATTTGTGGCATACCAGGGTTTTTCCCGACTCAAAATGAGGCGGACTTGGTGCCGTCATCTTCCACAGATGTCTGAGAAAATGGATTAAATATAAGAAATAGAAAAAAAAAACACTTTATTTCCCGACACAAACATCGAACATCGGATAGGCTTTCCACATTTATAATTGATCATGGAGTGCCGCCTTTTCAGAGGAAGAGGGAGTTGACCAATTGGAAGATCCCCTCCAGCCTCCCCTCCATGTCAAAATAGGGTCCTTCCACCTGATTCAGCACACCTTAGAGAGAGAGAGAGAGAGAGAGAGAGAGAGAGAGAGAGAAGCAAAGAGGGAGAAAAGACAAAAGGAAGGGGAGCGCGTAACATCTGTTTCTGCAAAATTGAAACAGGAATCCCACAAGGAACTATCTTAGGTCCCACCCTTTTCCTGAACTGTGTGCTGATATAGATACACTGATGACACAGTCATCCAAGTAACAGAGATTAAGTATTTACGGATCATTTTAGAATCTCAGTTAAATTTTCCCTGAAGGTTGTGCCATCGGCGTGTGAATCTGTATCAATGAGTTAGATCCTGATGTGCAGGCGGCTCCTCTGCCATCAGAATATGAATATGTGTGAAAGAGTAAAAGTGACTGACTGTAGTGCCTTGAGTAGCTAGAAAAGTGCTATAGAAATGCAGGTCCTGGCGTTATGCATCACCATTTTGATTCCAAAATAATACATTTGTAGAAGTGGCGGTACTGTGTGTACTGGTGAGCACCACTTTGAGCTCTGGTGGTAACAGAGGGATGGTGTAAGGAGAGTGAGACCTGTCAACCTGATGGGAGATCAGACTTGTCTTCATATAACAACAGAGGGGAACTTCTCTCCTTGTTCGTGAGTCATCATGTCTGAGACTGAAGTGTGCAATAACACTTTGTGCCTGATGAAAGCTGGTAACACCAAAGACCGTATTTAATGTGCTTTTCCCCCGAGGCAACAATAGCTGCAGTCGGTTTAATAAGCTTTTAAAGGCCCCGGCTCACTGTTATGTGGTTGTGAATGGCACAATGAATCTGTAGGCGGTTTTACACAGAGATCCTGCCATAATCACAGAAAGGAGAGCCCTCGTTTATGAAGAACTTGGGTAACCGTCGTTATTGTAAAAGGTACTTTCATATCCACAACTAAAACTGAGAAATAGATAAGTTCTGAAAAAAGATAGATAATAGAACACAGATTTGAGCTTAAATACATGTGAATAAACTAAACAGGACTGTCGGGATGTAGAAATATAATGGTCCTTGTTTCCACGTGTTGACTCCCAGCATGCTCCTGGTGGCCCCGAAGCTATTGTTTATGGAGATTGCACCTTATGATGGGAGGATCATTCATCACCGAGTGCCACACACCCCCTATGATTAAACGGAACCTGGTCGGACTTGCTTAGGGTTTTTCCCGCATTTTGGCTTTAAGTGTTTATTTTTTTCTTTTATTGTTCTTGTGTTAGACACTTAACTATATATATAAATATAAATATATATATATATATATATATATATATATATATATATATATATATATATATATATATATATATATAATGGAGGATTTAACTTCTTATTTAGCATTAAAGCTACAGGGATATTTTTGAATAATTTCTTTTTGATGTATTTCGGATGCTTCTGTGTTCGTGTTAAGGTGCAGATAAGGTGTGATGTTATGAGAGGATTCATGAATCAAGATGTGATCCAGATCAAGGCCTGGAAGTGTGAATCTTTTTTCTTAAGATAGCTCTGGCTAAATATAGTTCTGGGTTTGGTGTAATGACAGATTGCAGTGTCCCTCATGTTGGTTCAGAGGGGAGGGCGACTGGCGTCACCCCCCTCCCCCCCAACAACAGACATCCAAAAGAAACCACCGTTCCTTTCTTTTTCTCAGCTGGCTTTGTGTCGCCTTTTCACTTTGCTACGGCAGCATTTCTTCAGACGGGCACAAATCCTTGGATTTTGAAAACTTTCAGACTAAAGTTGCCATTACTGAACGAATGACTTATCCAGATGGTGCATTATTAAAAACATTAATGTTTGCAGTGCATGACCCAAACACTACAGAAGTCAACGCAACTTTTTTTTGTTTGGTTTTGGACGGATTGATTGAAATTTTCAAAATTTTCTAAACAAAGAGAGTGAAAGGGGGGAGAGAGAGGGGGACGACACGCAGAAAGGACCACCGGTCGCATTCAAACCCAGAGCCGCTGCAGTGAGGACTTTAGCCTCGGTACCTGGGGCGCCAACTCTACAAAATGAGCTATCCACCTTCCCGGTTTTTATTTAGTTTTATTGCATTTTTGTTATCATTTCAAGATTCTCCTCCTCTGTCACAGACCAAAGACATAAAAAAAGTGTGTGCACCACGAGGGACATGATGCAGCAATTTGCGGTCAGTCTGCTAAAAATGGAAAGTCCACAGACAAAATGGCCGGGGCCACTGTGTTCCACGTGGTTCCAACAGGTGGTGGAAAACACAGCTCGTCTGGATACTTAAGAGAAAACACTTCAGAGATCCTCTCCATGTGCTTCATATATATATATATATATATATATATATATATATATATATATACAGTGCTAGTGGTTAGCACTGTCACGGTCCCGGGTTCTATTCCCGGTTCAGGTTCCTTCTGTGTGGAGTTTGCATGTTCTCCACGTGTAAGCGTGGGTTCTCTCCGGGTTCTCCGGCTTCCTCCCACAGTCCAAAGACATGCAGGATGGGGATTCATTGATGACTCTAAATTGCCCGTAGGTGTGAATGTGAGCGTGAATGGTTGTTTGTCTCTATGTTGGCCCTGCGATGGACTGGCTCCAGCCCCCCCGCGACCCTGAATACAGGATAAGCGGTAGACAATGGATGAATACCTTGAGCCTGATGGTCATTATGTATAATGAGGAAATGGATACATGTAATCATATTTGTTTTGACAGCCTTTCATCTTCCTCATCTAGTTGCAGATAAAGAGAACTAACGTGCCACCAAACCCAGTCCCCTTCATCACATTTGGTGTGGCTGTTTGTGATAGGCTCTCGCCCTTAATTTGCACTGCAACTGTTGATTTGTGTATCCTGTCAGGCCCCTTTGATGTGTGAGCGAGATCGAGCCGCTGCCGGTTGTGGTTCTCTCGCTTTCTGACGTTGGGCTGCTCTCCAGCCGTCCAGGCCCGGTGCCCAGCCACAGGCCCCTTTGGGCCCTCAGGGGCACTTCAGTCCTACATTCACAGCCAGGCAGCCTGCTAAAGCACATTTTACTTCGCCGCGCACACATGCTGTAGGTAGTGAGCTGGCACTTGTAGAACACTGATATCTGTGGCACTTGTTGCTCTGTTCCAAAATGCACCACAGTATTAGCCTCTACTGGAGGTGTGATCATTTGTGTTTATTCACACTAGAGAGGAGGCTGGGCTCACCTCGGTGTAGACACTGGAAATTCATCAATCATGTTGTGGAAGTCCCTCAATCTTAATCCCTATTTGTCTTTAGGCAACAGCAAACAGAGTAAGAAATAAAAAACACGAATAAAACAGACAAAACGTTCCTCATCCATTTGTCACCTAAGAAAAAAATCACAAAATCACAAAATCAGCGTCCTGCTTTGATGTGGTACGACATGGGTGGACCCTTTCCCTGGGACCTTGTTTCAGCCGTGTACTTGGGTGGTAAACTTCAGGTCCCCTGTGGAATAAAATGGTCAATGTAACACAAAAGACGGTGGCGAGGTCAGCTGTTTATCCTCTCGCACACACGAGATTAGTGTGATGTGGGATTTTGCTAGCAGGGGAGCTCTCTTAGCCTCCCTCAGCTGACATCCCTGGCTGTGAGTAATGAGGCAGGACAGGATTTCTGCTGCCGGCTCCCAGCGGAGAGGAACTGCCCATCCGAAGGGCTGAATGTTGATCTGCCGGCCTGCTTTTTTTCTGTTAAAATTGAAGGTGTAATTGTTTGTGGAAGCAATTAAAAAAAACATCTGAAGGATGGGCAGAAGTGAAAAGGTGTGAGCCTGATTGAGATCTTGGCATTTGCTTCTTTGCGTTTGTTCCCATCGCCTGGTTAGAAACTGTTACTACCTTTGGTGAACCTAAAAAAGAGCCTTTCCTTCCCTCGTGCTAGTCCCGTTTTCCGCCACAGGAGGGCAGCATGTCCAAACGCATCTTACTCTTACTTCATGAGCCGCTTAAATACATCATCCACATTTTAGGTTCATGCACAAGAACCAAGTCGGTGATGGTGATTTGGGGCCGCAAAAAGACGCAAGACGCACAGACAAAAGCAGATAAGCTTATGAAGCTGAGGGTCCATAAAATACAACCCCACTAAAGGACAGTGAGATTTATTTTGAAAAGTCCCGACCTGTCCCCCCCAGACCCAAATCCCTCGTTCCAAGTTCAAAGTTTACCACGTGATCCCGGAGCCCAGTTGTTAATCTCTCTTCAAATGTTTAACACAACATTGTTTCTTTGAGGAGATTGAAGGATTAAAGAGAAATACTGTTTTTAGTTTGGTTCAAATGGCCCCATAAGGAATCTACAGGTGAGATCATCAAGTTCAGGATCCACATGTGGTTCTTGTTCACATCAAGGACCCCTTAAACCGACACAAATATAGACCCTCATTTGATACGATTTTGTCCCTGGGTCTCCCCGTCCCGTAGTGTATGTTGAATTCACAGAACCTTTCAACATGAGCTGAACACAAAATGTGCAGGGAGCAGCTTCATTATGAAGTTGAACAAACAAATAAATAAGATAGTTCCCTGAAGTTTTATACAGTTAATATAAATAAGATGTAGAGCACAGAGTGGCACATTTTAAAATTAAATTATTATATCGGCATATCAGCTTAAAAAATGACTGATAACCATTAAAATGCTGAATATCTGCGCCATCGACCCCCTACATTTAAGCTCCCATGAGGATGAACCCTGACCATTTTATAACGGCACCGTGAGTTTTCCTTCTTAGGACAAAATGTCATCGTACACACAAGATATTCTGCAATGGAACAGGCTGGTTGTCATGCTCCTGAGAGGATACACCCATTTGATTTCCTGCAGAAACGGTTTTCCTCCCATAATTCAGTTGTTCTACGGGGGTTCAAACATCAAAGCTTTGGATCTGTATTGTCGGTTTGCCACAAAAATGTAACTGCTGATGAGAAAATATAAGAACTGCTTCGGTTTTTCCATCGTTTTAATAAAACTTTTTTTGGTTCACATCATTAGATCATGTAATTACAAAACCTCAAGAACGGTTTTATCGAGTTTCCTTCCAGGAGTGGTTACACTCGTCTTCACACAGGGATGTACCATTATGTCGCCAATCAAGAGCCTCTAGTTTATGTTTTATTCATAAGGCTTTGCTGAGAACATTAGGTCAACAGTTATATTCTGTGATGGACTGGGATTATATAACGCAGACTAGAGCATTGCCATATTTAGCAGTATGCTGGCAGGATGTACTGAAGGGCAGCTGGGGAGGGGGGGCTTCAAAGTGAGGAAAGCCCGTCGACAATGCCTCAGAAGTGGGAAGCGTGACCTCAAACTCCCCTTTACCTCCGTGGAGGATTAACAGGACAAAACTTCAGCTATAAACCGATCACGTAACTTGTGGAGAGACAATAAAATGTTGGAAGCGCAGTTTAAATTTACGGCCTGTTAATATTCACCATGCAGACGTCGATATATTTGGTGGTTTGTCAGCAGAATCCATCCTCTCAGGCCTGTTCAGCATTAAACCCCCGCGGCTCGTGTAGGCCTATATATAAAAAACAAAAACATTAAGTCATTGTTCACCCTTGGCTCAATCTGTAAACATTTAGTTTGTAAGGGTGAAAAAATGGAAGCATGTGTCCTTTGATGTCTGTCTCCTAAAAAACCCAACTCATTAGGTTAACTTTCATGGGATTCTGTGAACAGGCTAATCCCTGGAGATTCGGTTTATATCAGCCAGCAAAACCAGATCTGTCCCACTCAGATTCCATTCAAATGCATCGCTTTTAATCTTGCAGTTATAAATGCTGGTGTGACCAGACCATAAAACTTTTATTTCTATTATTTCTATTTCTTTTATTATTTGCTCGCATGTAGAAATGTAATTTCACGGGCTTAAGCTGGTGGTGATTAGCATGTAGCGTTGTCTGACTGTGTGTTGGTGTCTCCGTCCAGAGGATGCTGGGACGTACTTCCCCAGCGTGAAGAGGGACCCGGGCCGCTACCTGCAGCCCTGCTCGGACTCTGTCAAGACCTGGCTGCGTAGCATGAAGAACGCTGGGAAGGTCCTCCTCCTCATCACCAGCTCCCACAGTGACTACTGCAGGCTCATCTGCGAACACATCCTGGGGTAAGGCCGACTTCACAGACTGGCTGTCTCCTTAACAAGACCGGGACCACGTCTGCGGTGCTTTACCCCCCCTACCATAACCTCAAAAAGTCTCTGCTCAGCCAAAGCTGGCAGTTTTGGGGGGTTTTCCTTCACCTCACAACATTCCTTACAGCTCTTGCATGTCGTCAGTCATTCCTTTAGTCAGCGCTGGCTCACAAGTCTTAGCTGAACAACATCATCATTACACACACACACACACACACACATATATGCTTCACTCCCAACTCGACCAGCAGCCTCCAGCAACACGCTCTTAACATTAAGCCATTGCCATTTTTCTTCCTCTCCTTCTTTTTCTCTTTGCAGAAGTGAAAAAGAGGCTCATTTATCGCTCAGTTGTAAATTCTCAAGAGGAAAAGTTAGGAAGGTTCCCGCACTTCCAAGGGTTTAATGTTTTATGTCCGTCTACATTTAACGCAAAATCCGAAAATGAGTACGCACTTTGTCAAAAAGTTAGCATGCTTTAAGTCTCCAAAGGTTGGTTAAAGCTAGCAAAAGCTAATGAATAGACCTTGAAATCATCTTATTTTATATTTACTATGTGTAATGTAAATGGTGTGGATTATGACAAACCACAAGGAATTATCTTTAGCTCTGGATTTTAGCATCGCACCGGTTCTCTGAACAAAAAGCCAATATGACTTTTTTTCCATTTGGATTTAGGATCATTGTATATAATAAGTATAATCTTCACAAACAAACACCACTTCTTCAAAAGTTTAAATATAGAAGTTAAAAAGCTAACATCAGGCTGTAAACGGACTACTGTGTTTTATGTCATAGAAAACCTTAAAATCTCTCCAGTTGGTGTCGACTTTGAGACAAACAACAAACCAAGCAGATCAAGTTAAAGAAAACAACTAATTTCTCTCTAATGTTTTCAGACATTATGGGAATAGCAATCGGAGCATGTCGGCGGGAAAACCAAGAACTTTTAGTGGACATACATTTAAAATTGATATTCGCTTAGACCCAAAAACATGGGAAAATAGTTGGGGATTGATAAGTACCAACGTTTCCCTTAAAGTACGTTCATTTTTTACTTTGGAAATAGGAGTTTGATGAATGATGCTTTTCTACTTACTTGGTTACAACGTAAATAGATTTCAACTATCAAATTAGCTCCCGTTAAAACTGCTGAAAAAGCTACTTGAAGAATAAACGTTACAACCAAAAAAAACCAGCGTGTCTCCACATTAAATCCATTCGTTTTGCTGAGTTAAATCTCCTTCTTCATGTTTCTTACAATTAACACCCAGCGCCTCATTGTGTAATTGTAGGTGTGCAGCAAAAGTAATTCTTGTTCCAGCGAGCTGTTTGTAGTTTTAACTCTTGGCTTTGTGCTCGACAGGCCTCCCTCTGTTTGCACGCTCTGTGGTCGAGGCTTATTTTCGTAGCCTAAGCCCCGAGTTATACACTCGATCAAGCAGCACGAGAGCCTTGGAAAGAAAATTCACAATGTCCATGTTAGTGCGGTGCTCTAAGCAGTGAGGCCTTTGTAAGGTGTCGCTATCTCACCCTGTGCTCGCCTGCACAGGTGGTCTGCTTTATCGCTTTTGGTGCTCAGAGCCGATTGTTCTCTGACGTCCGGCAGAAAGCATGTCGAGGTAAAGCTGTTTTGTTTTGCTCTGGAAGGGCCAGGCCTCCCAGCCCCCCCTCCTCCCCCGATCCACCCACCCTCACCATTTCCTGTTTGGCAGCAAACAGCCTGGTCAATTTCTGTTGGTCCTCACCCCTTTCCCTTGCTCCCCTGCTGTTTCACTCCCCCCCTCAGTCTGTGTCGCCTCCCCAGAGAGATGTGAACGAGCATGTGTGTGCTCCAAATCATGTTCAAGCCGTTGCTTTACAAGGTCGGGGGATGCAGATTTATGTCGCTGCGAGAGGAAGTGGGCTTCACTCTCGCCAGAGGTTAATGTGGCTTTGTTCACACGTTTGGGTGGCTCTTGGCCTGTTGTTCCTGCACGTTCATCAACTCTTACACTTCCCTCATTCTCTTGGCGTCTCATCGTGTCAGTGTGTCACTTCCTTGTGAAAGGCCTCTCAGTGTCTTTTTCCAGAGAAAAAACGCCACCGATTTCCAGCCGGCTTTAGCGTGGCGAGCTGGCTGGAGGCCATCGACAGTCGTCCGTCAGAAGTAGCACGGCGAGGCCAGAGTTGTCTGACAGGAGGTTTCTGGCCAACAACCAACAAGCTGTCCAGAGAAGCTGCTCTCCGGCACAACGAGATAAATGCATGTTTCGCTTCAGGGCTGCGTACTTTATTGATTTATTCATTAATGTGTTGACCTTCTTCTCTGGATGAAATAAAGTTACAACAGTCAGATGAAACTGATGATTTAGGATACCTTCAAACACATTTTTATACCATCACGATAGCTGGCCGTTAGGAAGTATTGATACACCAGATGGTTCAGCCCACATAACAACGCAAACTGAGACAGGAAGTAGTGTAAGGGCGCGCCGTTAATGTGTCCCATCGCAGCGTTCATTTTGTTAACTCAACACTTAGCTTTAAAGTTTACGAAGCTGTAAAGTTTACGAAGCTGTAAAGTTTACGAAGCTGTACAGTTTACGTCAATTATGGAAGCTAATCAGGATCTGTGGATGTGACGAACACGTTCTGCCCCTTTGTGGTCGTCAGATCTTGTGGTCCTTGAGGTCGCTCCTCCGCTGTCCAAATATGGTCACTTCCGTTTGCTGGTTGCAAAAATTCCAATTTGCCGACGCCATATGTGTGATGTCACGATGACAATTCTATGGTTGAATACAGGGAAAAGTACATTTTTATGTGTATAGCAAACTTAACTTTCAAGTCACAATATGATATCAGCAAATGGTCATATCAGTCTATTTAAGTCATACTGAGCTGTTTTATCTTATGATAAATATATATGACACAAGGGCTCGCCACACACACTTTCTCTCATGCAATCAAACCGATTGGTTTACATGTTTCTCGGCTCCCAGGAAGACTTTTTCTCCTTATATGGAAGATTCTATAGAGATCCTCATTACATATATACATACAGTACTGTTGGTCTCCTAGGAGACACCGTCCAGCTCTCCACATGCTCACTATCACTTCATGACTGTGTTTATTGATCTAAGTCTCCCCCCCCGCAGCTGTAAGCAAGCGTACACTGTTTATTGCTCCATGTTCTCCATCATCCGTACAAACTGTTTAGCTTCACGCAGCTATTTGCGCTTTTGCAACTCAAGTGTGTTTGGATGCCGTCCAGGCATTGTCCTTCACACGGCGGCCAGGCGCCTTATCGCAGAGGTTAATGCTGTTTCTCCGGATGTTGCAGGAAGGATTTCGAGGAGCTCTTTGACGTCATCATCACAAACGCCCTGAAGCCCGGTTTCTTCTCCTTGGTGCCCCAGCAGAGACCCTTTAGGACCCTCGGTGAGTACTGGCCTGCTGCTCATTTTTATAACTCACAGTAACAACATACAGGCTGATAAATAAAACCGAGACAAAGACAAAAGAAAATGAAATTATTATAAAATTAGCATCATTTATCACAATTAATTCACTCACATAGCCGCCTGTCTCACCAACTATCACAACCTCATATCGCTTTGCTATCTAACTTTTGTCACAATAGAAATGGGACACCCATTTCAGATCATATCCTCTCACAGGAAGTGCCAGTATCAACATCTCCCCAGTCAGCTGTTCGCCATCACATTCATGTTCACCTCCTGTCTTTTGTTTAGCTTCAAATCATCTGTTCTCTCTCTAAAACATGGGGGAGTTTTGTGCTGTGGTTATTTCTAGACAAACAAACGGGGGAAGGGTATCGCTGCAGATTTCCTGAATCTAATCGATATGAATTAATTTAGTGATATTTCAGTTTCAATATTGGTGTTGCTTGGTGATGAGGGAGATTTTCACCGAACTAATGCTGCAAAAAAGATGGACCTCTCTTACCTGGTGTATTATTAAGAATATTAAATAAGCGGTCATGGGAGAGTAACGCAGAGGATACAGGCATATATTAAAAGAGTCAGGAAATCTGTTTTTTTTAACAATCCCATGACCAAATCGATGTAGTGCAATGACTGTGCATCGTGTCCGGTCTAAAACTAAAAGCAAACATCGTCATTTTAATCATGTGATTTGTTTTTCACTCACTAGTCACGTGAGTCGTTAGTCGACGAAGTTATCCTTAATAAGTAGATTTTTTTTGCCTAAATCTAACTTCCTGTGCGGATTGAAGTTTTTTGCGTGTTGTTTTGGTCTGCTGCTAATTTTAAATGCTTTTTAATGAATGTTTTAAAAACTTTTGGCAGTGCGGACTAAATTCCATTAACCTCCATTGAATTGAGGAATCTTAAAACCTATCTGCATAGCTAGATACCACTTTAGGTAAATAATACAATATTTAACTGGATGAACTGACGAGTGGCTTTTAGACATGTGCAGTATGGTGCATACCTTGTGTATTTCAGGAGTACATCGTAAGGAAACTGTCCAGCTGTGATCTCTTCAAAGGAGATTTCAAACAGCTGTCTGAGATTGATATCAGTCGCCAACATTTCATTGGCTGACTCGTTGGCGGTCCACATGACTCTGCCCCTCCTGGGCCGCCCGCCCTCCCTCTCTCTCACTAGCCCGCCGTCTGACCCTGGACGCTCACGTCGAAGGTGAGCGCCGGCAGGGCCCAGCCTGTTGGAACGCTCCCCTCATCTGGATCGTATTCCCGTCAGTGAAAATGCATTTTGTGTGAAGACAGGATGATCCACTCTGTGGAATATTCTCTCTCTGCCTTGCTCCTCCTCATTTTTGCCACGTTGGCAGAAACGAAAGCATCTGTTCTTCCTCTGGCTACTCCTTTTATTTTGGACAAGCCCTTGTTGTTCTGAACTCTCAAAATGTTCTCTTTTTCAAATATCTCTTAGATAATACATTTTATCTGGAAGCATTCGATCCAGATGCTGTACCATAAGACTTGATTATTTAACCGTTTCCAAGCATTTGTAGCAATGGCATGCAGGACATGGCTGCTTATAATCATTTTTGATAGTAAACTCCACAGAGTTGGCATCCAGATGAGACCAGGATCACAATCAGGAACAGTAACTATTTATGTTGTGTGCTATAAAACACACACAATCTCCATTGTTAAGATAATCATAAAAAACGTCATGATTGACATGAAAAAGCTGTGTAGCTCGCTGTCATTGTAGGAGTAAAAAAAGAGCCTGATTCTTTTTTAAATAACAGGATACAAAAATACATTTTAAAAATGATTTGTCCTTTATTTAAAGAGACTTTATGATTTATGACGATCTAATTTATGTATTTATTTAATTACTTTTCACTAAAAAGGGTGTTCATTAAAAAGATTTGCGTCTCATCTGTAATGCAACGAAAAAAGGTAAAGTGGTACCAGGATGTTAATTGTGCTGTTTTAAGAGTTTTTATCATATTTTGATGATTACTATCGTGAATCACAATTATTTCAATACCTCACACTGTCGCCAACGCCGTTGGTGCTCCGCGTCACGCCCCGTCTGTTGCAGAGTTAAGCCGCAAACCCAAGTTCAGTATAAACGGTGCGATGGCGTCTTCTTTCCTTCATTACAGCGGGATCTCTGTTTCGAAACGCCTCCAGTCAGTGAAAGGCATTCATCATAAATCAAGTCGTGACCTCGGGCTCCACGAGGTCTTCAAAGCCACTGCTCATCTCGGCTGCACAGTTAGCACCTCTCCGAGCTCCGGACCACATACCTCTCATTCCTCTTCCTCCAGCGGCCGCACAGCTGTTACCTCCAGTGGGCGAACGCTCGCATGCGTGGGTGCTCGTCCCCGTTCCTTCACCCTCTCCTGTCACAATATTTATAGCATATTTAACCTCGGTTTGAACCCGTGGTGGTCCGGCAGAACAGTGAGGATCTGCTGCTGTTGCTCTTAAAGAGCAGTCAGACCCAGAGCAGCAATCATCTACTTCAAACAAGGTGGCCTATTGATCCCCAGATTACAGGAAAGTCACCACATTTAAAAGGCTATTCATTAGTTCAATTAAGAATGTTCACAGCGGCTGCTGCCATTGCAAATAAATCATATTTCATTGCATTTATGTTTGCATTTCACATTCATAAGATCCTTCAGAGCCATTGAAGCTATAAGACTACTATTTTCTCACACTGAGTTCTGCTCTCCATGTTAAGTAAAACTGATCTGCAAAAACTTTGAAAATTTAGTAGGGAGCCATTTTGCCAGTGACAAAGATAGAACGCCTATATTTTTAGAAATGATGTTCTTGGAAAGTCGGAACCTAATTGTGCTTAATTGTAATCACAGTAACTACGTGTTTAATTGTGTCACATATTTCACTGTCTCTGTTTGCAGACAGGGACTTTGAAATAAGCTGCAGTTTGTGCTCCACAAACCAGACCATCCCCGTCCAGATAATTAGGGACGCCTGCAGACATGTCTTTGCCAGCTTCGTAGATAACTCATTCATGTTTCCGGTTGTCATTAGGTCACTGACTTAAATTTAAAGGAAATGTCTGAATCACATGAACCCATGTAGACCGTCAGGTCCATCCTCTCTCGTTACGTTCTTCAGCCTCCCGTTCATCCAGAAAAAATACTCTACTACTAAACATATGCAAAATAAAGTTGTAATAAATATTGCCTATTCAATTTATAGTATTGATTATGTCAAGATAAACTGAATAAATGTATTGGGAAGATGAAATGAATAAGAGAAGTAGCCCTACTCACTACCCTTCAGGTAGCTGTTATTTCCCCCCGAAGCCAGAATATGTATGGAGGTTATTCTGGCCGTCTGAGACCGTCATCTCATATTCAGAATATTGGAGTATCCCACACATACTGTGTTTGTATTGACATACCCACTGTTGAAACGGCCTTATAAGCCGAGTCCATGTTAATAAACGACCGTTTCTTTTCTACGTTGAGAGTTCGCTGCTCGACTCTCTCTATGACAATAAAGAGTCATGGTTTTGTGAATACAGTCTGGTCTGTATAACTCAGGATTAGCTGCAATAATTCATATTGAGTGCCACGTCTGGTGAGCGTTCTACAGCTACAATTAGTTTTTTTTTATGTAATGGCAAGTCAGCCTGCAGGGCAAAGCAGCTTCTGTTTGCTCTTGATGAGTCTTACCAACACATGAATCAAGCTGCCACACGATAAAGCATATCACTGCTGTACTTTTGCAATTATTTAAATGCACAACAGTAACATGAGAAGGAGTCACATTCTGCTGGATTTAACCGGACCAGTCTGAGACAGACCACACAGACATCAACAGCAGCTCAGATACCTTTTGTGTGAAGAGCTGCTTCCAAGATCAAAGTAAACACAGAATCAAAGTCCTGCTTTTCATGTGTCATGAATTTTGCTCATATGGTTTGTCGTAAACTTGATTCAACAGAAGATAGTCTGTAGAGTGTTCTGGCTAAAAAAAGGTGCTTTGACGTTGCACAGTTTGTTTAACTTTAGCTATCACAGTTTTACGCTTGACTTTGGTTGCTTTTCCTGCAAAATGTTCTTCAAACTTGATGTGCACCAAGACCATTTTCTTCTCTGTTCTTCTTCTTTATTTGTTATTCTTGATAAAACTGATCTTGAGACCTGGCAGCTTCACAGTGACGCTCAACAGGGGAGACATTAACACTGTAAGAAATATATCCATATAGCACTTGTTTCTAAAAACGTTTGCACAAAAAGTAGTGCAATGATGCTACAGGAGAGTGTTGAATGCAGATCTCACTGTTCTGATTACATAAAAAAAAAAATCTACTATTATTATGTCATGACAGTTTTTCTAAAATAATGTTTAAAATCACATCTAACCATTAGTCCACAAGTCTTTTTTTCATTGGCTGACACTACTGGTTAAGAGACAATGCTACTGAAATGCAAGATGCTGCTTATTATTATTATCAACTAGTGCATATGATTTATTACTCAACATTTTCATTCAGTTAGAATTTTCATAGGCCTGAATGAGTTAAATGATCTGGTAATTCACAAGAAAAAGCAAAGATTTGAGAGAGAAAAAAACGTCCTGTTAATCATCACAATCCCTGGGATTTACCTTTTAGAGAACCCCAGTTTAACTGGGAGTGTTGGGAGCTCTGTAGTGACATTTAGCTGACGAGGTTCAGCGCTGGACGCTGTGCGGTCGTGTGCTGGCTGGCTGTGTGGTCAAACTGTGGTGTCTGATTTCCTGCAGTGAATGACGTGGAGGAGAGCGAGGGGCTGCCGTCGCTGGACAAACCCGGCTGGTACTCCCAGGGCAACTGGCCGCACCTCCACGAGCTGGTCAAGACCATGACGGGCAAGCCAGAGCCCAAGGTAGGCCAGCCTCATCTTACTGTGTGTCAACAGGAGCGAGCGGTCGGCCCTCTGGGTCAACGACGTCTCGGGCTCGCTTTGAGGTCGACTCCAACGTGGTTTTTTTTGGCCGAGGCTGAGAGAGATGAGGGCTTCACGATAAATAGGCTCAGGGAAAATCACACCGATGTGATGGAGAGGAGGAACGTGGACGTTGGCACGGCTGTCGACGGGGCGGCTGTGTGCCAACATGCCGGGAGGTCACTGATGAAACAGGCCAGATAGTGCAGCCAACTCCCCTCATACTGCTTTTCTACAATGCTGTCCATTCTTAGGGGCGGTTTCTCCCAGGATCAAAGAGCTGCTTTTTTAAATCTCTCCAGTATGATGGAGAAACGTAACTTGATAAAAGCAAGATTCACTTTTTCTAAGAGTCCCATGCTACAGTGGTTACGTTCACAAACAATATTCTAATTCGGTACATCTCAACTGAGAACAACCCAGGTGAGCTTCACTTACTGGGATTATGAGAACTAGCTTAACCCTCTGAACTCAAAGCAGATTCAGGTGTTTTTTTATTGCTACTTTCACATTGCAATATATACAGTAAGTCCTGCACCTCTATGGATAACAAAACAGTCATGGCGAGAAATCAAAATGTGTCTCATCTGTAGCATTACAGTTATAATGCCATTAATAATAAAGGAAGAAGAAAAAATGCAAGTGGGTTATTCCGATTTTGATCAGTTATGATAAAACTTATCGGGGGACCTGGTGGTTTCAAAATGAAGCTCAATACGGGAAGTAATAAGTGATGTAAGAAAATATCAATTAAACTTGAGTATGGCAATATATTATCAATTCTAAAACTAACACATGCAGAAATGTATGGCAGGCAGTGGTCCAAAAAGTGTACAAAAAGTAGTTCCATGTGGCGAATGTAGAGCCAGCTGTTCCGATTGCATAAAAAAGCACAGAATAAAATGACTTAGGTTTGATGCTATGACGGTTTCACAAAAAAAAAATTTAGAGATTTTTTAAAAATTGTGCTACATCATACGAGTGTTTGAAGATTCAATACCAAGCCAATAATTTGTTCTACTTTGCTGGTGGACAAAATAAATAAACTATTCAGTACAAATAGAAGGACAAACAATGCCGTAGTGATTTGTAGAAAAAAATAAATTTGCCGACTCATCTGAGCCCTCAGCATTCTGAACGTGAGCCAGCCAAAGCAGCTCACATCAGACAGCATAGTGAAAGCTACTTGGCTGATGGCTTTATGCAGGAGGGAGGGGAACGCTGGAATGCCTCGTCTGTTGGGAAAATCTACGAACCGGTCTGGTGAGCTCAAGAGGAGTAGTGTACTGTATGTGTTTTTCTTTTAAAAAATGACTATAAAGTAGTGTCACAGTTTCCAAAAGTATGGGAACCACTGATCTAAGCCACTTATTTTGAAATAAAAACCAGCCTTTATTACTCCAGTAATATATAATCAAAACTTAAAAACCTGAAATCACGTAACCATTAGCCAGCGCAATAGTGCAAGTTCACTTTTTAAAGGTACGATAATTGGTTGAAATTGCAAAACTTCCCAAGCTTAACTTCCCTTGGACATTTTCCAGGCATTCAGCAGAAATTTTCCGACCCCTTACAACCCGAAGCAAGAGACACAAAAATGGAGGAAGCTGTCCTATTAGCGCCATCCGATCTCATGTTACTGTTATGGCAGTTTGCAGTCAGGAGAGAGAGCAGAGAGTCTTGAATAATATTGCTGTGCTGCTGGCAGACTGCTGCCAGCATGTTCCCACTTAGCAAACATGTTTTTTTGCAGCTATTCTCATTCATGACATTGCATTCTTGACAGCTACTGATCCCTTTTTCTCCAGAATTTCTCAGCATTTTCCCCCGGAGCACAAATAATGTGTTCTACAGAATAAGATTTGAATAGCTCCATCCCTTTGTGTTTATCTTCCTGGAATGACTTTAAGGGGCGCTTTCTCAAGCTGTTGTCCATTTGGTTCGTGCCGATCGGGCGGCAAATTACCCAACTTATTACTTGATTTATTATCTCAGTAAAGATTACAAACATGAGTTTATGGTCTCAATCTCTAGTTTCAAATCTTCTTAAATACAGCATGATGTTAATTTAGTAAATTATGACAATTAGACAATAACTCTCTATAACAGTAAGGCAAATAAAACTGGTCCCATCTATCTCTGGGTTTTAATGTCTCTTGCCGATGTTCTTTGTGCTCCTCGTTTGTTGACCTGTGTTTCTCCATTATTTTTTTTTTATTATTATATCCACTTATGCAGATTTTACATCCTTGTCTACTTTATTCCCCGACTTGATTTTGAACAAATTCAATAAATAAGTTATAACTAAAAGAAAAGCCCATCCGAAGTTCACCCAGCAGTACTACTACAGTCATCGTCCCCCTCCTCCCAGCTCCAGTCCCCCTCCTTCCAGCTCCAGTCCCCCCTCCTCCCAGCTCCAGTCCCCCCTCCTTCCAGCTCCAGTCCCCCCTCCTCCCAGCTCCAGTCCCCCCTCCTCCCAGCTCCAGTCCCCCCTCCTTCCAGCTCCAGTCCCCCCTCCTCCCAGCTCCAGTCCCCCCTCCTCCCAGCCCCTCTGCTCAATGCCGCCTCTGTTCCCGGCCACGTGGAGAAAGCTCTTGTGGAATTCAGTGTCAACCTGCACTTATAGCTGCTTTAAACACTCCTCCGGGGTGACCTGAGGCACTCTGTGTTTTCACTTCTCTCCACTTTCACCTGGCAGGACTTAATGCAGGTGGGCTGAATAGAGGCATTCAATCCCCTCTGGCCACACTGCTGAAGCAGACGGGGTCGCGGCCGACCTGACGTGCACGATAGTGGAGATTCACGCCCGATACGGGCAGCTGCGATCATTCAGTCGATGACCAAATTATGAAACGTATGAAGACGACGAAGAAGCGGGTCATGCATTGATCGATATTTTAGCGTAGGATATAGAGGCTAAGCCTAAGTCCCGCCCCTTCCAGTTTCTGTTATTAGCAGTACAGTGTAAATGGCGAGAGAATAAATACATGTTTTAATCCCGTTTGAATTGTACCATGAATTACACATATCATGTCAGATAATCTTGCAAGTCAAGAGAGTCTCAGTTTATCGTAGTTTAGTGTGAAACCACTCAGCGAACTACGTCTCTCGTCTCACACTAGCTAGCTAGCTAACTTTGCGACCTTCCATCACTAATTTCACGTTGTCTTACCAGATGTGTTTTTATTCAGCAACACTTTTTATCTGTCGGAAGAGAAGGAAGAAGGAGCGAGACCTGTTGTTAGTGTGAGTAACGTTACATCCTGGTACCGAGCACACACAGAGAGACCTGTTGTTATAGTAACGTTACATCCAGGTACCCAACACACAGAGAGACCTGTTGTTATAGTAACGTTACATCCTGGTACCCAACACACACAGAGAGACCTGTTGTTATAGTAACGTTACATCCTGGTACCCAACACACACAGAGAGACCTGTTGTTATAGTAACGTTACATCCTGGTACCCAACACACAGAGAGACCTGTTGTTATAGTAACGTTACATCCTGGTACCCAACACGTAGAGAGACCTGTTGTTATAGTAACGTTACATCCTGGTACCCAACACACAGACCTGTTGTTATAGTAACGTTACATCCAGGTACCCAACACACAGACCTGTTGTTATAGTAACGTTACATCCTGGTACCCAACACACAGACCTGTTGTTATAGTAACGTTACATCCTGGTACCCAACACACAGAGAGACCTGTTGTTATAGTAACGTTACATCCAGGTACCCAACACACAGAGAGACCTGTTGTTATAGTAACGTTACATCCTGGTACCCAACACACACAGAGAGACCTGTTGTTATAGTAACGTTACATCCTGGTACCTAACACACAGAGAGACCTGTTGTTATTGTGAGTAACGTTACATCCTGGTACCCAACACACAGAGAGACCTGTTGTTATAGTAACGTTACATCCTGGTACCCAACACACAGAGACCTGTTGTTATTGTGAGTAACGTTACATCCTGGTACCCAACACACAGAGAGACCTGTTGTTATTGTGAGTAACGTTACATCCTGGTACCCAACACACAGAGAGACCTGTTGTTAAAGTAACGTTACATCCTGGTACCCAGCACACAGAGAGACCTGTGTTGTTATAGTAACGTTACATCCTGGTACTCACACACACAGAGAGACCTGTTGTTATTGTGAGTAACGTTACATCCTGGTACCCAACACACAGAAAGACCTGTTGTTATTGTGAGTAACGTTACATCCTGGTACCCAACACACAGAGAGACCTGTTGTTAAAGTAACGTTACATCCTGGTACCCAACACACAGAGAGACCTGTTGTTGTTGTGAGTAACGTTACATCCTGGTACTCAGCACACACAGAGAGACCTGTTGTTATTGTGAGTAACGTTACATCCTGGTACCCAACACACAGAAAGACCTGTTGTTATTGTGAGTAACGTTACATCCTGGTACTCAGCACACACAGAGAGACTTGTTGTTATAGTAACGTTACATCCTGGTACTCAGCACACACAGAGACCTGTTGTTATAGTAACGTGACATCCTGGTACCCAACACACAGAGAGACCTGTTGTTATAGTAACGTTACATCCTGGTACCCAACACACAGAGAGACCTGTTGTTATAGTAACGTTACATCCTGGTACCCAACACACAGAGAGACCTGTTGTTATAGTAACGTTACATCCTGGTACCCAGCACACAGAGAGACCTGTTGTTATTGTGAGTAACGTTACATCCTGGTACCCAACACACAGAGAGACCTGTTGTTATAGTAACGTTACATCCAGGTACCCAACACACAGAGAGACCTGTTGTTATAGTAATGTTACATCCTGGTACCCAACACACGGAGAGACCTGTTGTTATAGTAACGTTACATCCTGGTACCCAACACACAGAGAGACCTGTTGTTATAGTAACGTTACATCCTGGTACCCAACACACAGAGAGACCTGTTGTTATAGTAACGTTACATCCTGGTACCCAACACACAGAGAGACCTGTTGTTATGGTAACGTTACATCCTGGTACCCAACACACAGAGAGACCTGTTGTTATTGTGAGTAACGTTACATCCTGGTACTCAGCACACAGAGAGACCTGTTGTTATAGTAACGTTACATCCTGGTACCCAACACACAGAGAGACCTGTTGTTATTGTGAGTAACGTTACATCCTGGTACCCAGCACACAGAGAGACCTGTTGTTATTGTGAGTAACGTTACATCCAGGTACCCAACACACAGAGAGACCTGTTGTTATAGTAACGTTACATCCTGGTACCCAACACACACAGAGAGACCTGTTGTTATAGTAACGTTACATCCTGGTACCCAACACACACAGAGAGACCTGTTGTTATAGTAACGTTACATCCTGGTACCCAACACACAGAGAGACCTGTTGTTATAGTAACGTTACATCCTGGTACCCAACACGTAGAGAGACCTGTTGTTATAGTAACGTTACATCCTGGTACCCAACACACAGACCTGTTGTTATAGTAACGTTACATCCAGGTACCCAACACACAGACCTGTTGTTATAGTAACGTTACATCCTGGTACCCAACACACAGACCTGTTGTTATAGTAACGTTACATCCTGGTACCCAACACACAGAGAGACCTGTTGTTATAGTAACGTTACATCCAGGTACCCAACACACAGAGAGACCTGTTGTTATAGTAACGTTACATCCTGGTACCCAACACACACAGAGAGACCTGTTGTTATAGTAACGTTACATCCTGGTACCTAACACACAGAGAGACCTGTTGTTATTGTGAGTAACGTTACATCCTGGTACCCAACACACAGAGAGACCTGTTGTTATAGTAACGTTACATCCTGGTACCCAACACAAGAGACCTGTTGTTATAGTAACGTTACATCCTGGTACCACACACAGAGAGACCTGTTGTTATAGTAACGTTACATCCTGGTACCCAACACACAGAGAGACCTGTTGTTAAGTAACGTTACATCCTGGTACCACACACAGAGAGACCTGTTGTTTAGTAACGTTACATCCTGGTACCCAACACAAGAGACCTGTTGTTATTGTGAGTAACGTTACATCCTGGTACCCAACACACAGAAGACCTGTTGTTATTGTGAGTAACGTTACATCCTGGTACCCAACACACAGAGAGACCTGTTGTTAAAGTAACGTTACATCCTGGTACCCAACACACAGAGAGACCTGTTGTTGTTGTGAGTAACGTTACATCCTGGTACTCAGCACACACAGAGAGACCTGTTGTTATTGTGAGTAACGTTACATCCTGGTACCCAACACACAGAAAGACCTGTTGTTATTGTGAGTAACGTTACATCCTGGTACTCAGCACACACAGAGAGACTTGTTGTTATAGTAACGTTACATCCTGGTACTCAGCACACACAGAGACCTGTTATAGTAACGTGACATCCTGGTACCCAACACACAGAGAGACCTGTTGTTATAGTAACGTTACATCCTGGTACCCAACACACAGAGAGACCTGTTGTTATAGTAACGTTACATCCTGGTACCCAACACACAGAGAGACCTGTTGTTATAGTAACGTTACATCCTGGTACCCAGCACACAGAGAGACCTGTTGTTATAGTAACGTTACATCCTGGTACCCAACACACAGAGAGACCTGTTGTTATAGTAACGTTACATCCTGGTACCCAGCACACAGAGAGACCTGTTGTTATAGTAACGTTACATCCTGGTACCCAACACACAGAGAGACCTGTTGTTATAGTAACGTTACATCCTGGTACCCAGCACACAGAGAGACCTGTTGTTATTGTGAGTAACGTTACATCCTGGTACCCAACACACAGAGACCTGTTGTTATAGTAACGTTACATCCAGGTACCCAACACACAGAGAGACCTGTTGTTATAGTAATGTTACATCCTGGTACCCAACACACGGAGAGACCTGTTGTTATAGTAACGTTACATCCTGGTACCCAACACACAGAGAGACCTGTTGTTATAGTAACGTTACATCCTGGTACCCAACACACAGAGAGACCTGTTGTTATAGTAACGTTACATCCTGGTACCCAACACACAGAGAGACCTGTTGTTATGGTAACGTTACATCCTGGTCCCAACACACAGAGAGACCTGTTGTTATTGTGAGTAACGTTACATCCTGGTACTCAGCAACAGAGAGACCTGTTGTTATAGTAACGTTACATCCTGGTACCCAACACACAGAGAGACCTGTTGTTATTGTGAGTAACGTTACATCCTGGTACCCAGCACACAGAGAGACCTGTTGTTATTGTGAGTAACGTTACATCCGGTACCCAACACACAGAGAGACCTGTTGTTATTAGTAACGTTACATCCTGGTACCACACACAGAGAGACCTGTTGTTATAGTAACGTTACATCCTGGTACCCAACACACAGAGAGACCTGTTGTTATTAGTAACGTTACATCCTGGTACCCACACACAGAGAGACCTGTTGTTATTAGTAACGTTACATCCTGGTACCCAACACGTAGAGAGACCTGTTGTTATAGTAACGTTACATCCTGGTACCCAACACACAGACCTGTTGTTATAGTAACGTTACATCCAGGTACCCAACACACGAGACCTGTTGTTATAGTAACGTTACATCCTGGTACCCAACACACAGACCTGTTGTTATAGTAACGTTACATCCTGGTACCCAACACACAGAGAGACCTGTTGTTATAGTAACGTTACATCCAGGTACCCAACACACAGAGAGACCTGTTGTTATAGTAACGTTACATCCTGGTACCCAACACACACAGAGAGACCTGTTGTTATAGTAACGTTACATCCTGGTACCTAACACACAGAGAGACCTGTTGTTATTGTGAGTAACGTTACATCCTGGTACCCAACACACAGAGAGACCTGTTGTTATAGTAACGTTACATCCTGGTACCCAGCACACAGAGAGACCTGTTGTTATAGTAACGTTACATCCTGGTACTCAGCACACAGAGAGACCTGTTGTTATAGTAACGTTACATCCTGGTACCCAACACACAGAGAGACCTGTTGTTATAGTAACGTTACATCCTGGTACTCAGCACACAGAGAGACCTGTTGTTATAGTAACGTTACATCCTGGTACCCAACACACAGAGACCTGTTGTTATTGTGAGTAACGTTACATCCTGGTACCCAACACACAGAGAGACCTGTTGTTATTGTGAGTAACGTTACATCCTGGTACCCAACACACAGAGAGACCTGTTGTTAAAGTAACGTTACATCCTGGTACCCAACACACAGAGAGACCTGTTGTTGTTGTGAGTAACGTTACATCCTGGTACTCAGCACACACAGAGAGACCTGTTGTTATTGTGAGTAACGTTACATCCTGGTACCCAACACACAGAAAGACCTGTTGTTATTGTGAGTAACGTTACATCCTGGTACTCAGCACACACAGAGAGACTTGTTGTTATAGTAACGTTACATCCTGGTACTCAGCACACACAGAGACCTGTTGTTATAGTAACGTGACATCCTGGTACCCAACACACAGAGAGACCTGTTGTTATAGTAACGTTACATCCTGGTACCCAACACACAGAGAGACCTGTTGTTATAGTAACGTTACATCCTGGTACCCAACACACAGAGAGACCTGTTGTTATAGTAACGTTACATCCTGGTACCCAGCACACAGAGAGACCTGTTGTTATAGTAACGTTACATCCTGGTACCCAACACACAGAGAGACCTGTTGTTATAGTAACGTTACATCCTGGTACCCAGCACACAGAGAGACCTGTTGTTATAGTAACGTTACATCCTGGTACCCAACACACAGAGAGACCTGTTGTTATAGTAACGTTACATCCTGGTACCCAGCACACAGAGAGACCTGTTGTTATTGTGAGTAACGTTACATCCTGGTACCCAACACACAGAGACCTGTTGTTATAGTAACGTTACATCCAGGTACCCAACACACAGAGAGACCTGTTGTTATAGTAATGTTACATCCTGGTACCCAACACACGGAGAGACCTGTTGTTATAGTAACGTTACATCCTGGTACCCAACACACAGAGAGACCTGTTGTTATAGTAACGTTACATCCTGGTACCCAACACACAGAGAGACCTGTTGTTATAGTAACGTTACATCCTGGTACCCAACACACAGAGAGACCTGTTGTTATGGTAACGTTACATCCTGGTGCCCAACACACAGAGAGACCTGTTGTTATTGTGAGTAACGTTACATCCTGGTACTCAGCATACAGAGAGACCTGTTGTTATAGTAACGTTACATCCTGGTACCCAACACACAGAGAGACCTGTTGTTATTGTGAGTAACGTTACATCCTGGTACCCAGCACACAGAGAGACCTGTTGTTATTGTGAGTAACGTTACATCCTGGTACCCAACACACAGAGAGACCTGTTGTTATTGTGAGTAACGTTACATCCTGGTACTCAGCACACAGAGAGACCTGTTGTTATAGTAACGTTACATCCTGGTACCCAACACACAGAGAGACCTGTTGTTATTGTGAGTAACGTTACATCCTGGTACCCAGCACACAGAGAGACCTGTTGTTATTGTGAGTAACGTTACATCCTGGTACCCAACACACAGAGAGACCTGTTGTTATAGTAACGTTACATCCTGGTACCCAGCACACAGAGAGACCTGTTGTTATTGTGAGTAACGTTACATCCTGGTACCCAACACACAGAGAGACCTGTTGTTATAGTAACGTTACATCCTGGTACCCAACACACAGAGAGACCTGTTGTTATGGTAACGTTACATCCTGGTACCCAACACACAACTCCTTACTATCACTAATTTTCACAGTCTTATACTATAACAGCTACACTACAAAAACGATCAACATCATGTGTGGCACAATTTTACAGGATAAAAACATTTTTAGATCGCGATCACACTGTTCCAGTTAGTCTAAACTGTTATGAGAAGAAGTTTAATGACTGACAGTCAAGATAAAAAAAAATGTATCCTCAAAATGTCAAGTGGCATTGATTCTGTCTGGGTCTCATTTCTATTGTTCCTCCTTTTTAAAATAGTCAAAAGATCTTAAAGTTCTGAGAAAATCTAAGTATGGTTTTGATGATTGTTTTGGGTGGTTGGCCTCCTTATACTGCATTGGAAACATATGTAATGATCTCATTCTGTTGGCAGAATCTCTCACAACTTGAGAGGAATACAACATTTTGGGACTGAATATGAGACCATATGACAAAATGGGGTTTTGCCCTGCCGTCTTGTTGCTCCAGGCCCCACACAGCGTGCAGCACAATGGCCTCATTAAGGCCCCTCTGCATGCCTGCAGCTCTGTTTACCTGGGTCTGGCTTTAGCTTTAACTGCTCCTCTGAGTGATGAGCTGATAAGAGATGGGGCCCCACACTGCATGTCATCTTACGCCTGCAGGAAGCCGTTTCTGATAGCAAGAAACGGCTCAAACAGAGTCGGGGCAACGAGCCTTGATGAGGTACATCACCGCTGAGACATCCATCAGACCCACGCCACTCTGGAGTCCTCGTCCTCCACCTGTTCACTGTGTAGCAAACCAGATGTTGGGTCTGCACCATCTTTTCATTGGGGAATCAGTGACTAGACCGTACATTCTCAACCATCCTACACAGCCGATGATGGCTGATTCAAACATGAAGCCGTTTAACCAGCACAAAGGGAGTGGGACGTGCCCGAAATGCACTTTAGTCATGAGTCATAGATCATTAAAATAGCGCCCATGGTTTCATTAACCCATGTATAGCGTTTTTTGATTTTCCTGTTTGATAGCTGGGAAAAAAACCCCACCCACACCAGTTTTATTGTAACACAGTGTCCAAGCATCCCGCAGTAAACCCAAACAGTGAGTAGTTGATGAAAAGCCGAATTGTTGTTTTAGGACTAAATTAATTGAAATAGTCTGTTTTAGAAAGTAGAACTGAGACAAAGTCCTTTTTAATGCTAATAAATATCCAAGTTCTCTGACTATACAGCCTGCCATTTATTTTCTTATTATTCTTGGGGTTAAAAAAGTATTTTTCGGGAGCCAAATACCAAATGAGTCATTTCCTTCAAGTCCAAGTCCAAGCTGAGTCTTAAATTGTCATTTTTGATAGTCAGCAGACTTACAGAATAGCTATTACACCATTCAGAACATTTGACTTAATTCTTAAGTACATAAAAAGATTTGGAACGAGGCAGTGACCCTCATCCAAGATAAGTATTCAACTCCATCGTAGTCATTAAAGAACAGGAACACACAAACATGTCAACGAGACCACCGACCAAAGCACTAGGCTGTGTATTGCTGTATTTCCTCCAATGAAAATGGGTGATCAATTAAAGGGCGAGTCTGCGATAGTTTCTTGGACCTGGTCTACTCCAACAAATCCCGGCGCTTGGGAGACATTAACAATGATCTTGCAGTTCTTGATGATGATGTGGGGGGGATTATGGCGGATTGTTGACCATGATACGTTTCCATTATCTGGATATCGTAAATATCATGACGAGTGAAGACGCTGTCAGAGTTAAAGATGGAGCAGTGTCCTGTTGTGTGCATGTGTTTCTGCTGGTTTCTGTCAGCTTCAGGCTGATGTAACTGTATTCCTCCACAGTGGATCTCGTGCTCTCCTGTGCTGGAATCCTCGGCCACTGTGTTTCTTGCAGTGATCCCATGACTGAGGCAGCAGCACTGCTGAGCAATGAGAAGAGCAGGGCTTTTTGGGGGGCTACGTAGACCAGCTGGTGGTAGTTCTGGGAAAAGTCTGGTGGAAATGTGATTCCCTGCAGCAGCAGCAGCAGTTCCTATTAGCCCCGTGTGTTTGTTTACATGTGGAAGGGCCGGCCTCAATCGCAGCACAGCTCTGTGAGGGGGGAGGGACGACACGCAGCTACTGGAATGCCTTACGTCCTTTTTACGGCCTTTGGCAGCTAGAAAAGGTTTACACGATGCCGCTTGCATAAAACGTTTCTCAGGTGATGATATGGAGCGTGGTTTTCATGTTTAACACACATCATTAGTGAGCCTGAATGCAAAGTTCAGGGCTTCAGTTTCCATTACATGAGATATAAGCGTTGGTTGGGGGGGAAAAAAGAAATATTACCTGAATATGAGATGGATTGAACATGGAATTTTCTTTTACTTAAAGTCGAGCCGAAATGCCATTTTAACCCTCTCAGATCACATCCCCGGGTCATATACTGTATATGCACCTATTTAACACCATATGCTGAAAATAAATGTACAAAGAAATCTGTTATTTTTTTATCTTCCTGTGAAACAAAATATGACCCATGCTCACATCATTTTTATCATGCATCAGGATAAAAACAATGTAATGCATCAGGATATTCAGAATGTTTAAAAATGTATTCTTTAATCCTTTATTTGTGCTTAGAGACCGTATGATTCAAGATCAATTTATTCAAGATTATTTGATTGTTTTTCCAATAAAAAAAGCTGTAAACATATTTGTTTCTTAACAAAATGTGAAGTGATTCCGGTTTGTTTTAGTGCCATTTTTAACACATTTTGATGAATTTCGGGATAATATCGTGAATTATTTTGGATATTCGAAATTTCGAAATGTTCACATCGTCTCATGCGTAGTGGTTAAATCGTATTAAAACAATTTGGAAGCATTCTGTATGAACAAATCTAAATCTCCCATGTGTTCCCCTCTGTCAGCCCTTGTTACTATAAAGCCTTTTTCCTGTCTTGTCATTTTAGTCTCCGGTGTTCTCCACTCATATTTCCTCTCCCCTTTATAAGGGAATAGAAGGAAATGGTTGTTGAGATGAGATTTAAAGCTTCGAGCGCCTGCACTCCAGTGTTGGAATGCATCTCAGCGAAGCCTGCCTCAGCTTGCTTTTCTTTCCAGACGCGGAGGACAAAAGAGATTTGATGGTCAAAGGGCTTGTGATGAGTTTTGCAGACTCATCGTGTCTGGTCTAGTTCATCCTGGGGAGGGGGGGACTTTGACTGCTGCTAAAAGAAGATGTCTCTACCACAGCACTTTAAGTGTTGTGTAAAGTTAACAAGCTCTCTCTCCCTGCAGGTGGTGTATTTTGGAGATAGCATGAGGTCGGACATGTTCCCCGCCAGCAGCTTTGGGAAGTGGGAGACGGTGATGATCGTGGAGGAAATGGAGGGGGAGGGCGTCCCGAAGAGTGACGCGGCAATGTGCAACGAGGCCCAAGTGGAGCCGCTGGAGAAAAAGGGAAAGTTTGAGGTAAGTTCACTGAAGCAGCTGTTTCCGTTTAGCAGTGAGCTCACCGGACCTCTGGAGCTCGCTCCTCGTCTCCGCTGGAGGCTATCTGTGGTCACGTTGCATTGTGGGTAATGTGGGTGCCCCAAAAAAAAGAGGCCAACTCTGGTTCTAACGTATTGATTTTCAGCCTTTTGTTCAAACTGTCAAATGTGAGGGTGAGGCCCTCTGCCTCTCAGAGCGGCAGGATGTCTTTTCAAAATAAAACGGGCTGTTCAAGGAAGAAAGGCAACATCATCATTGGAGAAATGTTTATATGTAACAAGGACGGGATGATAGAAGATTTTATTGCAGATCGGGATAAAAACACTCGCAATTAGTTGATTGTGGGGAATTTTCACGAGCAAGATAATCGTGAATATCATCACGAGTGACTTGAAAAAGCTGCCTAGCTCACTGTCATGGAGGAAAGTGGAAGAAAGAGCCTGATTTAAAGAGAGAGAGAGAACATTTAAAGTAAATACACACATTTTGTTCCATTTTGTCGACAGAAACACCGTTTTACTGAATGTCAGGAGTAGTTTCCAGTGTTTGTCACGGCTGATTTAGCATTAATGGAAAGAAAAAAGACCTTTTAGCATTTTGATGAAGCGGAATAGAGCTGATATTTGGTCTAAAAAAAATTAAATAAGTTAAAATATGCTTATATCAGTTGCTGGTAGCAGCCTTGCAGATCAGCCTCCTGAATGTGGACGTTGTGTTGGTAGAACAGTGTTACCCACCATATGATGGTATATGAATGTTTTCAGAGACTTCCCGTGGCCGCCTCACGACAACACCGGAGCGCTCTGATGCCGTTGCATTCGCTGCAACGCTGCAGAGGAGCAGCGAAGGCAGGCGGACTAATGAGCGGTATATTTGGTGATGAGTGCTCTCATCTGGGTTGAATTACATGTAGGTCTGAGGTTTCTGCTTCAGCATGCTCGGATTCCTTCTCTAATAATCTATTTCGAAATATTTGGTACAAATCTCCATGACAACGCAATGTGTTATCTTTTCATCGTCTCATGTTATGTTACATTTCCTGATGCCATAAGCTGATAATGTTCAAAGCACGAACCTGTCGTTTTGGCTTGTGTGGTTTGCATGTTATCACATCTTTCAAACTCCACATCCTGTTGCTCTCTCTCTCTCTCTCTCTGTTTAAAACCGATGGATGTTCTCAGGGTGATTGTGGCTAACAGAGCGGGGGATTTCTCAGAAACGATGATTCAGGCCGTAGCCAGAATAATCCTCAGAGCCGCTTGGGTTAGAGCCAGTTTGAAGTCTCGACTCCCGTTATCGTGTCTGCACACGTCTGCCAATGAATCTTGACATTGTTACATAGTTCTGGTTTGGTGTGTGGACTGTCTCGACAGGAGCGGGGCATGAAGTCGCCCTCTGACGTGTCCAAGCAGTGGGGCTCCTACTTTGTCGACGTACATAGAAGCGGAGGAGGGGACGAGGAGAGCCAGAAACTGACCTGGTGCTGCCACTGCATTCACAAATACAGCACCATGGCCATCCCTAGTGTCGAGCACATAGCAGGTATGTGGCACCAGGAGGCAAATCGTACAGATCTACAGATGGGGAAGCAAAAAACAAAAAAGAAAAACGGTAATAATCATAATACAGTTTTCTCTAAACAAAAGATACAAATGCTTCAAAACATAACAAATAGTAAGAGAGTCTATGGAAATAGAGTGCAGAATAAAAAAAAATCAATAAAAAGTGACAACAGAAAATAGGGAAATAAGCAGAATCAAATTAAATCAGGATAAACTGATATAATAATAGCAGGTCAGTGAAGCATATCTTCTCAGGCAGATCGTTCCTGAGTTTTCTGAGAGAAAAGGTTCGTTCACTGAGGATATCTGATGGTCCATGAAATGCTTCAAAAGTGAGCAATAACATTTTTTTAAATAGAAAATAATTTATACTGCAAGATTAATGTTGCAAGATAACAAATATCCTGGAGGAGGTTGTACCTCGTTCAGAAACGGCTATCTGTCTTGTTTGAGATTAGATAAAGAAAGTTTCTACCATTAAAAACAGCATCAACTGCAAATAAAACTGGTCAAATCAGGAATGCGATTTGTATACGAGCCTATTGTTTTCAGTGCAGTTCAGTGACTGAAGAAGGACTTATCTACGTTCCTCATCTAAGAAACATTGTGACAAAAATTGAACCCCATATTTTCTTTTCTTCAGCCAATATGTGTGCCAGTGTGTTCCCGTAAATGAGCCCACGTCCTGCACAGAACATGACTGAGAATGAAACCCTCGGTTTGAAAACAAGAAAAACAATCCGGCCTCTATTCCCACATCTAACATTCTGCACATCATTTGAACGCAGAGACTTTCACAAGAATCGGACGAGGACTGAGCAGACGCAGATGTGGAGACAAAGTTAGAATTAACCACCTCAGCAGCGGAGCGGTTCTGGGAAAACAGAACCAGTCTCCGATATAACGACGACCTATGGGCTGATTTCACATCGGGGTCAGTTGTTGAGTCTAAACGTGGGTTAATTTGCAGTTCCAGCATATCTTGATGCACTGATGCCTGAGTGCTTCTGTCAAAGTGCAGGCGATATCATACTGAGGTCTCAAATTTCTCGGTAACAGATTTTATCACAACGTGCATCATCTTCTTGCAGGGATGAGATTGCACGCTAACCACACTGCGGTTGAAGTCAGATAGCTTCAAACGAACGAAGTAGAAGTGTTCAAACCTGCTCTGAATAGCCACATTCAGTGGCCTGAATATAATTCAAGTAATGCAACATAAATACAATTTGTAGTGAAGTACTATCCAATCAATGCACCAATATCAAATACTCAATCTGTGAATTAGTAAACTAACTTTGTTAACAGCTTCCTACTAGAATCCAGATGGATCCAGATCCAGTACGGTTGCTGCTCGGAGATGCAGTCGGAGATTCTTTGTATTGACGGCCAGCAGCAGCTGCGATTTTAACAGGAACTGCCAAAGCTGAACAACATGTGTTGCCCACAATACTTCATTTAAACTTTAAAATTAGATTCTACTGCTTCAGTTTTGTTTTTTTGTTCTCCCCCAGTCCAGTGCAGGCCGTGTTATTGATGTTTTATTCCAGATTTGTGTCTTCGGAGGCAGAAGATCAAACAGGAGTCCAACATTCTGAGTGATTACTGCCTGCTGTTGAGAACAATGTGGACTTTTCCAGCAATGAATTATTGCTCTTGAACACTTGCTGTTGCCTCTCAGCGGGAGCAGTGCATTAAACGTTAAGACGGCTCTGCAGTTGACTTTCCCTGTTTGATTTTTTTACCCTTTCTAGATCTCCCTCTGGATTACAAGTTCCCCAGGTTTTCTCCCGACAAGCCCTGCACCACCGGCTACTACCCTCGGCCCCCGGATTCCCTGCTGAAGAGGTGTGAGAGTCTGTCGTAAAGGAAAGTGGGGAAAAAAGGGAAAAAGTAAAAAGAAAGTCCTCCTTTACCCCTCTGCCTCAGGAGAGGAATGTGCCTCCATCTTTTTTGCCCGTAGTCTCCCACCTGACCCCGCCGCCATCCGTGGAGCACAGGACGCATACACACCTCACCCATTCAGAGAAACCATGTGAATGTAAGCCACAGTATCTCTCTGTAATAACGCCTACATCTGAACGTCGTTTCGTGGTTTAGTGTACCGTACACGTGGAAATACGACAAAATAAGTGTCCGCGCGCGTATGTGTGTGTGTATGTGTCTGCATACAGTAATAATAGGAAATGTAGTGTTTTTATTGTTTCGTGCGTGAAGGCCCTTGTTATTTTTTTATGGTAGATTGTTTCAAAGTTCTTCAAACTTTTCCGAAAATAAAGTGAACATTTTACTGTCTCTTTATCCCTCGAAGTGATTACCTCAAGAACGTTATGTTACCATCAGCAGCACCCGGATGGTCACAGTGTGTTTGTCCCTAAAAGATTGTGTCAGTATTTCCCATATACACCGTTATTGTGAAGTCCTTTTTTCTTTTAATAAATATTGTTTTGCTGTATGCATTTTAATGACCTTAACGTTCTACCTGTGTCAGTTACGTAGAAGGTGTTAATCTTCAGGTCATTGTTGCAAAAGAACTGGAACAATGCTGTCCTCTGTGTTGGCTGTCCCCAAAAAACACAACTTTGGGAAATATTTAATAGTAATAATAATAATAATAATGGATGATGAAGACTATGCTAGATGTTCTCTGTATTATTTTCAGTGCAACAGTGACATGTGCTCTTTGAGTGGTTGTGTAAAAACGTGGACTACTCGTGCTTCGTTCATATGCAGTGCCAGATTGCGATACGCTTCACCGACTTCCGAATGGATTATCTTTTGTCGGTGTGCGAGTTGTGCCATAATATTCAAGAACCGCTCTGTGAAAGTTTGCCTTTTTCTCTCATGTTGACGATGATACATTTTTTTTTCTCTGTGCATTCTGGGAAATGTTTAGCCTAGCTTAGCACTAAAAATGGTCCAATGTTAGCCTCAGTCCGGCGTGGAAAAAATAGGACTAGCAACTACTCCAGAACTTAAATATTTCATCTTTGATCTTGAGCTAGCGGGCTTGTTGCAAAAAACAAGAGTCCTTTGGGTTTATTTGACAGCAGATTTGGGACCATGTGCAAACCACTGCTGGTCGATTTGGATCATAGTGATTTGGAAGCGACACAGGAACCCAGCTGTGCCAGTCCCAGATTATATTCTGTCTAAATAGGGTGCGGTCACATCCCATCCCTAAACCTTGGGTCCACATGTCAGTGTGTCGAACTGGATCCAAGTGGACTTAGTATTCTCTATCATTCAGCCCAGGTGAACTGCATTTTTATCATTGGTCTATTCTGCTCAAGTCTGCTCTCTTATTCTGAAAATGAATTAATACACAGTAAGTGCGAATGAGGAAGTAATTATGGTAAATAATTTGAAATAAAGTCAGCGAACTGCTTTAACTTTGTCTAAGCATTCTTCCATTTTACTTGATGCCTCCAGTCGTCCAGCGCATTGCTAGTTTTGCGCTAGCAAAGGAACAATAATAACTACTTCCCGTCCACTGGAAAGCAAGGTACGCCTGAGAGGTACATACTGAATATGTGCTTTTATTCGGTGTCTTTATTGTAGATTGAACAGACTTAACTCAGGGGACCGCCGTTCGTGTCCTGTGTGAAACCAAAAAGTTGTTTTTACCGACGGCATTATGAGGCTCCGCGACTGAATCGCACAACGTTGCGATATCTAGCCTAAGTTACATAATGAGCCTAACCGCCACGGTTTCACAACGTTAACCATGTGTTACAACGTTAACCGCGACTATTTCATGATGTTAGCCACGTGCAAAATCTTCTGCATCAAGATACGAGGCAAAAGACATGCCCAAGTGGCACAATATGACAGGGTGGGGATGAGGTCATGTCGTCGCTATAGACAAGCTACAAAATGTTTTTGTTTTGTTTTTTTTAAGTACTTTAGACAGAGCCAGACTAGTGTTTTTGCTAGCTGCTAGCTAGTTTCTTTTAGCCTTTGTGCTAAGCTGGGCTGAACTTCCCGGACCAAACTCTCGGTTGGAGATGATGGTTTGAATCCTCTCATCCCATCAAACAAGAGGATTTCCAAAATGTCCTCTTAGACGAACATGGTCTCATTAATGAAGAGATAATATTTCAGCGCATAGCATCACGTGGGCGAGACTGGTCCTCCAAAGTGAATTATTACTTTTTGCCATGTGTGCAAGTGTTTTCATGCGTATAGCTGTGGTGATTGTACTCTTCTTTTCTCGTCTGACCTGGAAACGTTAACATGCACATTTGCCTTATGTTGGATTCATTTGTGGTCTTTAAGTTCTTGAAAACACAGGGAAAGTTGAATTCTGTGTTCACGTGTACTGTCGATGAAATAAAATGTTCTACAATTTTCTTATACGGGGTTTTCTCTTTTTGAGTTTTATTTGCAAACCTAGAATCAGTTCCATACAGTTGAGTTTCAAAGAGGAACACGTGAAGCCAAGTCTGAGACGTGACCTAGTTTACTCCCCATTTACAACAACCGCTAATTTATAGAACTAAGATACGTGACAGGGTATTTTTTCACAGTTAAAGTAGGTTTTTTTTTTTTCATTTAATTTTCACCCCGTTATTGCTGTAGTTACACGCTTTTAGTTTTTTTCATCTTTTACATTTGTGTTAAATTTGAACATAATACAAATATATGAGCAATCTGACCGCATGTTGACTTTATGCAAGAGTTCAAATAAAAGAAGCCTGATACAAAAGTCACATTTTTGGAAACAGGAAAATGCATAAATGAATATGGAAAAATAATTCAAACAACAACAAGTACATACATACAAACTTCTCAATACCTCATAATAAAGAAAATAAAAATACTCTTCACTACTCAATCATCAGAATCCTATCCATCACCATATAGGTTATCTTCTCCGTTGACATGTTTATTACCTTTTTGTCAACCAACTACATGTACTTGCTGTATTTCGGATTGTTTTAGTTGAGTTTATTCCAAACATGTAAAATAAAAAATAAATGGTAAAAAATAAACTGAACTGTACACCACACCAAACTCAATATAGAAAATGATCACAAACAACAAATTAACCAAAAAATAAAAATCACATGTCGAGAAGGAGCAGGAATTAAGAGGAACTGTGGATGCACCTAGAATTTCCCAAATATTTTTGTCCAGCCCTGGTAAAGCTGGTGGTGTGGGTTTGGGTTCAGGTTCCTTCTGTGTGGAGTTTGCATGTTCTCCCTTTGTTAGCGTGGGTTCTCTCTGGGTTCTCCGGCTTCCTCCCACAGTCCAAAGACATGCAGGATGGGTATCAGTTCTTTGATGAGATTGCCTGTAGTTGTGAGTGTAAATGTTTGCCTGCCTCTACATGTCCACCCTGTGATAGTCTGGCCTGTCTGGTACCAAGCCCAACACTGGGATCCCTGACTGCGTTGGATAAAACCATTCTGATTCTCACAAATCAATATACTTTCCAATCTCTTTCCAATCAGGTAGGCTAATATATTTTTCAGTGTGTGTCTTACATCGTGTTAGTTTTCTCCAGCTTGGACTGCAGAGTAGCGACGCTGGATCTGATAAACACAAGCTCAGAGCACCACCCTTTCTGGATCTGGATCCATCTGGAATCTGGTGTGAAGCTGTGAACAAAGTTGGCTTCATAATTCAAGGTCAACTTTACCGCAAAGTGTTAAAGTCATCTTAGTAGCTAACTGCATTGGTAGCGTGGTAGCAACCTGTCAATCACAAGGTAGCCCCGCCCTAAATCATCCCCTGCTTTATGGTCTATTTGTCTCTAAATGGACCATAATGTACTAAATGAACATTGAAGACGACTTGAAACTAGAGATTGAGACCATAAACTCATGTTTACAATGTTTACTGAGATTATAAATCAAGAGAGAAGTACGACAATTTTCCACGTTATCAGACTTCTTTTTACAACCAGAGGAGTCGCCCCCTGATGGCCAGCAGAGAGATTGCATGTTTAAGGCTCCTTAGAGCTTTCAGAACCGGATGTTACCTTCTAAAATAATGATGCCGTTCTTAAAGGAGAAGCAGTAAAAGCGCCCTAGAGGAGCATCTTGAATCTCTGGTCGGCCGTGGAGCTCTCTAAGTGGGAGGAGGTGCAGCAGCAGCAGGAGCAGCCCTTTAATTCATTAGGTCTCCTTTAAGTCTCTCTCTCTCTCTCCCTCTCTCTCCCCTGCCGCCCCTCCTCACTCTCGAGCATGACGTCCCCCTCCGCCGTACAGGCAGACTCTCTCTCTCTCCCTCCCCTCCCCTCTCTCACTTCGTTCCGTCCCCTAAAACAAACTTTTTATTGATCATATTTATTAAAACAAATCAGCGCGGCGCCGAGAAGAAATGAGCGTTGTGACCGTCGGGGATCTGTGAGCGCTTCTGACAGGTAAACGACTCCTTCTTCCTCTTCTTCCTCCTCCTCCTCTTCTTCTTCTTCTTCTTCTTCTTCTTCTTCACTGCTGGCGAGGTCGACGCCAACGAGGCTACTTCTATGCGGATTATCAATAGCATCGATAACTGATATATTGGGCGAACTTTCGGCGACGGGTCACCTCGCCGTTTGGTGGTTTCTAAAACGTGGGAAAAGGCGAACAGAAAGGAAATAAAACCGAAAATGACTTTAGCTGAAGGAGAAGTTGGTTTGGAAACGATGAAGCAGGAGAGTCTGGAGGGAGGGAGGCTTCAACTAACTAATCAACTGCTTCTTTACCTACAAAATATGGAGCTGTCATAACATTACTTTAAAATAATTCAACACATAATTGCTATTCACATAAAGTACATGAAAATGGTTTTTCATCTAATAATGTAATCTAATAATTCCCTAATTAACTAAAGACGACTATCTGTAGATCTATAATTACATTACATGCTTACAACAGTAAATGTGCAGTGCATTGTCATATCACACTTGATATTTATTGAAAGAATACACAATATAATGAATGGACACTAATATACCAGACTACAACAACTACAGTATAAAATATATATATATATAAAAGGATAAACATAGGCCTACTACGGAAGACAAATAGGGCCAAATTTTTTTTATTTCTAATTTCAAATTATTTTAATCATGACTTTACGTGCAAATTTGCTGCTTTCTTTTAAATTAACTAATTGCATATGCATATCACAGCAAATTTAGAGCTCAGTGTCAATGCTACCTTGTGTAAAATATATGACTCAAAGTGAAGTAATGTGTGAAGCAGACTCTTTAAACGGGGCACTGAGGTCATGTCCTGTGTGCGTGTGTGTGTGTGTGTGTGTGTGTGTGTATAATTTATTTTTTCCTGGGATGTTGGGGATGGTGCTAACAACAGTGTGTGAGTTTATTCTTTTACAATTAAAAACACACATGGCAGAGTCATCTGTCTGATTCTGTTGTTCAGATTTAATATACTTCAATTTGATCATTTTGGGGGCAAAGAACAACTGGATTAACTATGGGCTAGGTATTACTATCAGTATCAGTAATGATACACCTGGCTACTCTGTGCTACAGACACATGGTGGTCGGTATTTATTGAGGTTTGATGCTTTCACCTGCGTTTGGAGAAATCAAATTATTATTATTTTTTATGGAAAAATTCCCGTAGCCAAAGGGGCATGTCTTCAAATGTCTTGAAACCTAATTCTGGTTATTTTAACAGGAATATAACAGGAAAAATTGAGTAAATCGAATGCTGGAATGTGCATATTAAATTACTTTTGTTTCATCATTTATATAATTCACCGAAAAAGTAATTAAACTTTTGAGTGAATTAATAAAATATGAAGATGTGGGCTGAGAGCCTCAGTCATGGACTCTAACGATGCTGTGTTAGTAGACCTACTGCAGCAACAACAATAATAATAACAATAAAGTTTAGTTCTATTGCACTTTTTACACTTACTAAGTGGTACAAGTTCCCCACCAAAATATTGAAATCCAAGTTATTTTGGGATCAGTCTAATTCAGTCTTATAGCTTCCTCAGTGGAAATAGACTTCTGACACAGTTGCAGCTTTAATGAGGAATTAGTCCGGGATTGTCTTGATGGCTGCGAGTCCACTCGTCCTCATGTTCACCTCAGAGGAATGTGAAGGTCAAATGTCAAACTTGACTTCAGGAGAGGCAGCTTTTTTTTCTTTCTTTTTTTTTGTATGCCTCAACCTGAGCTAGCCCCGTTTATCAAACTCAACGCAAAACACACGCACACCGCCTGACGGCCCGCTGCAGCAGAACGGACTCCAGTCTAGACGCCATTGAAATCACCAGCGAAGGGTTTTCCAGCAGGCCTTTGCCAAGAGCTCCGCTAAGGTCATGGAATTTACTCCCATGTTCAGAGCAGACACGGCGGGCCAGCTCTTGTCTTTCTGGGTTTAGAGGTTGTTCCAGCAGGCCGGGGTATAACGTCCAGACCAGCTCCGTCTCGCCATCTGGGTGTGTGTGGCGAGACTTGTCTGACCAACTCAGAAAATCAACCCTGGGAAGTGAGTATTAGGTAACGACGGCGTGCGGCGGTGTAACACGACCGCCAGGTTTTGACTGTGACGTGGAAGTGAGGAGTTTATGGCAGAAGGGGTATCATTATATTTTTGGGAACCACAAAGAAGTTCTAACGGCAGTAACTCGTATGTCATCGGCCGGTAGTGTTGTGAGTTCTGGTATACATTTCTGTGGAAAGCCCGCATCATCAGGAATACAGCTGTATCTAATTATTCAAGGAATGCAGGGCTTTTGTGAGAATATGGGCTGGCTGTCTTTAATGCTTCTCTTCCCCCCACTGTTGCTTCGCAGCTGAGCTCCGTCGGCAATGCCACAGTCCCCTGTCTGATGAGACGATGAGAACCCACACCCGCGGGGCCCCCACAGTCTTCTTCCTAAGTCTGCTGTGGCCCCTGCTCGCCACTGCAGCGGCGGCGGCGGAAGTGGACCCCAGCGGAGGAATCCCCTTCATGGGAGGCAACTACAATGGTCACCCCATGCTGTACTTCAACCGGGGGGACGTGGAGGAGCTGCAGTACGCGGCGGCCGGAACTCACCAGGACATGGCGAGGAGGATCCGTGACGCGGGCGAAGCCATGCTGGAGCATCCCAGGATGTACCTGCCGCCCTGGAGCCCCGCGGAGTTCAGCGCCCGCTGGAACGAGGTGTACGGAAACAACCTGGGCGTGCTGTCCATGTTCTGCGTGCTGTACCCGCACAGGGCGGGGGCCCTCGACCTCGCCAAGGACTACATGGAGAGGATGGCGGCTCAGCCTAGTTGGTAGATTTTCTGTCTTTTTATTACTGTATTTACTATTAGTGAGACGTGGGACGATGTGAAAATATCACGTCACCCTTATCCCGGTGGAAATAACCACGATTCACGATGTTATCCCGATTATCATCACGAGATGCTTAAAACGCTTGAAATAACACTAAAACATACTGGGATAAAAAACAATCAAATTATGTTTAATAAGGTGATTCATCATAAGAGCTGTCTCCTAATTCAGAGGTCCCCGACTCGATTATTCAACGATTATGTCTTTTGGATTTAAATATAATGATAATTTCTCATTCAAATATTTCAAACCAATTCCTATTTGATACAGATACAAAAAAAATGAACAATCGATTATAGACTTTACTGCATCGATGCAGAATCATTCAACAAAGCATGGCGATGCATCGCACAATCAAACCGAGCTGTTTAACTTCTCCCATCGCCTAGCAACCAGCTGTGGTTGACAAGAAAGAACACAAAAGAGGCAAAGATGTTATGTTTTTGTATTTGTTTTTCTTTTTTAAATGAAGATGGAGATCTAACATCTCCCTGCATACGGCTCCATCTTTCACTGCTCTGCCGTTTTAGTGAGCTAGACAGCTTTAACAGGTCACTCCTGATGATATTTAGGATTATCCCGATAACAAAAATTCCCCATGATCAATTAATTGTTTATTTTTTTAAATCTCCCCCTCTCTATTATAAGTTAATCTTCAACACATAAGTAACCAGACCAGAAAATACATTTTGTTAATGATTTAATTCATTTTTATGTTTTAATTTGTTTACATGCATTTTGAATTCAACAAAAGAAAATATATGAACTGAAGAATAATTGAATCGGCTAAATGAATTGAGCAGCTTATGGCTGTCGTGTTGTGATAAAAGAGGACTTTCTGTGACTTTCTAGCAAGGCCCCTAGTGAGGTGCTCCAGGAAATATGTTCAGCAGCTGTTTGCTGAACATGAAAGGAAATGAAATGTTCAGATGGGAGTTGAACCGTCCACTGCAGGGCTGCCTGAGCTAGGACTGAAGCTCCTTGTCCAGGTGACCAGACTGGGATTGTCCCTGTTCTGCTCTGACTTTCAAAGTTATGTAAAATCCCCCTTTTGTTTTGAAATAATGTATCCTCCAAAAATGCCCCCAGGCGTCGTACGTTTCTGAAAACAACAGATGTGTTGAATGTAGACGTTTTCTGACCCATTCGGTCGGTCATTGACAGTCCCGTGGTGTAATAATCCGTGGTATAATCAGCAGTATGATAAGTCCACTATGGTGGGTAAAACAAACACACGACTTTCACCCAGGAGACTGTTTGTGTCCCGTTCAAACCCAAAAGTAAACGTTACACTCGTTACCTGACATTATATTAGAAAGTCGTTTCCCAACATTCACCATGTGGCACGTTTGTGCAAGGAGCGTGACACAAGGCTGATATGAAACATATTCATGAAATGCATTCTTTTGTTATGAAACATGGACATTCACCCGCGGTTTGCAGAGATGTACAATACCAGCTGTTTTCTCCTTTTTTTGTGGGGACTGGCATGTTGGCACATTTCTCAGAAAGGAGCGTTGGTGACATCAAGTAAAGCTGAATTTATACGTCCATTTAAAAGAAAATATTGAAGGGTCATAGGATTTACTGTGGTAATGTGATTTAATACTATTTAATGTAGAAAGCAAGGTAAGCACAAATGAGCGAACATAGGGAACTTCTTAAAGCTACATATTGATTCTGAAGACCAGAGGTGGGAAGGTATCTGTACTTAACTTGAGTACCAACACCAAATGCAGATGGTACCCAAGATCCTGGTCTGCTCCAGATTCCTGCCTAAAGGTCTGTTATGGCATTTTTCCCCTCTTGCTCCTGATTCATTGACTCAAAGCATGTTCTAGTAATTCTCTTTCTGAGATAACGTTTGGTGTGATATGACACTATAAATAAAATGTAATTGAATAGATGATTGAAATTATTAATATGACACGAGATTCAGTCAGCTTTGCAATAAACCAGCCAGTAGTTTATAGTAGTTTATACCTTGAGTACATTTCAGAGCGTGTACTTTTCACTTTTACTTGACTGAAGAAGTTGTACTTCTACCTTTACCAGATTCATTTTTAAGTAGCTGTACTTCTACTTGAGTAGAGGATGTCTGTACATTAGACATCTGAGGTCCTCATCACCTCCTTTTGATATCACGCTGTCGTGGTTCTTATTCCCACACAAAGGTAGTGTTGATCCTATTACCACTAACCACAAACCTTCAGTCCTGTTGGAACAAAGATAACTTGTATTCCCTGAAACAACCATATCGCTCAGTTAGATGGATTTAAATCACAAATTTATACCAAAAAAATGAAGAAAGAAAAACCAAACCCATCCCTGCTGTGCTTCATACCGTGAGAAGTACGGCCAACAAGTCATCTGCATCCATTCATTCAGCCCGTGTTTGAATCCTCTGGGCTTTTCATAGTCCGAACCTCATGCAGCCATCAGCCGTCCACGGCGCTGCCTTATTTCCCTAACAATTTGATTTAAGTTCAATGAACATTAGTTCTGCCTGCAAGTGCAAAGCGGTGGAGAAGTGGATTACAGCCATTCACTGCTCAGCGGCTCTCCACGGCCTTTTATTCCCAAGACTAAAGGGATGAAGGCTCCATGCTGGCGTCCATGGAAACCTTCTACTGTTCCTTCACATACATTCACATAATCTCACGCAGTCAGTGCTCACCAGGTGGCTCTGGTGATTCAGTGACATCAACTGTCTTTTCTTGTGTTTCTTTTTATGTATGAAGATCCTTTATTTTTATGTATTTTTTTATTGTAGTGTACATTTAAGGGGCCAAAAGTCCACAGAGGCAGAGCAAACATGTCAGCTGTCCAAATAAAAACATGAACCTTGAATTTACCTTCAGTTTACTGTGGAAGCAACAGATTGTTGACATTCAAAATGAATCCTCTAAAGCCAACATTTTGTATTACAAGCAGGTTTTTGTGGTCTGTTATCACAGATGACATAATCCTCTTCGTTTTGGTGCGTGGCCGCTGTGTTGCCTCCAGCAGGAAGGGGACTGTCTTCCCGTGGCTCGTTTGGGTGGGGGGGTGAATGCGACATCGATGCAGACATTTTTCACAACATGGTGTTGTGCGCCACAGTGCAGAAAGGAGAAGCCACTGAGCATGTGTTTTCACATCTCCAGAACACACTGTGAGTTTTCTCCTTGGCCGCACTTTTCTTATGGTCACTGAACCTCTGAAGGTTTGTGCACAGCGGCTCCAGGAACCTGCCAGCTGTGGTATTCATGACCTTCAATTACATCTCCGACAGGACCATGAACCATGTTCTTATAGGGAACTTCTACTTTGTGGCAAACCGGTGCCTGCTTTTTCTTTTTTTTCTTCTTCTTCTTCTTCTTACACAGACTGTGCAAACATACAGAAGTGAGATTGTGTTTGCTTTGGCATAATTTACTATACAGTCCAACTGTGACTTTATTATGGTCTTCCTTTTTGCCGTACGGACAAATTGCAACATGATGAAGCAATCAATTTAGCGTTCATCTGCGTGACAAGACAGGAAGTGACTTTTAAAATAAACCTCAATGGCCACTTAACACGTGAAAGTATTACCATCAAGTGGACAGAAGAGTTTAAAGTACAGACTCTGGTCAAAGTAGACGTACTTTGAAGGACATTTCTACTGGCTGTTTTTCTGTCTGTTGCAAGGCTCATATTAATAAGGGAAAAAATAATATATTCCCCCCAAATGCATAAAACCTTTCTTTTTTTCATAACTTGGTATTTTATTTTCTCTCTGCTGACCAAACTATTTAACACCATTTCTGAATCATTCTAGCAGCGCTTACCTTGTAAGATTCTTCAAAAAGTCAAGTTTTATATCTGCGATATATATTAAAAAAAATAAAAATATTAATAAATGTATTTATAAAGCACTTTCTATGTGCTGTACAACAAGAACAATAAAGTGATAGAGTAAAAATGTTTAATTAAAAACAGTTCATAAAAATAAAGAACAGTTCAGTAAAAACAAATTCAGAAAGAAAACTTTCACAGTAAAATTACAATAAAAAAAAAAAAACACAACTCAGGACTCATATGTCGCAGTAAACAAGCTGCTAATATATTACAATGGTTTGACTGATAAATCTGATTTTCCCCACAGAATCACGTGTCCATCTCAGCGTGATTCATTGAGTCAGCAAATAAAACGCTTGCTTTTCTCTTCAAACAAGCTGCATGATTTCACGACACCTTTCGCTCTTTTACAACGCCATCCCTTCAGCAGTCAGCACTCTTAGATGCTGTTAACCAGGAGAGAATCTGCAAACGCCACACTTTCTAATGTTTCTTTATTGGTAAGCAACGGTGCAGCTGCTTTGGTGTAAAATGCTACTTAGCATCTTTTCTTTATGTTGCTTTTCGAAGTGAATATACGTTCTACAGCTGTGGTCCGGATAATTCAAAGGCTTAGCAAAGAAAAATGGCTTCTTCTTCACATTAAAAGAGTGAAATTGTTGCACCTGATCACCATTGAATGTTTATTTTCCACGTGCTCCACATGTGTTTGATGCCTTACCCTTAGCTCTGTGTTGGCGTTTGTGTTGCAGGTTGGTTAAAGACGCCCCCTGGGATGAGGTGCCTTTGGCGCACTCTTTGGTCGGGTTCGCCACCGCTTATGACTTCCTGTACGAGTACTTGAACAAGGACCAGCAGGAGCGCTTCCTCCAGGTGATCGGCAACGCGTCGCGCCTCATGTACGAGAAGTCGTACGTCCGAGGCTGGGGCTTCCAGTACCTGCACAACCACCAGCCCACCAACTGTGTGGCTCTGCTCACAGGAAGTCTGGTTTACATGACCCAAGGTTAGTGGACGGGGATTCAAGTCTGTGAAATGGTGACGCATGAAGTGCCTTCAACTTGTATTCTTACTGGTGACCATCAGGGGGCGACTCCTCATGTTGAGTTTATGGTCTCAGGCATGATGTTCATTTAGTCAATTATGATGTATTTAGAGTTAAATAGACCATAAAGCAGGGGAGGCTTTAGGTCGGGGCTACCTTGTGATTGTCCGTGTTTTTCTCTTACAACTCTCGTCCTTTCACAGTGCGCTTTCTTGTAGTTATCGTCACCATTTTGGTCGCCTAAAAATGTCTTGTTCAGCTTACATGGTGCTCAGCCCCACCCGAGTGTCAGTTGTGATTCCAAAAAACCCCAAAAACCAAGATGGTGAGGTCTAAAATGCCGAACTCGAAGGCTTCGAAACGGCAGTCCACACTCACAGTAAAATCATTTTAATTTGAATGGTTTAATTATTGGGATAATCAGAGATATCCTCATGAGCAACTTATCTTACTATAACGGTGGAGAAGTTAAAAATGGACCCGGATTTAAATATGACATGTTTATTTTGGCCGGGCTTATCGTGACATTTTCCTATCTTAAAATACCATTAAAGCCCATGTTTTTTTTACCCTCGTGGTGACGGGGCCTAAAGATGAGCTTGTTGGTCAGTGTGAGCGGGGGATTCCCTGTGTTTTCTGGTTTTCTGATATTATCAAAAACCTGTTTACCTGCTGGCTTCAGCTGTCTCTGATATGATACAACCAAAGTATTGAGATCTCCTTCACTCATTCCAGCTCTGTGTGGGAGCTCTAAGGGTTGGAAACCTGCCTTGCTCAGCATTAAGAGGCTTCGACTCGACCTAGTCTGGTTTACTATGGAGGTTAAGTCGTGCATGGTCTGATTCGGAGGATTTACACCCTAAGGATCCAGCAACTTGAGACGTCGTGAGGCGGCTAGTTTTGACGTAGAACACCATTAAATGTTGATTTAGAGTGTAAGCTCAGTTATATTTGAGGCTTTGTTTTTAGAAACACTCAATCTCATCTTACTCCGAGAACCTTTCAGCGGGTTCAGATACGGCAGACCACGTTAATACTCCTCAGTGAACGTGACTTTGTATTTGCTGACTGTGACTTATAGATTTAAGGTTAAGGTTAGTAGTGCTGCAATAAACTACTTTCATTATTGGAAAATAACTAAATTTATTTATTATTTATAATAAATAAAATGTAGTCAAATTAGCTCTATAATGGCTTTTATGCTCAGTGACAGCACACCACCTGGTCTTCAGACTGAAATTATACCCACATATACATGTAGATATTATATACATCTGTCAATAACACATTTCTACTGGCTGTTTTTTTTTCTGCAAGGCTAACTGAATCTAGCGTCATATTAATAAGAAAATAATAATCGATAATTCCCTTGAGCCTGTTTTGAAAATATGAGGATTAGATAGTACAGCTGTTTGTTATAAAATGTAGGGAGTAAAAGTCCCAAAAAAGTTAGAGAAATAAATACTTAAGTAAATGTACAGATAGCTGAAAAGTCCGGTAACAAAGTATTTGAACAGGGTCGTGTCTCCTAATTTGCATGGTGAGACTTGCCAACCTCAGTTTGCTCATTAGAGACACTTGGAGTGGAATTTCAGTGAAGTCAGCCTGAGGTCATCCGCTCATAGCTGCACTTAATCCTCGTGAACTCTCCCTCCAGATGAGGTTCCCCACATGACTCTCTACCATTTCCTTTGTGAGAGCGGGTACAAGTATTAGCGGCTTAATGTTTGTTTCTGTGACAAAAGATCCGGTTTTGATGTGAACTAATAAATACAAATAAAAACTAATAAATGACAGCTGGCTCACAGTGAACCGCTGTGGTCGCGGTGGTTTTACTTGAGGTGCTTTTGCAACTTTTTGCTTGGTTTCATCTTGTGTGGAGCCCAGGAAATAAAGTGAGTTGGCTCTGGCTGTCTGTGTTACCTGTGGAAGGCGATCTGTTTACCACAGCTTTCATATTGGCTGACCTTGTGCAGAGATGATGGTTTCATACCTGGCAGGAGTGGCTTTTAAAAGATTATTATGTATTTGCAATCTTTTATTAAAAGAAGAAGAATTTTAAGCTGCTTCATTTAGCAGTCTCTCGCTCGAGCCTCTTTCCTGAAGCTGAGCGGCCTGACTGCATTCCATTATACGTATATTTATCATTCATTTCCTGTGCAAAGGGATGACATTACATCCAAATATTATTCCACCAAGATGGGTGGGAATAAATGGAAAGTTTCCAGTATGCATGACCAGAAGAGAAGAAACAAACCCTGTCTTCTTTATTGGTTATCTGACACAGGTGTTAAGCCCATTGTTTAACTTGTTGGACAGGTTATTATTATTTCATTATTTTGTGCCGTTTAATAACACAGCTCTCACAATGAACAATTCACCTGCCGCTCATTGATATCAGAGATACTCCGTCCGTGAGGCTTTAATAAACCACATGAGACGGCAGCAGCACATTCCAGATACAGGTGTTTGCTTGTTGACGCCTTGAAGCTGAACCGTGTACGGTTTACCCACAATTCATCTGTAGTGAACCCGGACTCTTGTGATGCATCACTTACTGCTGCTGCTGGGAGATGAGGTGTCGTAAAACAGCCTGGCATCCTGTCAAGACAAATGAAAAGTCAAGTCAAGATGCTGCGATGTCTTATTCCACGTTTGGAAGACGGAGAGTGTCTGAATATCAAAATTCAAAAGAGGCGATGCTCTTCTTTATCAGCTGTAGCTGCTTAGAATATTTTCACCGCCGTCAACCGAAGCCGTGATATCCTTCTGTGCTCTCTTGTGACACCATTTCTAAAAAAAAAAAAAAACAGACTCACATAATGTTATTTATCATTTATTCATTCAAGGAGACCTTATGATTTATGATGAAAAAAAGAAAAATGTCTCCTTTTATTATGCAGTGAGATCTTATGATTCAGACTGGCGTCCTGTCCAGGGTGTACCCTGCCTTCGCCCAATGACAGCTGGGATCGGCTCCAGCCCCCCCGCGACCCTGAATACTGGATAAGCGGTAGAAAATGGATGGATGGATGGATGGATCTTATGATTCGTGATCATATTATTTCATATTTTATGATTCACTAAAAAAAGATGTTCAGTTAAATAAAAGTTTGTTTCTTAACAGAATGTAAAGTGATTAGCTGTTTGAGTGCCATTTTAAGCAGATTTTGATGATAAAATTGTGAATCGCAGTTATCTTGGCAGCATAATCACATTTTCACGTCGTCCCATGTCTACTGCAGACAAACTGAAGGAGCAGAGAAATAAGTCAAACAGCATGGTTGGAAATAATAAATCCCCTGGACGTAATAAGTGCTGACGGAGGGATCTCAGCGTCCACACCCAACCCCTTTGCTAACAGCATGTCAGACAGCAGCATTCCCCCCTCTGCTTGAGGCAAACTAGTCCCATTATCAGACTGTGGGAAAACAGGAAGTAAAGCTGAACCAGAGTTGACGCTTCTCTCATGTAACTGACTTTTTTTGTATTTCAGTTATTCCTGTGGTGTAATTTGTATATTCAGCACCGTGTCATCGATTCCCTTGGATTTTGTATTGATGATGTTGGAGTTTCAGTGCGCGGTTCTTCCTTTTTCATGGTCATGGTGACGATGTTTGGTTTTTACTAATAAGCTGCTGATGCTGCAGCTGAAAATATAAAATGCATCATATCATTGTCGATGTAGTTTATCCTGGGTTGATCTATAAGTTATAAAGCTCCCATCAGCTCTATGTGCTCTAATGTTGGCCAAAAACAGAAGCCACGAGGCAAACATATCTTAGATATTTAAATCGCTCCTTTGCCTTCAAGTGGCCAAATTAAACAACAATAAATGCAGCTTTACATAAATTATATTGTAAACTTGAACCAGATTGACATATTGTGTTTGTTTCCCCAGAAAGCTCTCATAAGAATGTCATTTAGTTTTACTTTTGAGGAATCTCAAAGCCTGAGCTGCCCTGAAGTGTGGCCCTGGACTGTGTGAGCGCTGGAGAAGCTCTGTTAGTGTAAATATAGTCTTTGTGCGTGCCAAGAGTTCCTGTTTGATGGTAAATACCTGCTCTGTGTAGGCCAGAGGTCCCCAAACCAAACACTGTAGGGGACGGCTCCAGTGAGCGGACTCGGGCGGCGGGGCGGTTGCTGGCCGGCGACCGCCGATGCCCCGGGAATCATCAATGAACTGAGGCTGGAGTGTTTTTGTGGTCGCTTGTTCTCATAGTAAAGTCTATGTGTGTGATCCAGAGTGTGTGAGAGAGTATACAAGGTGGAGTCTGCCATGGTGGTGTCATGCTTTCCATAGCCACAGGGAAATATGTGTGGAAGGTTTCTTTAGGTAACAGACCAAGAACACACGCTCATATGTATATACTGTATACATATGTGTGTGTGTGTGTGTGTGTGTGTGTGTGTGTAAAAACTTTAGAACACAGTTCCCTTGTCAGTTTGTAATGCAGGATCTCCCGTTTCAAGTCCTTGTCAGTAATTGAAACACTTTCATGCAAACCTTTGGGTAGCAACGCAACCTGTCAATCAGCAGGTAGCCCCGCCCTAAAGCATCCCCTGCTTTCTGGTCTGTTTGACTCTAAATAATGTAGTAAATGAACATCATGCTGGATAGAAGAAGACATGAGATTGAGAGCTGGTTAAATAACGGTTAAATACACGAAGTTATGTTTATAATGTTTAATTAGTTAATAAATAAAGTGATTCTGGTCATTTTCTCATAGACTTCCATGTAATCAGATTTCTTTTTGCAACCAGAGGAGTCGCCCCCTGATGGCCAGCAAAGAGAATGCAAGTTTAAGGCACTTCTGCGTCACTTTTCAGTCTATTTTCTAATTACTGTGAAATGTTGACAGGAATTGGCCATCAGAGCTGAAGATACACTTAAAGCATGTTGCTTTTGAAACTATGGGATGGAAAACTCTGATTTAATTGATACGAATCCATTCATACTTAAGGTCACATCAACACCTATACTGCTATCTGCAATTTTATTGTCACATCATCACACCTAATTTAACTGAAGACGGCCAGACAGAAATGGCGTTTAGCTTTGCGTCATACGGTATGCGCGATAACATTTTAAGGGTAAAAACTGAGGGTACGAAGGTTTTAAATGAAGGAGGGGGAGATTGAACTGTATCTAATATGTGAAACCATCTCAACTCCCTGTCTTCTAGGTTACCTCCAGGAGGCCTACCTGTGGACCAAGCAGGTCTTGTCCATCATGGAGAAGTCCATGGTGCTTCTGCAGGATGTGACGGACGGCTCCTTGTATGAAGGCGTGGCCTATGGGACTTACACCACCCGCTCTCTGTTCCAGTACCTGTTCCTGGTGCAGCGCCACTTCGCCATCAGCCACTTCGACCACCCCTGGCTCCTTAAACACTTCGCCTTCCTGTATAGGACCATACTGCCAGGTAACTGTCACATCACCTGCTGTGGTCAGAACAGTTGTTTACTTGTGCTTTTTAAAGGTCTGAATTTGACGCCATTTTCACTGCAATGGACATATATAGAGGCAGCCAAACACAGAGTGGATCAACAATCTGTCAGTAAGGGTTTCACTTAGCTATGAGCGGCTGATAGATCCAGTTAGTCCTGAGGAGAATGCTCTATCCCAAGAGTTGGATAGATTAGATCAGAGAGGAAAATAACCTTAGGCTGCCACCGAGCAGAGTAGCTCCTCCTCTGAGGCGATATGGGGGCATGCATGCGTGTAGTTATTACCTTCTTGGATACATTTCAAAGCCGAGCTGCAGCGATATGTGATGTACTGGAAGTTTTGTCAGAAGGTCAGGGGGAGGGCAGCGGTGGAGGAGGGGGCCCCAAGGCCGGGATGGACATTTCACAGCCCCCTGCCAGCAGTACCTCTAATTACATCAGCCAGGAGGGCCTTGGATCCGAGCCACAACAGCAGCATGAATGTTGCTGAGAGAGGCTGAACCCGGGTCCAAGCGTTATGGAACAGGGTTAAAATATAGGAGCCGAAATGGCATTTTTTTCGGCAAGTGATAAATGCAAATGAAATATCGGTTGGATGATTTCTCCCCTCTCACTTCCCGTGTGAAGCCTATGATAAAAAGAGGATGCGGGAACACTTGATTTCCTGCTGCAGCTGTTGTCATTTGATGATGCCAGGACACAATAACTGTGAATCCTGTAAATGGATCTGCACTTTTCTAGTCTTTCCCACTGCTCAAACCTGCCGTTAAGGATCTAACTTAACTAATTCACACACATTCAAACAGCGATGGCACAGTTGACTAGAAATATATCTGACTTGTCAGAGCTAAAAGGAGTTAAAGTGAAATTGCTTGTTGAGTTGCTCTCGTCCTGCGACCCGAGTGTGAACATGCTCACATATTTCCCTCCCCCAAATCGTAATGAGGCTGTCAGCAATGTGCAGGTGATGAAGGGAACGGGAAGTTAATGTCAGTTACAGTGAAACTAAAAGCAGTGGATGTGTCTTGACAGTTGAAGCATAAACCCTTAAAGGGACAGTTCCCCCCAAAAATAAAAAAATACATGTTTTTCCTCTGACCTGTAGTGCTATTATCTGCATTCTCTCCAATACAAAGGAACTTTATGGCACCTGGCTTGTGGTCAAACAACAACTATAGTGTCTCTTTCCAGAGGTCATTACCCAGTTCCTCAAGATAATCCACAGACCTGGTTTTGAGCCGTTTCATGCAGGAACTATTTTCTTTCTACTGTGCAGAAGGAAGCACTGGATAAGAGTGTTGTGAGAGCGAGATATAAACGTGAAAGGCTTCCTCCTTGGCTGAGCTTGAATGTTAGCTGGCCCAGGTGAGCTCAGGAGGCTCACAAAAGCCTCTCATCCGTCTTGATTTTCAGGATGAACTGTCCCTTTAAATCAGCTAAAACGTGAGTTGATGTGTGTGTGTTTACATGCAGTGGACAGAAAGCTAAATGTGCAGCTAACACCAGAGCGCCAAGACGTTGCATTGAATCTCAGCAGCAGGTTCACTTCAACTTGGTCAGTGCAAATAATCCGATAGCATTACCGTAATTCCTGTAATACATATCTGGAAGAATGTGTTCATTGTTTAACCCCAAACTCACGGTGACAGTGCAAAGAGAAATAACACTTTTATGATTGTTTCTTGACAAATGTGGGACAACAAGAGTGCGGGGTTTTCCTTACGTAATGACAGACAACAAAACAGTGTGAACAATTTGAGCTGGGTCACAGGGAAGGGGAGTGTGGTCCATGATGAGGGGGAGGGGGGCACCTTAGGTACATATCCACGACCACAAGCCAAATATTTAGTATGAGCTCTGTGTGGTGGTTTGATGGAATTTACAAAAAATCCACATCTTGCTTGAATATTATATGATATTTTCCTGCATTTTATTTGTCGTTATGTAACGTATTTCCACATGACCCACTGACGGTGTCCTCTGTTTTCACGGTCTCCTCAGGATTTCAGCGTACTGTAGCGATCGCCGATTCCAACTACAACTGGTTCTACGGGCCGGAGAGCCAGCTGGTCTTCTTGGACCGCTATGTGTTACGTAACGGCAGTGGAAACTGGCTGGCAGATCTGATTCATCAAAACAGGGTGATGGAGGGGCCAGGGCAGGCTGGAAAAGGCCAGCGATGGTGCACTCTCCACACGGAGTTCATCTGGTGAGCTTCATAATAGGAAACATATGAGTCCATTTCTTTTTTTTTCCATTTAGAGCTATTATTAAAGGGGAAATCCACCCCCACCCATTTAATTACATAATGACATACATTTGTCATATCTGTCCATGGTTGAGATTTGAATGGAGTGCTGTACCTAGTGATTATTTCATGATTAATCAATTGAAAGGTCAATCTTTTTTTAATTTTTATTATTAGTCATTTAATATAGAAAATAATTAGAGCTAATGGTTCATATTTTCCAACCGCCCAAGGGGTTGTCTTCAAATTTGTTGCAAATTCAAAAACCCAGGTGTTGAATTTTAATGTGAAACAGAGAAAAAGCAGGGAGGGTGTCGATGTTTGGCTTTTTTCCTTCAAATGACATCATCAGCAACCTCAGGGCGACGATTAAGTCACCGGCCCTGGACATCATTCCAGCACTTAACTCTGGTTTTTAGACCAACAAAGCTGACTAGTCCCTCTTTTCCAGTCTTTAGGCTAGGCTATGCTAACCACCTGCTAGAACAAGCTTATGTGTTGGCAGAAAGACGGCATTCTAGGAAAACACAGGCATGTAAAAAAGTAGGTAGTCCAAAAATGTAAATTGCAACTTGTCATCACACAAATAACCTCTGGAAAAACCTTTAAGCTGATCAGATTTTCCATCACTGGTTGCTTTTGATTGATGCCCACATTTACCCTCCTGATATCCCCTCGTCCCGCAGGTACGACCCAGGACTGACTCCCAAGCCTCCGTCAGATTTCGGGACATCCCAGCTGCACTACTTTGAGGACTGGGGCGTGGTGACGTACGGCAGCGCTTTGCCCGCGGACACCAACCGCACCTTTCTCTCCTTCAAGTCGGGGAAGCTGGGGGGACGCGCCATCTTCGACATCGTTCACCAGAGCAAGTACAAAGAGTGGATCAAAGGGTGGCGGAACTTTAACGCCGGCCACGAGCACCCTGATCAGAACACTTTCACGTTCGCGCCCAACGGCGTCCCGTTCATCACAGAGGCGCTGTACGGACCCAAGTACACGCTGTTGAACAACGCGGTGTTGTTCAGCTCTGCGGTCTCAGGGAGTTGCTTTAAGCCGTGGGACGGACAGGTCACGGATACCTGCGACTCTAAGTGGTTGAAGTACAAGACGGGGCTGGCAGCGGACGCCCAGGGCCGAGTGGAAGCTGCTATGGAGAGACAGGGAATGGTCTTCATCCGCGGCGAGGGACGTTCCGCCTATAATCCGGAGCTGAAGATCCGGAGCTTCCAGAGAAACCTGCTCCTCCTTCACCCGCAGCTCCTGCTCCTCGTGGACCACATCCACCTGGAGCCAGACAGCCCGACCAGGGCCATGAGTGCCTTCTTTCACAACACGGACCTCCCGTTCCAGGGTACGAAGATAGACGGTGTTCACGGGGCGTATGTGTCACACGGTGAGGATAGATACAAGATGTTCTGGATGGATGACACGGGATACAGCAGCAAAGGAGTGGTAGGTTACTGGAATTACCCTCGAGGGTACCCGTACAATGGCTCTAACTATGTGAACGTCACAATGCCATTGAGGTACCCTCACACCCGGGTGGCCTACATTTTCTTCGGACCCGGCGTGGACGTGCAGAGCTTCAGCCTGCGCGGTGACGACCAGCGAGTGGATATCTACCTCTCCACCAAGGACCACTCCTACACCATCTACCTGCTGACCGGAGAGGTCACCAGCAAGCCCCTGTTCGCCATGGTGCTGCTGGACCACAAGAAGATCGTATTCGAGAAGTCTGCGGAGGAGGAGGACCGCTCGCCCGAGGAAGTCGAGGAATACGTCAACGTGATGGAGGACAACCTCCAGCACGTCAAGCCCGTCTTCCAGCAGATGGAGAGACACATCCTGGGACGGGTTCTCAACACCGCCAGCTTCCGCAAGACTGCAGAGCGCCTGCTCCAGTTCTCCGACAAGAAGAAGACGGAGGAGGTCATCGAGAAGATGTTTGCCATGTCTAAGAAACAAGGCAAGGGCAAAGGCGGGAAGAAGGTGAACCTCGGGGAGAAGCTCTCTGAGAGTCTACCCGACATTTTTGCACAGATTGAGGTGAACGAGAAAAAGGTGAGACAGAGGACTTCGAAGCGTACATACGAGGACAGTCCGGAGGAGGGGGAGGGGGCCTTTGTGGATTATACAGACAGCAAAAAAAACAAAAAGGGGGCCTTCGTCAAGGGCCGCAAATTCAAGGAGGTTCACACGGGGGCCACGGCGGGGAGCGAGGGTCTCTCCAGCACCGCCTCCTACATCAGACTCTTCCTCCTCCTGAACACCGCCACCTTCTTTTTGCTGCTGGCCGTGTTACTGACTCGCTTCCAGAGAGGTCGAAGTTTGCACACGCAGAGATGCTTCTACACCATCCTTCTGATCGACTGCTTCATCCTGCTGTACCTCTACTCCTCCTGCTCCCACACACAGTGTTAACGTCCGTGGTGAAGTATAAATGCTGCACCCCACACCTCAGTCTGAGCCGGATCTTATGACGCAGTATTAGGGCCACTTTTAGAAAATTAAACAAAAACACAACTGAGATTTCAAGAATCTTTTTTTTTAAATGTTTGAAAAAGTTACAATAGTTCAACGATAAAGCCATAATGTGAGATTCTTATTTTTGCTTATAGTGTGGTCTTACACCGTCTGTCAGCTTGTATTGGTTCATTAGAGATGCGGCTGAGCTGCAGTTATGAGTTTTAATCCATGAACTCTTCATTATAGGTTTTAAGACACAAAATGAGAACAATGACGCATATTGGGATGTACACATTTTTTATCGTAAAATGACAATCTTATCTCGTAATATTGTGGACTTTTTCGAGAAATTACAACTTTATTCTTGTAATATAATGCATTTTATTCTCACGCTATGACTTTCATTCTCATTATATCTTGGCCTTTATTCTTGTAATGTTATGACTTTTTTTTTAAACCCCAAATGACTATTTAATACTATTATTATGATTTTTATTTTGTTAATATGCTTTTTATTTTTTTATTTTAGTTTTATTACTTTTCTACATTTAAACTTTCCTTTCATAATATTATTATTCTCGCTGTCATCGTATTTTTTCCTTTAAATTACGATATATAATATGGCTTTTTCTATCTTATTTATACAGAAAATCACAAAGTTTTCCCTGTGGGGGCTTTAGGATAATTATTTATAAATGACAACTTTATTCTGGGGATCTAATGACTTTTTCTATAAATTACAACTGCATTCTCATAACATTCTGACTCAACCCCTCAGAATGTTATCAGTGTATTGAAATCTCATTTTGTTTTTTTGTTATATTCTGTGGCTCAAATACTCATAAGATCTACCTAATGGGTGTTCAGGAAAAACAACTGATTCCAAATAGGAATTGATGAAATGCTGAGATGAAACCAGACCACCTCTGATGTAATGAGCTTCTGTGGAGCTTTAGACTCAAGTCTGTGTGAAGTTTGTCCTCTAGTGTTCAGAGGTCCTGCCTTTTTATCAACAATCTCAAGGTTAGCCACTATGACACAGTCGCCACATCCGTGCTTGAGATTTGTCCACGTAGTTCATAGAAATACCTTTAAATGTATATATGTGAAAGCAAGATATATTTTTATGGTGTTTGTTATGTTTTTTTTACCATTTGTAAATAAAATTACTACATGCAGAGGTATGCATTCATCGTGTCGTGTGTCTAATGTTGACAGTAGTGATTTTTGAAAAAAAAATGCATGCAGAGAAAAAGCAAGAAAAGCACAGGTGTACATACTATAATTAACATTTTCAGGGTCCTGGCGTTGTACTAGCTGGCTCACTGTCGAGGCTTACGGGGCCACTTTATTGGAACAGAGCCGCCATTAACGACACCTGTCCTTCTATAAAAGTCTGCCTTTTACGACTTGCAAGCATTTGCATCATCGTGCAACTCAAGGTGGTTCTATGATAACAGAGTTGATCATGTGAGGGTTAAAAATCTAATGCAATTACAATATACCACCACATTAGTTCAGTTGATGTGTACCTGCGGTTGACGTTTGTTTATTCCCAGGGCATTTATATTTATATATATATAGTTCATAAAGAGTTTATAAACTATACACAAATACATTGTCTCAATTTAAAAAAATGCTCCGTCATTTTCTCAAACAGCTGCAGCATTTTAGTTTTCAGTATTAACGTTCAACGGAGGAAAAAAAGGAGGACAACATTGCATTTGCTGGGGACTATTTTCAGCAGTGGATTAATACATATTTAGTGCACTAGTCCATTCCCACAGACTGGGTCGGGACCAAGGTGGATCACAGCAGATTTGATTTGCCAAACAACTTTGCAGAATAATTTCCGTAGGACAAGATTGATTTAAGGAGCAATATACAATACGCAAAGCATCAAAGTAGGAGCAAACAAATATTTGCGATGTTAAGATGTAGTCCTTCTGCGTGTTGTTATCCGAGCTAGCACCCACCCTCCGGTTCCCCCTCGGTTAGCTACGAGCTGCCGGCTCAGTTGTCACATGTTGAGAGCCGTTGAGAAGCAAACAAATGATCCCGATCTGCATCCTGAACCTTTAGCATTTCAATCTGCAGTACACCTTGGATCCACACGAGGGAGCCTGAATGTTCGTGAATGAACAATATATGGGCACAATCAGTGCTGCATTACGTGAAATGCTCACCAAGCTCTGTGTGAGTAGTTGTGGATTTATGAATGTCTTGTTTATTTAATGCCAATGCCAATAAACTCTGTTGTGACTCTGCAGCGTCGACCCTTGACCTCTCCTTGCCTTTCATGCCTCACACAAGCATCAACGTGTCTGGGAGCCGTCTCACTTGAGTGCTGCTAAATCCACAGGCTCTGTGATGTAAATAATGTTGGATAGAAATGATAAACAGTCATCAGCAACATTTCCAGCTCTGGTGCAAGAGAGCATCACTGGCTGAGAACCTTTGGACTTTCATCAGCTCCTAACTCGGTTAGTGAGCACACCAGCGAGCGAGTGAAATGAAAAGAATTTCTTTCCATTCCTCTCCTCGCAGAAAAAAAAGAGCTGTGGGTTGTTTTGTTATGATTGAGCAGATAATCACTTCCAGATGTGCTCCATATGGCGTCCCTTATATGAAAAGTGACCTCTGCTGTCTTGGCCTGGTCAAAACACTTTGGGGGGGGATGGAAGTGCCAACTGATTTATTTACTTTATCCCACGAACAAATGAAACCCTTATTGTGAAAAAAATATTTTTAAAAAGGCAGAGCTTCATTGAAACCGGCACTAATAAATCACGATGGGGTCTGTTTGAATGTGTGGATGTGAAATGCTTCCATCTGCTGGCCTCAACTTGTTTCAAACCATGGACTGTAGAAATGTTAGAGCAAGGACTAAATATTTTAATAACCACGAGTACCTCATAAATTATTTCCTTTCACAATCCTGAATGAAATAATACACCGTAAACATTTTGTATCACAATTCCTCACATTCAAGTGAATTCAAATACATTCAGACACAGTGACAGCTTTGCATTTTTTGTGACATTTCTAAATGATTTTGAAGCAATTCTCAGTTTACTATGTTTCTAGAAACTCTTGAAGTAAAATCCCAAATGATTAAAATAAAAATTTGAAAAGTCACACATTTTTAAAGTTGTGTGACTAGTTTCCTCATAGCTTGATAAAGAGATAAAGAAACGGAACGTAAAACTTGCATTTGTGACTTAGTAAATCAAAGACATTTACGTGATTTCATAAAATATGAAAAAATATGAGTGAGTATTTTCTCACCTTTCTTATGTTTTTTTTCTGAACTCGTCAGTACACCCTCCAGAAAGCAGGTGTTCGCCTTTTCCATTGAGAGAGGGACCTCGTCGCTCGCCGTCGACACTTTGAATAAACTTTATTGTCAGTGGCGGTCATTCAACAGCTTGTGAAACATGGGGGCACGGGTTGCGCGTATGTTTAGAAATTTTAACCTGGAAAACCGCGTACACCGGGAAATCTCCAAGGAGAAGCCGCGAGCGGCCCCCCGACACGGGTCCCACGTCCCGCCCTCCGCCGGCAGCTCCGACGGTGAGTATATGAAACCTCCGCTAACTTGTGTAACTGTCTGCTGACTGCATCATGCCGGGTTGATTCACCGGCACCTGACGCAACGATACCACTTAATCTTCGGGTCGAAGCTCCGTCGTTGACCAGCGTGTTGTGTGTTTGTTTCAGCGGTGGAGACGGCAGCGGACGCGGTCAACCAGAGGAACGACCCCCTCCTGACCCTCCTAAAGTCCGTGTATGTGGAGTCGCAGGACCCTGCAGCAGAGGTCAGACCAGGACATAAGACTGGGTCCATTTGTAAATGGCTCCGATTATGGAGGGTGCTATGCTTGTCTGAAACAATGCCGATGTGTCCCGGCTTGTTTCCTGTTGTAGTGTTTGTGTATGACATTGAAGTAAACACGAACTCGAGATGTCGCCGAGGAATGAGATAACGGTAGAGAAGCCAAAAGTTAAAACACTTGTGTTCAAAAAGTAGAGAGAAGTACTCAAAGTATCCCCATTTCTTTCTTCTTCTTTTTCAATTCTAACGGAATCTCGCTTCATATTACAGTTTTTTTTCAATCGCTAACAAGCACTTCCCCATACTTCAGATACCTTTTCAAAACTCTTAACACAGACTCACACCTACAAAACACAATTGGCCAAATGGATAATTTCCTTCTCAAAAACACATTTTGTTAAATATATACTAACTCTTCATTTCCAAATAGAACACCTCTTTCTCTGCACACACTAACTTTACCAAAACACTGGAAATCTGACTCAATATGAAATTATTCTGTCAAAGAATAACACTTGTTTTTACTTCACAAGGTACATGCAGTCAATCAAAGTACACCAGGTTTCAAAATACTGGCTATTGTTGACATTACAATAACTGCATGGACTTTTATGTTTCGGTTTTACAGGTATTTGCATGCAAAACATGCAATCCACCGTTTTTACACTACATTTCTTGGTTTGGAACTGTATGTCTACATGTAATGTTCACATTCAAAAGCATTCCAGTAAAAAGCAAATCGTTTTTTTTCCCTTTACTTCTTACTACAGGAGATACAGTAAAAATACTGTTTACAGTATGACAGAACAGAAAAGGTTTTACAGTATTGATTACATTGAACAAAATATCCATGAAACACACAAGAGCATTCTGAACAAAAAATAACAGCAAAAAGCCCAGATAAAAAGTTTGTCTTTTTCTGTTTCTGTTTCCGAAGACATCACTCCTCAAAGTCCTCCTTTTACTGTATAAGTGTCGAGAAAAAATAGCCCCTGCCACTGAGTCTAAGCCAGCCCAATTTACCCAACATAAATCAGCTGTGTGTCAATTATTCAATTGTTTGTTTATTATCAGCTGAGATATATTGTTTTTGAACTGATATCATTGCAGAATCAGGGGTTTTAATACTGTATCTAAGGTTTGGAATATTGTTTTTGCTATTGTGGGATGTTGTTTGTTAACGTTCGTAAATCATACAAAAACAATCCATAATTTTGTTGGGAGGTATAGCTTGTCTGTTAAGAAAATGTAAGCATTTTGGAAGTGTGTTCACTGCCTTCATATTGTGTGAAAACGACATGAAATGTGTGAATGGTATGGCCACAGAAGACCGATGCTGTGCTAATTGTGTTTAGAGTTTTGAAAATGGGACAACTGGTTGGACAAACGCTTGTAACAACTGAAAAAAACTGTAATAAGAAAAGAAAAAAAATCCTTTAATGGATTAAAACTAAAGTAATGAGACTGTTTAGAAAATGTGAGGCGTATAGTACAGCTATTTGTTTTAAAATGGAGGTAGTTAAAGAAACAAGTGTCAGAAAAATAAATACTCAAGTCAAGTACAGATACCTGGAAATGTTACTTATGCACAGTGACGAAGTGTTTGTACTTCGTTACTTTCAACACTTAATGGTTAATTCCAAACCTGGCAACAACCTTTGTTTCTAAAAAGTGAAGCCAAGGCTGATGTGCCTTTTTTTTTTTAAATTACATTCTCTCTACTGACCATCAGGGGGCGACTCCTGGTTGTAAAAAGAAGTCTGATTGCATGGAAGACTTTTGAAACATCGTCAAGTTTGGAATAAAAATGAATCACTTGGGACCATATTCAGAGCAAGTTTTCTGGATATTCAGTGGCTAAAGTGTCACAGGGAAGCTGCTTCACAGTCAAGTGTGTTATGTTGCATAGCAGTCAGGTTTTCCAGTATCTCAGACTAATTTCCTTCTGCTTAAACTTCTCACAGGTACCAAAGGAAGTCACGGATGGCACAGAAACAGAGCGGCGGCCACTGAAGTTCAGTCTACCGGGGGAACTGTACAACCTGGTGGACCTCACAGATGTTCCTAAAGGCAAACTGACCATCGCCGAGACTCTGAAGGCCCTGAGCAGCCACCAACGTCATCCTCAGACATGGACGCCGGAAGAGATCGCTCAGGAATATTCTCTGGACTTGAAGGACACAAAAGCTCTTCTCGAGTTTTTCACCCCCTTCCAGGTTCACATCATACCACCCAAGACTGAAAACTCCAAACAGATAAAGGCTTCATAGGACCGGATTGTAGGTGAATGGTAAACAATAGATAAAAAAAATTACCTGACTTATTTATGTGCATCAGTATATGTCATGTCATGGGATATGTCTACGATTGATGTATTGATATAAAGCTAACAAACAAAGAAAAGTACAATTTAATAAATAAGTACAAATATTTCATCCTAAACATTGTCTTTCCTTTGACAATTTCTGTGTATTTAATAGAAAAAAATATCGATTCTCAAAATTCCAAGATTGGAGCTTGGATGTGGTTAGCCTAGCTTAGCATAAACACTGGAAGGAAAAAAAGTAGTCTCCTTAAAACTTCAAATGATCATTTTTACATTAATTACATTTGTATTCATTACATGAGTGAGTTTGAGTTCTGTTTCTGCCCTGCTTCCAGCCTTGATGCTAAGCTAGGCTAACAATGTTCTGACTCCAGCTCTGCACTGTCGTAACTAGCACACCTCACTCAGACGCAAGCGTGTACCTCCGACAATGTTTTATTGCAATGTTTTACTGTTGCTTTATGGTGTAGAAGACTGCAAACTATATAGCATATATATCTGTCCTACATGTCCATTATTTTTTCAATATGATTTACTTGAAGCTGTTATCATCACTATGCTTATTAATACAACTAAGCTGTTTTTTTTTTTGTTTGATGGAGGTTTCTCAAATTTCTGATCCAATCCATTTAAAAAAAAAAAGTAATTAACACCCCCACAGGCAACCACATCGTGACCACAACCACTTGGGAGACATGAAATGTGTAACATTTCATGCAGATGTTATTTTTAATCCACTGTGGATTAAAGAGGAAGAAGAATATATTCCAGGCTAGGTTAATGATAATGATTTTAAAGCTAACAAAAACTGAATACTTTTTCATGATAGATTGTTAAAGTGGGTGATGTGCTGTTTTAAATGACAACATGGCAAATATGTTTTTCTTCTTCTTTTTTTATGGTTTCAAGTAGCAGCCTGAGCTTGAAGCAAACATGCGGTATGAAGAATGAGCTTTGAATTTGCATCAATTTGCTGCATGTTCGCACACTCTTGAAAATAAAGATTCTTTTGTTATTTGAGTTATGTGTTGCATCCCTAATTTAAAGTGGTCGTAATGGTTTCTGTGAATTAGCAATTTTGTTTAACCTTCGACTCATCAGAGTTGAAACGCCTAAGTCCTGCGTGTTTCTGGAATGTTGGGGAATTTTAAAGTAAAGTATTTTCCAGGGAAAAATAGGGGATTTGATAATTTTTTTTGGTTCAAGTCATGTAATATCAGGTGATTTTGTGTAGCATGTTTAAATTTTAATTGCCATTTATAAAAATGTAATATTTGCGGTGCTGTATTTTTCTTTATTTCAGGAGTTTCCCCTATTTGGTGGAGTGGTTGTTACTTGGTTTTCCGATTTACCACTCATCAAGGCAAATTAACAAAATAAAGGTGCACCGTTCAAGCAGTAAACACTTAGTTTTGTACTTAAAGATCACAAATGAATGGGTTTACAATACTGTGGCTGTTTTTTCGCTGCTCAACACAAAGGTGGCCTGTCTTTACCTTCATTATAGTGTGTGTGTGGTGCCTTAAAACTGCTCATAGCTCAGCCACTGACATTCTGATGATGCCGAGCTATTTTACAATAACAGACTCCATTTGTCATCTTCGCCACCCACTATGCAAACACAAACACGCACACACACACGTGCCCAAAAATAAGCGCTTCCTCCAATCTGGTCACGCCCATTTAGGTAGTTGTTCGTTTCTATTGGACGACGCTCAAAGCGGGGCGTGCTCCACGAGGAGTCCGCGTCAGCCCATGCAACTGGCTTCTGTGGCTGTCGGTTATCACTGAACGCAAAGCTGCGTCAAACTGGCTGGAGGGAGCACGAAGGCTCTGCTGGTTTGTCTTCAAAATAAGGCAGCTATAATAAAGATATACTATATTGGGAAAGCTCGTCTAGATTATTTAATTCATATTGATGCAAAATTAGGCTGCAGTTTGGGTTTAGATATTTATATTGTGTCTCCCTGATGCTGGAAACAAAAGTATTCTAGTCCAGTCTTCACTTCATTCTTACATTCTTGCTACGGTAGCCCATTCATGTTAATGACAACTGTTACTCAGAGGAGATAGATTTTGTATTTTTATTTAAATAGCCTAGTTTTCTGCCATATTTGATAATAAATAACTCATAATAATACTGAGGTCATGGGTATTATTCATATACTCAGCATTAGACCTCACTCACACACCAACAGGAATGAGACTATAGGAAGTTATCCAGATCATGAAAAATAACCCACTCACAATAAGTTGACTTTTTTATTATTATTATCTACAAGAAAAAGTTTGGGAACCACTGATTTAACCAGAGGTGTCAAAAGTACATGTGCACTGATTCAACTTATTTACTCAAGTAAAAGTAAAAAGTACATGCTCTTTCTACTCATGTTTTAAGTAAAAAAGTATAACCTTTGAAGGACATTTCTACTTGCTGTTTTTTTATTGTTTTTTTTTTTTTTTTGCTGGAGGCTAGATGAATCTAGTGTCATATTACATATATTTAAAAAAAAAACACCTCTGCATTTAACCCAAAAGTAGTGACAGATTTCACAATTTCCCTCAGTGCTTGAATGTGTGTTGGGGTATGCCTCCTTTATTTTGAAAGTCCGGACAGGAAGTTGCGTTTGTTTATGCTAGGTGTCTGCCGTTAGCCGCACAGCGAGAGTGGTTTGTAAACGTGCGGAGATCGTTTGGACGACATACATACATACGGTTAACGTATCTCGATACAGTCGGTGCTGGAGGAGGGGCCGCGCACATCTGTACGAAGGAGAAGCGTGAAAAAATAAGATTCATATTTAACCACTTTATTAAATACGAAAACCCCGCGAATAGTCGGAGCACTCGTGCTCCAAACAAAGCGAGACTAAAGCAAAATGCGGATTTTCATTTTACACTTTTATCTACGACTCCAGCTGCGGTCGCCCTGCTGATAACAAGAGCTAGCATCTACAAGGTTTAGCGTGACTTCTATGTATATATATTTTTAAAACACCAAGTGTTTTATGTCTTGGCTACAGCGAGGTGGAGGAAACCTTTTTTGGGATGCACCATTTGGAGGAGCGAGCTGTGTAGCACTTCGCCCGGCGTTCCGGAGCCTCAACATGGGGGAATGAAGCAGGTAAAAAACCGTTTGGACACAACCGGGTGGGTGGTCAACCACACGGTATTATTTCTAGTGTAAATGTATATATATATGCCGGGGATGAAGACGTGAATGTGGGTTCTGCGTCGTCCACAGAGATGTAACTCTCCGTGAATCACTTCAACCATTTTGGTGGCACAACAACGGAATGAGGAATATTTTACACCGTCAAATTAAACGGCGAGCTGCGACCAACGGAAACCTGCTCTGAATGAGGAATTGGTCATTTTCCACTGTAACGTTTTGAGTACGTTTCTGTAGTTTGGAGAAATGCTCGGATGTGATTTGCCTTGAATATAACAGGGACGCCACCATCATGTGTCTTTTATCAAATGGCCACTTGCAACCTATTTATGAGAATGTGTTAAAGTCGGAATACTGCAATGATTTTTATACTGTATGTATAACAGCAGCTTAATACACAAACTAGGCTTGTTGTCAACTAGACTGGGGCTGTGTTAACATTACATGTCACGATTATCTAAAATAATCGTGATTCAAGATATTATCTCCAATAATCATCAACAAATATGCTTAAAACTCTTTAGAAGTGGCACTCAAACATGCTAGAATCACTTTATATGAACTTACTTTCAGAAACACATTTTTAAAATCTGTTTTATGAGAAAAACAATGAAATAATCTTAAATGAAGTGAATGTAAACCATATTATTTTTAGAATGCATTTTTGTATCCTGTATCTTTTAAATCGGGATCAATTTTTCACTTGATAAGATCAAAGGATTTCTTTGGATATGAAACACTCAAAAAATCTGAAATAAGATTGTATTAAATCACAAGGTCTCTCTGCATGAATAAAGGCTAAACCTGAATGAAGGACACGTAAATATTATTTTTCTTTTCTGTATCTTTTAAATCAGCCTATTTTCCCTTCTCCACCATGACAGCCAGCTATCCTTTTCAAGTCACTCATAATGATATTTATGATGATCAAACATCACCACAAACAACTTATTGGGAATGTTTTTTTTTTAATCGCGATCAGTGATAAAATCCTATATCGTGCCTGAACCAATACGATTTTATCACAGGCCGGGATTTTAAAAAAAATCTCGCACTTAATGCCATTTTTATTCATTTGTTTTTCACTCAAATGGGTGTTAATAAAACTCTCTCTCTGTGATTAAAATAATGTAAAGTTATTCCAGTATGATTAAATGCCATTTCAAGAGATCCAAGCATATTTTAATGATTATCGGGAAAATATCTAACGCGTCATATGTTTGAATGATTTGTTTAAAATGAACACATTTAACCAATATCTTCTTACACTTAATTTTTGATGTCAAACATATAATATTACAATGTTTTTCTTTTTGCAAGCACTTTATTTATTTGTGAATATAAAGGAACATTCTTAAATTTACCACTATGTCTGTTCCTTTATGGCCTTTCTCTGCTTCCCTGCATCTCAGACATATCTCAATCCATGCTTGTAAATATTTAACAGCATATTTAATCAGTTTATTACATTTTTCCAAATGCTTTCTCTCTATTTACACTATCAACTCTTAAATTGGTAAATATGCAGAAATCATATCAATCATTTAATGTGCCAGACAGGCTTTTCTCTCATATCGTCGCTTAACAAATTAAATAAAAGGTACACTCTCTGACAGGTTATTGACATAAACTTCAAGATACTTTCATAAGCAACAATATGGAGGTTTTCAGCACACCATTTGTCTCCTTATTATTCCTTCATGCACTTAAGGTTACAGGATGTCGCTGAAAAGCTCTCATAATGTTCTTGCAGATCTCTGTTGCATAATTGCGTTGCCACATCCAGTATTTAAAAAATTCCCAGTCTTTTTGGAACACCGAGTACCCTGGCTCATCCCCATTCATGCAGGTTTACTTGAGGCTCAGAGGCTGGAGTGGCTATTTTAACATTTCAGGTCACTCCACCCCTAAAGGAAGGCAAACGACGCATCACTACCTTCCCCTGAAGTGGATGGTTGCCGCACAGTGTGTTCAGTATTTTGATCCACGAGGCCTTTTGGAAAAGGTGCCGTGTGTGGATAGGAGGTGAGCAGAAAGTAGGCCAAGATTAGTTTCTTCTTTGCCCTCGTTCGCCAGGTCTTCATTGTACCGAAGCAGTGGAGTAATTGCAGCACATAATACGCTCGTCATCGGCGTGTGATACGAATAAAACATAGTCTTTCCAGCTTTGCTGCTGCGCTGTCTGTTTATCTCCTCACTGCAGCCTCTCCTCTTGACTGTCCTGACATGAGATAATGGTATCTGCTCGGCTGCATATCCAGCTGTCAGAGCAGCACCGCAACCTGTGTTTTAACACGGCTACATAAATGGCTGTTCTTATAATAATTGCCACACCGTTGTATTTGCTTGATTTTTACACCCACACTAGACTGCAAATTAATGGGGGAGGAAAAAACTTAATTTATGTGCTAATTAATCTTTTTAAGTAAATGGACTGTTTTCTCCACAGCACCGTTTTTTTTTTCTCCATTTGCTGGTAAGCCATTGTAAATGATGCCAGGCAGTCTGAAATAACACTGTCCAATGTTTATACAAGAGATAAGGGTTTTTATTGCAGTATTTGGCGGTTGCTTACTGGCAACAGTTACAGGAAAGTGCTTTAAAAGGATTCCTTATCAAATTTCAGACAAATGGAGTTTTCTTCTGATGCAAATGTTTTTCCAGTCAACATTTTTGCTCTGTTCTCGTTCCCGGATGAAACGAGAAGATTATTAGCGCTTTCACATCTGCGTGTTAAGTGCTGAGCTGCAGGGTTAGCCTAGCTAGCTCAGCATAAAGATGGGAAGGAAGGGAGAAAGTATGCCTGCCAACACTGCAAAAAGATCACCACTAAACACTTAGTTTCTTGTTAGTTTGATTTGTATTTTGTGGGGGGGTTACGTAAAGTTACTATTTCTTAATGAACAGCGTGTATCCATCCTCCCGGCACTCATTTGTAGTGTCACTGGCTACATTGGCAGATACAGTCAGTCAGTGTGAGTGGTATATAATATAGAATACCTCACCCCCTCAGAATGACTGTTTGATATAACGGTTACTCACCTTGTATTGAATTCTTTGAAGAAATCATGAAAGAAGAATAGAAAAATGGAGAAACATCTTGCGTTGAAGTAACTGGCGGCTGCTTTTAAATTCAGCAACACTATATAAAAGTATCCATTAACAGATTGTTGCATGACTCATTCAGCATAATCAAGTCTTCATTTATCTCGTATGCACACGTGCATTTTTCGATGAAACGGGCCCGTACAAGTGTGAGACTGTTTTTGCAGAAGTGATTTACATGGTGGGCTGCACGGTGGTGTAGTGCCTCACAGCAAGAGGGTCCTGGGTTCGATTCCCGGGTTGGCCCGGGTTCTTTCTGTGTGGAGTTTGCATGTTCTCCCCGTGTGAGCGTGGGTTCTCTCCGGGTTCTCCGGCTTCCTCCCACAGTCCAAAGACATGCAAGATGGGGATAGGTTAATTGATGACTCTAAATTGCCCGTAGGTGTGAATGTGAGAGTGAATGGTTGTTTGTCTCTACATGTCGGCCCTGTGATAGACTGGCAGCCTGTCCAATGACCCAATGACAGCTGGGATCGGCTCCAGCCCCCCCGTGACCCTAAATACAGGATAAGCAGAGAAAATGGATGGATGGATGGATTTACATGGTAATGTTTTAGTGGGAAAAAAAACGGGTCTTTTGCTGTTGTTTAACGCATCCCTCCCATTTTTACTCAAATGAATAAAGAATTTCCTCCATTTTTTAAAAAGAATCTTCATTCAGCGTGGGGCATGCAAGAGAAAAAAAGTATTCTTCAAGAATTCGAGGAGCTATGAAGCGAGGAGGTGATATACATATATTAATTTTGGGGGTGGGGGTGAAGTATTCCTTTGAGGTTATCTAGAGAAATCTACAAAAATGATTTGAGGACTCCAGTGTGAAAGGTTCATGGTTCATTTTGTCTTCAATCACAAGATTGTAATTGAATCCGTGGCGCTTTGAAACGTACAACATTGGAAAGCTTCTGTTAAAAGGAGGGAAGGTAGTCTGCATGTAAATGAAGTGGAAACGGCTCCAAAACAAATCCAAACACTATGTTTGACTTAATCTATCCAAACGCTGCTTTGGTGTCAAAGCTCTGCATCTCGGCATTACAACTCTAAAGGGGATTTCGATGGAAATGATGCTGATCTAATCTAGTTTCACGTCTTTTTTGATTAACTTGCCATTCACTACATTTTTTTTTGTACATCTTAGGTTCTCGCTGCCATGAAGACGCTGCCATGTTGCGTGGAGCTGGGAATATCGGCGCCTGTGGCATCACGTTTAGCGTGAGCTCGCCAGCAACGATGCCTGTTCACCCCGGGGAAGAATGGTTCACTCCACTGCTGTTCCCCTCCCAGAGGCGGGGGACGTTAACGCCAGTCTCTGCTGCCTCGTTACGGGGCTGCTGAACCTTTCCGACAGGATGGGGAACGCCTCCATGGGCTCCCGGTCGCCTCCGGAGCCAGTCACGCCGACGCCGGAGTCCCCGAGGAGCCAGCCGGGCGTCGGCCTACCTCTGCAGGTCTTCTTCTGCTTCGTCATGGTCGCCATCCTGCTCCTGGCTCTGTTGGGAAACATGGTGGTGTGCTTGATGGTGTACCAGAGATCTGCCATGCGCTCGGCCATCAACATCCTCTTGGCGAGCCTGGCGTTCGCGGACATGATGCTGGCCATCCTGAACATGCCCTTCGCTCTGGTCACCGTGGTGACCACCCAGTGGATTTTCGGAGACGTTTTCTGTCGGGTTTCGTCCATGCTCTTTTGGTTCTTTGTGATGGAGGGCGTGGCTATACTGCTTATAATAAGCATAGACCGTTTTCTTATTATTGTCCAGAAGCAAGATAAGCTGAGCCCACAGAGAGCTAAAGTGCTCATTGTGGTCACATGGGGACTCGCTTTCATTTTTTCTTTCCCCCTGGCTGTCAGTTCCCCTCCCCTACAGTTCCCCCCCAGGGCCCCTCAGTGTGTGTTTGGCTACAGCACTGAGCCTGGTTACCACGCCTACGTGTTGATGCTGATGCTGGTCTTCTTCTTCCTGCCTTTCATGGTCATGCTGTACACATTTATGGGGATCCTGAACACCATCCGCCACAACGCCATCCGCATCCACAGCCACCCAGACAGCATCTGCCTGAGCCAGGCCAGCAAACTGGGCCTGCTGAGCCTCCAGAGGCCCTTACAAATGAACATAGACATGAGCTTCAAGACCCGTGCCTTCACCACCATCCTCATCCTCTTCTCCGTGTTTACAGTGTGCTGGGCACCCTTCACTGCCTACAGTCTGGTAGCTACCTTCAGCGACGGTTTCTACCACAAAGACAGCTTTTTTCAAATCAGCACATGGGTCCTGTGGTTGTGCTACCTCAAGTCGGCCCTCAACCCTCTCATTTACTACTGGCGGATCAAGAAGTTCCGTGACGCCTGCCTCGATCTGATGCCCAAGTACTTCAAGTTTCTTCCTCAGCTGCCAGGCAACACGAAGAGGCGCATACAGCCAAGCGCGGTGTACGTCTGCGGGGAGCATCGCTCCGTGGTCTAAAGGGAAACATCCACCCTCAAACACTTCAGCACTGTTAAAAAACGACTTTGCATAATGTACCTTGCAATTCTGGGCCTGTTAGTTTCGTTTGGTGGTAAACTTCTTGTGACGTGTGTTCAGAATGAAAACAGCGCTGCATTAAAACATAAAATAAGGCAAGGGGTTGCGCTGGCGGGGGCCATGTTGCTACAGCTACCAGTGAGATAATGAAATACCAAAACACCTGCACATCATGGTTTATAGTAATATTCTACTTTTTATTACTAAAAGAGCTGAAACAGTCCATTCTTGATAACTTAGGAATATAAACATGACTTTCTACAACAACAAAAAAAATTTGACTAAAGAGGCAAAATGTGTAAAATAATTAAAAAAAACAGCCAAATAATAGCTTAAAATTGGCTAAATGTAATTTTTTCATAAAATGTAAATATTCTAAACCCACAAAGGTCCTACAGATGCAATAAAGTCTCCTCTTAAAGGCAGTGAGGTTCAACACTCAGCTCTATTAGTGAGAGTTAGCTCCTCTGTTTCGATAACCATGAGGTAAATGATGAAGCTACACTCTTTACAGAATGATCCACCAGCGTGTCGGATGACATTGAAAACCCCTGCAGTGTTTTAATGCAGCGCTAACGAATGTTTTGCTCCGAGGCTCAACAGCAGTCCAGGTGTGTGTGAAGATTCTCAGCAGCTCGTAGGGTGTCATCAGACTGGTCAAGGCAACTGGACTCGCTGTGTGGAAGGCTGTGTGGTGAGACCTACGGTTTTCAATTTTATCGTTGTGGACAGGTTTCATTGGCCTTCCATTTTTAAAGCTGAATTTGGTTGCAGTACCTTTATTTTAGTATTCAGACAGCTGGTGATTTAGTAATTAAGTTGAAGGAGATGTTACATCCTGATGCGAAATATGAGCTTGCGTGTCCAGTTGCCTTCTGATCGTGTGGACATCCTTTCATAGCAAACATCAGGTGCATTTGTCTCTAATTTAATAACTTTACATCAGCCACCATGAATCAGCAGCTTTAGTAGTCGGGCCTTTTTTTCCCAATACCAACATCCACTCGTGTGTAATGTTGGCGAAACACGTACAAGGTCTTTGATTCCAGCTTTGAATACGCGATTGTTTTGAATCCGTGGTTCCACAGGTGTTCCTCTCATATAAGATGCATTTAAACTCGATACCGAGCTCCGTTCAGTAGACCACAATGCAGTGCAGCAATGCTGAGAAAGCTACCTTGGATAAACTTGCCGTGTTGCTCTTATGCTATTGTTGTAGCTATGGCTCTTTTTTTTTTCTTCTTCTTCTTTTTTCGCCCACTCAACCCAAAGTTAAAACTTCTTCTGAGAGTGATGCGTCACTCTGGGCAATGAAAGAAACATTTTAAGTGAAGTCGATGACTGAATGAAGCTGTAAAAGTAAATGAAAACACTTTTATAACTCCTGGAATGCACTGAATGGCAAATACTGTGTGAAGAGTATAAACGGGTGAATTTTTCCTTTTTAATATCTTATGCGGGCGCCGCTCAGTTTGACTTGACCATACATCAAGTTTTCTTTGGGGGGGGGGGGGGGGGGGGAGCAGTGTGTTTTAGCTGAGTAGAATTTGTTTTATGAGGCATGTAAATTAATAGCTTAAATGGATTTTGAATATGGTCAGAAAGTGGCCGTGACACATTTGGACATGTGTTTCTATTTAAATGTTTTGGATGTGCCTATTGATTAGTCCATTTGCCAGTCAGAATGCTGCTATATCTGGTGAAAATGTGCAATTTCAGTGTACTGTACTGTTGAATGTAATAAAGAAATAGAAATTTCTTACCTTGGTAAACTGTCTTAAGTGGGTTTTTTTGTTTGTGAATCTGGTCGGGTTGAGTGACATGACTGATACCAGGAGACGGTAGAAGTCCGGATACCCTTCAATCTTAATTTTCCCAAGTATAACTCTTTAGAGACGACATCCATCCATCCAAATCAGATGTTTGCTTATAATAGCACATGCAATCTTCTGTACATGCAAATGTGTTATTTGATATGTAAGCCGTCACGTCTGGGAGTCCAGGTGTGTTTATGTGCAAGCGCTGCGTTAATTATCCTCCTTCCAGTGACTCACCTGTGTCTATTCTTTCCACTCAGGGACTCTACTTCCTGTCGTGGTCTCAGCTGAGTGCTTTGGCGAGGTTGACATACGCCCGCTGTGTGTTCATGCATTGCACCTCCGTACACTGATTGCCCCCACCGAGCCTGCTTTGATTTTCAGCAAGCCTGCCAGTCATGCGCTTCACAGTCGAGTCGCAAATGCAGCTGATAATAGAAAATGCCGGGGAGCCGTATTAGTGGCCGTGCCTGACAACCAGCCTCGAGTGTTTGCAGTCTCACCGCTCTGTTTGTTGTAGAAGAAAGCACTGGCACGGATTTCTGTTTGCGGTATGTTGCACCACGGAGCTCGAGCTCAATCGAAGTGAATGTGTTTTTCAGTCAGGCAAAGTGAGCAACTGCCCGTGGGGCCCCAAAAGCACCAAATCCAATGTGTGGCAATTTGTTTTTTTGGTCATTCATATCTGGTAGTTTAAGGAAGTGGCGCTTACATATTCATGAACTAATTGCCATGAAATGCCATCTAGTGTAATTATTGTAAGTACAAAATTCAAAGGATGATATACTTGTGATGTTGTGCAATAAATTATAGTGTAAAAATACATTAGTATATATAACTGTACATATGTTACTGCAGTTTCTGGAATTATGCCATTTATCAGCTTGTTAAGATCCAATTTGTAAGATTTAGAGGGAAGGTTCGCTGTAATCATTAAAAAGAGACAACTCTTTTACTCCGAATGTCCTCATACAGATGATTTGGACTTCATTGGTCCAGATTGTGTAAATGCATCTCTGTGACTTCTGCCTCAGCAGTGAATTTAAGTCTCCGTCTTGCATCGAAACACCAGAAACACTCATGCCTGTTACTTGGTTTGTGTACAAGCTGTGGATGTGAATTTACTCTCGCTTCAGTGACTGTTCAGTACATTAAGACTCTGGGGGGGAAAAAAACACTCTTAACCTTGTATAGCTACTTGAGTACCTACCACCCACAGCAAGTCTAATTTAAAAAATGAAAAGAGCATCTTCAGTAGCAACAAGCACATTCCTCCTATCTGTTGCACATGTCGTACCTCCATACACTGATATTTCTCGGGGAATACGCTGAGTCTATTCATTATGTGTTTCAGTACGTAATCTACATAAAATACAAATGTACTACAGTCCAACCTGCTGGCACAACTGCCCGTCCATGTTCTGTTGCATGTGTAATGAATATGATTGTCAAGTCAACATTTAATTTGAGAGAGGATAGCTTTCAAAGCAGCCCACCTTTTAATGTCTGCCCAAAAGACACATCAAAGAGGAGCTAATCTGTGTGGACTCTGAGACATGAAAGCAGAGCAAATGAGGTTGTTGGCAGCTTGTAGCGTCACGTGGGAAACCCCGGACGTCCAGGGAAAAGGTTGGCAGGTTGTTTCCGAGCCGATATCGGACCGGCGAGACATCCAGAGAAGTCTGTGACGCCTCTGCAGCTCAGTCAGATACCTCCAATAAGCACTGAGGCGAGTTGAGTTTCATTCGCTCCGGACTTGTGATTATAAAGGATGGCGTTCTTAATCAGCTTCCTCACTGGGATTCATTATGCAGCCTGCAGTGAGTAATGAGCTTGCCGAGAGCTTTGAAGCTCCCTTTAATCATAGCACTGAAGACTATTACTTAGCAACAGGAACTTGCATATGTCTCACAAGGGTGCGTGGTGACGCTGGATGGGGTTATGCTCACCTAAGGAGATGAGATAAAGTCAAAGAGGCACTTGTGGTTATCCAACTTGTGTAACACCCTAGCGTTGTTGTTATTCATTTGGGTATTGCTCTGTGGTTGTTGTTCGAGCTGTGGTATCAACGAACAACAAATGCCAGTTTTGTGTTTTTGTGCCAGAACATAAAAGTCTGGAAAATCCATAATAACGAAATTTTGTCTTCCTCTGTTCCACATTGATCTGTTGTTTGATTTTCATCAACACATGTCCAAGCCTTAGTCCACAAACCAAAGGGTTTTTGTAAACAGTCTATTTCCTCATTTTGACTGCAACACCTTGAATCTTTGCAACCAGTGAAGGAAGTGACCATATTTGGACTGTGGAGGAGCGAGGTGTGGATCTGAATAACACAAGTGGTAGAGCAATACCCTGAGCAGCTAACGGCATTTGTAGCGACCTGTCAATCACAAGGTAGCCCCTCCCTAAAGCATCTATCTATCTATCTATCTATCTATCTATCTATCTATCTATCTATCTATCTATCTATCTATCTATCTATCTATCTATCTATCTATCTATCTATCTATCTATCTATCTATCCTTTTAGAGTCTATTTGACTCTAAATGGATCATAATTTAGTAACTGAACATCAGAAGATTTGAGATTAGATTAGAGATTGACTTCCATGCAATCAGACTTCTTTTCACACCCTGGAGTCGCCCCCTGATGGCCAACAGAGAGAATGCAATATTAAGGTACCTCAGCGTCAGCTTCACTTTTCAGAACCGGAGATTGCAGCCTGGGGACCTTGTGGTCCCTTTAAAATGGTAGGAAAATACTGATTACAGTTATGGTTGTTCAACAGAAATAAAGTAGTTTTGGACCAAAAGCATGAAACAACAGAGATGTCTCCTGGTGAGGTATGATCTGTTTATGTCTTGTTTAAAATTTGTAATTAAACCATTCAAATGTTTTTTTCTGCTAACATGTTACTCAGTTACAAAACAATATTTAATTAACTAATACTAGCTAACATTATCCACTGTTACTGGTCACACCAGTTCAACCTAGACTGTAGTAGCAAAGTCCAAGCTGTATAGCACTGAGCAAGGTTGCATTTTGTATCTCCTGATTAAAATTTTTCATTATTAAGCCATCCATCCATCATCTGCTGCTGATCGTGTATTCAGGGATCTCTGGGGGGCGAACTCATGCCACTGTAATAATTGGGTAGCTGTTGGTGGCATCTCACAGCCAATTCAACCACTCTGGGGCTGTGATGCTTCACAAAAAGCAGCTGATTGTTACTTCCACACCTGTGAACACACACCGGTGTTTTATGAATCCCAATGGAGACGGGAGCTGGGATGTCTTGGTAACCTAGAGCTCATCTTCTGGGAATTCAGTTCGGAGAGGTATCGTCTCGTTGCCCACAGCGATGGTCGTGTGGCGCTTAAATGATCTTGCAAGGGCAGAACTGAAGGATCAGGAGAATGTACGGCGGTTCTGCTCCAACAATCCGTCTATAAGCTCCCGAATCAAAAGGAGGACTGCGATTGCTCAGGCTGACACTGGATTTTAGAAATGCTTGTATACATAATATTGTTGTTGTTGTTGTGCACTTCCAAGGGAACCAGCCATCCAGTGCCCCTGTAATTGTCAGTACACAGTGTACAGAGGTGAACTTAGAAGGGGCTTTTAGGGATAAACAACATCAATTATACTGACTAGATAAGCATGGATTACACTTACTGTATGAGCCATTTACATGTTCCTGTAGAATTCAAGGGGGAGGGGGGGGGGGGGTGTGGGACTAACGTTAATGGCTGATTTCCACCGGGGGCCAAATGTGATAAAGATGAACCCTTTTATGGTACTCTAACATGTTTTCACTAAAACAACAAAATCCACCATTCGAAGCAACAAAATAAATGTAGGGAGAACAGGGCTTCTTGTCACAGGGGTAAGTTGTCACAACACTAATATTTTCAATACAAAAGAGGGCGCTGCTTAAAGGTGGAAAACTTTTTTTTTTTTTTCATAGAAACTTTATTTATAGATTCCAACCACAGTCAGAACAATGACCGTATATAATACAAATACTTAAAGGTGGAAAACTAGCTTTGGGCATCTACATGGTCTGATGTCATATCCTGTCAAGGAACAGCAGAGCACAATGTTAACTGAGGTGAGCATATTTCATTTTATTTTTTACACTTAAATTTTCTCAAAAAAGACATAAAAAGGCTTAGTCATATTTTCCAAAAAAGTAGCATGTTGAAAAAAAAGTGAAAAATCGACAAAATTCATCAAATGTCATAAAAATGATTTAAAAGTCAAAACATTTGCTTGTATATTGCGTGTCAATAAAAGTCTCAGTTTAGTGGGTGCAAAAAAAGTAAAAAAGGCTTAGCCATATTTTCCAAAAAAGTCATACTATAGCATGTCGAAAAAAAAGTGAAAAATCGACAAAATTCATAAAATATCGTAAACATGATTTAAAAGTCATAACATCTGCATGTATATCACGTGTCAATCAAAGTCTGAGTGTGAGTGCAAAAAAGTCATAAAAAGCCTTAGTCATGTTTCCTAAAAAAAAATCATACTATAGCATGTTGAAAAAAAAAGTGAAAAATCGACAAAATTCATCAAATGTCATAAAAATGATTTAAAAGTCAAAACATTTGCTTGTATATTGCGTGTCAATAAAAGTCTCAGTTTAGTGGGTGCAAAAAAAGTAAAAAAGGCTTAGCCATATTTTCCAAAAAAAAAGTCATACTATAGCATGTCGAAAAAAAAGTGAAAAATCGACAAAATTCATAAAATGTCCTAAAGTTGATTTGAAAGTCATAACATCTGCATGTTTATCATGTGTCAATCAAAGTCTGAGTGTAGTGAGTGCAAAAAAGTTGTAAAAAGGCTTAGTCATATTTTCCAAAAAAGTCATACTATAGCATGTCGAAAAAAAAGTGAAAAATCGACAAAATTCATAAAATATCGTAAACATGATTTAAAAGTCATAACATCTGCATGTATATCACGTGTCAATCAAAGTCTGAGTGTGAGTGCAAAAAAGTCATAAAAAGCCTTAGTCATGTTTCCTAAAAAAAAATCATACTATAGCATGTCGAAAAAAAAAGTGAAAAATCGACAAAATTCATCAAATGTCATAAAAATGATTTAAAAGTCAAAACATTTGCTTGTATATTGCGTGTCAATAAAAGTCTCAGTTTAGTGGGTGCAAAAAAAAGTAAAAAAGGCTTAGCCATATTTTCCAAAAAAAAAGTCATACTATAGCATGTCGAAAAAAAAGTGAAAAATCGACAAAATTCATAAAATGTCCTAAAGTTGATTTGAAAGTCATAACATCTGCATGTTTATCATGTGTCAATCGAAGTCTGAGTGTAGTGAGTGCAAAAAAGTTGTAAAAAGGCTTAGTCATATTTTCCAAAAAAGTCATACTATAGCATGTCGAAAAAAAAGTGAAAAATCGACAAAATTCATAAAATATCGTAAACATGATTTAAAAGTCATAACATCTGCATGTATATCACGTGTCAATCAAAGTCTGAGTGTGAGTGCAAAAAAGTCATAAAAAGCCTTAGTCATGTTTCCTAAAAAAAAATCATACTATAGCATGTCGAAAAAAAAAGTGAAAAATCAACAAAATTCATAAAATGTTGTATAAATGATTTAAAAGTCATAACATCTGCATGTATATCACGTGTCAATCAAAGTCTGAGTGTGAGTGCAAAAAAGTCATAAGAAGGCTGAGGCATAGCTTGCAGGTGAACTAGTGGTTAGAGTGCATGCTATGTACCCATATACGCAGCAGATGCCGGTTTTAATCCCGGCTGGAGGTCTTTGCTGCATGTCACGTCCCCCTCTCTCTCCCAATGTTTCCTCTCTGTCCACTGCTTAATAAAAAGGTGTCTATGCAAGAAAACCACCTTTAAAAAAAAAAAAAACATAGTCATATTTAAAAAAATAAAAAGTCATATTATAGCATGTCTAAAAAGAAGTGAAAAATCGACAAAATTCATAAAATGTCGTAAAATTGATTTGAAAGTCATAACATGCATGTTTATCACGTGTCAATCAAAGTCTGAGTGTAGTGAGTGCAAAAAAGTTGTCAAAAGGCTTAGTCATATTTTCCAAAAAAGTCATACTATAGCATGTCGAAAAAAAAGTGAAAAATCGACACAATTCATAAAATATCGTAAAAATGATTTAAAAGTCATAACATTTGCTTGTATATCGCGTGTCAATCACAGTCTGAGTGTAGTGAGCGCAAAAAAGTTGTAAAAAGGCTTAGTCATATCTTCCAAAAAAGTCATACTATAGCATGTCAAAAAAAAAGTGAAAAATCGACAAAATTCATAAAATGTCGTAAAATTGATTTAAAAGTCATAACATTTGCATGTATATCACGTGTCAATCAAAGTCTGAGTGTAGTGAGTGCAAAAAAGTCATAAAAAGCCTAAGTCATGTTTCCTAAAAAAAAGTCGTACTATAGCATGTCGAAAAAAAAGTGAAAAATCGACAAAATTCATCAAATGTCATAAAAATGATTTAAAAGTCAAAACATTTGCTTGTATATTGCGTGTCAATAAAAGTCTCAGTTTAGTGGGTGCAAAAAAAGTAAAAAAGGCTTAGCCATATTTTCCAAAAAAAAGTCATACTATAGCATGTCGAAAAAAAGTGAAAAATCGACAAAATTCATGAAATGTCGTAAAGTTGATTTGAAAGTCATAACATCTGCATGTTTATCACGTGTCAATCAAAGTCTGAGTGTAGTGAGTGCAAAAAAGTTGTAAAAAGGCTTAGTCATATTTTCCAAAAAAGTCATACTATAGCATGTCAAAAAAAAAGTGAAAAATCGACAAAATTCATAAAATGTCGTAAAATTGATTTAAAAGTCATAACATTTGCATGTATATCACGTGTCAATCAAAGTCTGAGTGTAGTGAGTGCAAAAAAGTCATAAAAAGCCTAAGTAATGTTTTCTTAAAAAAAAGTCGTACTATAGCATGTTGAAAAAAAAGTGAAAAATCGACAAAATTCATAAAATGTTGTAAAAATGATTTAAAAGTCTGAACATATGCTTGTTTATCGCGTGTCAATCAAAGTCTGAGTGTAGTGAGTGCAAAAAAGTCATAAAAAGCCTAAGTCATGTTTCCTAAAAAAAAGTCGTACTATAGCATGTCGAAAAAAAAGTGAAAAATCGTCAAAATTCATCAAATGTCATAAAAATGATTTAAAAGTCAAAACATTTGCTTGTATATTGCGTGTCAATAAAAGTCTCAGTTTAGTGGGTGCAAAAAAAGTAAAAAAGGCTTAGCCATATTTTCCAAAAAAAAGTCATACTATAGCATGTCGAAAAAAAGTGAAAAATCGACAAAATTCATGAAATGTCATAAAGTTGATTTGAAAGTCATAACATCTGCATGTTTATCACGTGTCAATCAAAGTCTGAGTGTAGTGAGTGCAAAAAAGTCATAAAAAGCCTAAGTCATGTTTCCTAAAAAAAAAGTCGTACTATAGCATGTCGAAAAAAAAGTGAAAAATCGACAAAATTCATCAAATGTCATAAAAATTATTTAAAAGTCAAAACATTTGCTTGTATATTGCGTGTCAATAAAAGTCTCAGTTTAGTGGGTGCAAAAAAAGTAAAAAAGGCTTAGCCATATTTTCCAAAAAAAAGTCATACTATAGCATGTCGAAAAAAAAGTGAAAAATCGACAAAATTCATAAAATGTTGTAAAGTTGATTTGAAAGTCATAACATCTGCATGTTTATCACGTGTCAAAGTCTGAGTGTAGTGAGTGCAAAAAAGTTGTCAAAAGGCTTAATCATATTTTCCAAAAAAGTCATACTATAGCATGTCGAAAAAAAAGTGAAAAATCGACAAAATTCATAAAATATCGTAAAAATGATTTAAAAGTCATAACATTTGCTTGTATATCGCGTGTCAATCAAAGTCTGAGTGTAGTGAGTGCAAAAAAGTTGTAAAAAGGCTTAGTCATATTTTCCAAAAAAGTCATTACTATAGCATGTCGAAAAAAAGTGAAAAATCAACAAAATTCATAAAATGTCGTAAAAATTATTTAAAAGTCATAACATTTGCATGTATATCACGTGTCAATCAAAGTCTGAGTGTAGTGAGTGCAAAAAAGTCATAAAAAAGTCATAGTATGCCGAGTCATAAAAAAGCCATAGTATAGTATGTTGAAAAAAGTCACAGTATAGTATGTCTGAAAAAGTAATAAAAAGTCATAGTACAGCATGTCAAAAAAAGCCATAAAAAAGCCATAGTATAGTATGTGGGGAAAAAGTGATAGTATGTCGAAAAACGTCATAGTAAAGAATGTCGGAAAACGTCATAGTATAGTATGTCAAAAAATCTCATAAAAAAAGCCCTCGTACAGTATGTTGGAAAAAGTGATAGTATAGCATGTGGAATAAAGTCCTAATAAAAGTAATAGTATAGTTTGTGGAAAAAAATGTCATAGTATGTTAAAAGGGTCATATTATAATTAAAAAAAATCATAGAATAGTATGTGTAGGGACAAAGCAGACAAAGCAACAGGACAAAGGTGGACAATGTCCTTTAATAAAGTTTTAAACAAATGGACCAAAACACAAGCACCAAGACAAAAGAAAAGGAAAACAAGGCCCAAAACTCAACAGAACTCCCTCGAATTGAACACAAAGGGGTTACATACAAAATGATGTATTCCAAGATAATCACAGAGGCATGGAAACCTACTATCATAAATAATCTAAAGAACTTAAAAAAGTCCAACCATAAACAAAGTGTGAGGGAAATATTCTACAAACAACATAATCATCTTAACAGAATGTAAATGATAACAAACTGAAGTTCTCCTCTGCTGGTGGCTCCTCCCACTTCCTCTGGGCTTGGAATAAAAAGGCCACCACTTCCAGTCTTTGGACTTTTTTGCCAGAAAAGCTTGAAAGAACTTAACAAAAAGTGAATACAATTGTGTGCACTCAAATCATAAACAAACTGCCAAATAAAATAGGCGATAAATGAAAATGAAAGACGATGTGCAGTGTCACTTTTAGGAAAATGTTTTCGTGTGAACAAAATATGAAGACTAGTATGTCAAAAGAAGTCATACAAGTCATAGTATGTTGAAAAAAGTCAGTATAGCACATTGCAAAAAGTAATAAAAAAAGTAAAACAGCATGTTTGAAAAAGTCATTAAAAAAATCATAGTATGGTATGTGGAAAAAAGTCATTAAAAAAAGCTATATGTTGAAAAAAAGTCATAAAAAAGTAATAGTATTGTATGTGGACAAAAGTCATAAAAAAAGTATAGCATGTTGAAAAAGTAATAAAAAAGTCTTAGTATAGCATGTCTATTTTTTTTATAACAGTGTAGCATGTCAAAAAAAGTCTAGTACAGCATATTGGAATAAAGTTGTATTTGTAGTATGTTGAAAAGTCATAAAAACGTCATAGTATAGGATGTCCAAAAAATCATAAAAGTCAGTATAGTACGTTGAAAAAAAAGCCATAGTATAGTATGTTGAAAAAGGCATAGTATGGTATGTTGAAAAAGGCATAGTATGGTATGTTGAAAAGGAGTCAGTATAGTATAAAAGCAAAAAAGTCATAGAAATGTGAATATAAATGTCATAAAAAAACTTACAGTAGGCTTTTGTATGATAAAAACATAGTATGGTATGCCATTACACAGTAAAAAAATCTTTAATAAAAGTATGCCTATGGATAATATGTATCCCCTACGACCTGCACTGTATGCTCCTTTCCTACAGTCTAAAGTGAGTGTGTGGTTTCAATGTTGCATGTGTGTTTTGTATCGGTATGAATCATCTTCTGAGAGTAGGAGGCTCTGAATCCAATCTCTCATTTTAGAATGAAATTCCTCATTTGACATCTCTTACTTGCCAAAGCCCGGAGGCCTCGGTGGAAAACAGACTGCAAAAAGAAAGAAGAAAGAATCCACTGCTCCTCTGCGAGGCGATGCTTGTTTCCATGGCAATGTGGAGCATGTGCCTGTGTGTATGATGACCTCACACATGCATATTCTCCTCACCAACCTCTTCTTGCAGACGTGTCCATGCGGCACGTGGTGCAGTCGCATGCAAGGGTGTGATTTACGTGGTGGACACAGGAGACGTGTGTTCAATATCCTGAAAGTACACAGCCACTATAAGGAATTACAGACGGGTTATAGAAACGGCGAACACGCCCAGACGGAGCAACCTTGTCAACTGTTTAATGTCAGGATCATTCGTGTCATGATTTTACAGATGGATGCAACGAAGAATCAACCTCTTAAATATGACCGATGGTCGGTCCACGTTACGAAACACAGATGTCAGAATAAACACACCAACACCAACTCCTAATGCGACACAGTGATGAGCTCTGGGCTCTCGTCTAGCAGAAGTCACGCAGCGCAGATGGAAGATATGAGCCTTGGAATCACGCGAGTGGGATATGCTGGGGGCCGTGCTGCCGACCCGTCACCCCGACAGCCGATTCGGCTGCAAAGTGAGATGCAAATACTGTTCTCCTCTCCAAGGCACATTATTAGAGTTCCTTCAAATGTCACTTATGACCACACCAACATGCTACCGTTGGGTCACGGAGGGTTGCGTTGAAAACCAATCCAACAGCGCTCCTCCTGTCAGCTCTGCACATCCCCCCCCCCCTCCCCCATCGATGAATGACTTGATAACCTCTGTAACACCGACTAAAACAACCACACGAACGAACATGAATCCAGGTCTATAGTACAAGGGGGACAGAGGTATTTACCGACTCTTCACTGAGGCGTTTCACACGAAAAGGGAATCACATTTCATCTCAGGCGTGCAAGTTAAAGCAATCCTCGTTACATTACAAAAGAAACGGAGGATTCCCCTGATAACAAAGACTAAACAGCAAAGGTTGCTATCAAACTCTACTAAAATCTACAGTAAAAATAGGAAAATAAAGGCACATGTACAGCGGATTCCATCGTTTTCCTTCTTTTGAGTCTGTGTTCTTTTCAACTTGTAGCTAAGAGGCCGGCAGCAGAATCGCATTGTGCAGTCGGCTGCAACCCTTCCCGTGACAGATGGCTCCTCATTGGCCTACTGGTCGGCTGCCGTGACGAGTTCAAACCACTGTCGGAGGGCGTCGCTCAGGGTCTCCGGCAACGCATTGACATCTCGCAGGATGACGTAGAAGGGGAAGGGGAACTCCTCCATGTAGGAGCGGATCTCCGGCAGCTCTCCCGGCCCTTTGAATATGGGCACCTTGATGTCCAGGATGGAGTCCTGCGGCACAGCGAACAGGGTTTAGACACACTTTTGAGTCCGGAGACGCATATAATCAAAAAGGGTCAAACTCTTCTTCCCTTACCCGTGAGTTGGGGTTGTCCAGCACCACGAAGATGATGAAGACGTTTGCGGCGCGTGCTGCACGCACAGCCGCCATCACCCGCTCCTTCCCCTCCAGGAACAAGCCCCTGCCGTCCGACACGATGACCAGCAGCTGGGCTGCATCTGCCGAGGAACAGCGGAGGGTCATGTGACAACGTGCGGCTCGTCATGCGGGTTTATGGTGAAACCAAACTGAAGAATGGGGATGGAATCTTGTAATCTCTCTCTGAGCGACACGTTAATATGCGGCGTGAGCCGTTACCTGAGTTCAGAGATCCAGGAATCTGCTGTCGTGCTGCTAGAAACATGTTTGTTGACGTGTCCAAAAACTACAGAGGAGAAGCATGAAGACAGAGTCGGTCAGACAGGAGGATACTCACACATCATTTGTTCAGCCACCAGCTACATGGCAGCACATAGAAGTATATTGGAGTATATTTTTGAAATGCCACAAACGTCAGGTTGCATACAGAACTAATGGATTGGCTTCTAGAGCATTCACAGTTTGCAGCATCACTCCATTAAAAGTGAAACATATCCGTTTGTTTAACTCGGGGTCTTGTTCACCAGTGAGGGTTAAATGGATTGTGAGATGGACAGGTGGTTCGGTGCTGCCAAGCTCTCGATTAACCAGTCCATCTATTCCAAACCTCACCCACGGTCCCAAGATTTGTGTAGCGACTGAAAGAATGAGATGAAAGTGGATGAAATGAGCTTCCTCCGTAGGGAGGCGGGGCTCAGCCTTAGAGACGATGAGCTCAGACATCTGGAGGGAAGTGGGAGGCTGCTTCTTTGCATTGAAAGGGGCCAGCTGAGGTGGTTTGGGCACCGGATCAGGACGCCTCCTTTAGAAAAGGTATTCCTCGTGCTATTTTGATTTGATTTTCTCTCCGTGGAAACATACAGTAGGTATCTTAGATGAATCAAAACTATTTTGGCACTCTTATTTGATTTTAACTATAAATCCTAACTAATGGCTTCATTTTGAGTCTAATCTGAATAGTTTTCTCTAGTGTGGTCATGTCTTAGGAACGGTTGAGAAGGATAATATTTACAAAGTTACTTTTCTCACTTTTTCCATGTTCAATTCAATTCAATTTATAGTGTCAAATCACAACAGAAGTCATCTCAGGACACTTAACACATTGAGCAGGACTAGAATACGCTGAAAATTTCAAGAATCAACACAATCTCAAAGTCCCAACATCACCCAGGGGCAAGCGTTACAGCGACAGTGGCGAGAAAAAAACTGCCTTAATAGGCTTTTAGGCAGAAATCTCGTGCAGCCCAGGCCCTTGGGTTCCAACTGCATTTGGTGCTGGTAGTATGGTGGTAGTAGCATTAACAGTAGTGGTGGTATTAACAGAAGCAATAGTATCAACAGAAGTAGTCCATGGCAGCAGGCACAGCCACGCCCAGATGGATCCATCCCAACCACGTCGCCGTAGACCAGAAAGCAGGAGTAGTTGAGCAGTCACACTTTGAGAAGACCGTTTTTTAAAGTGTTGTTGTAATACTCATTTTGGCCACAAGAGGCCAAGTGCCCCATCACCACATGTGCTAGAGGACTTTCAGGTGAGTTTTAATGTCTTCATGTGCTCTAAACACAGGTTCATTGTGTGTTAACGAGTTATGTTACATTACTACAGTATTCTTTTTCTGAACAAGATATACATTGTAATTGGAAAACATTCATTATTTTAGTCCTATTTAGAACATGGAATAGTGGTGCTCTTCAGCCTCTTGTGGCCAAAGTTAGTATTGCAACAACAATCAACCGCACTACCCACCTGTTTCACAGATGACAAAAATGAAGGTGCTTATCCTGACAATACCACACCACACCAATATTTCATCCCGTCGCTGTCAACGTGACAGTCGTACAGCAGATATTCTCACCTGTGCTATTCGGGTCTTCTTCTGCTGGAACTGACAGAGTCTGAGAATCCGAGCCCCTGACTCGTCGTTGAACTGCTGCTGGAAGGGGTGCAGCAGCTGCACCTGCTCGCCAAAACTGCACACAGGAGCCGGCGTTTAGCTTCACATTAAATACACGCATGCACGCCATGACATCGCACAATTTCCCTGCTTTGTTTTTATTCATGTCTAGATTGTTTTTTTGCAGAGCTCCATTATTTCATCTGCTCGACTCGAAGTGCGTCACATAGCACATGCGTAACCTTACCTGCACACGGACACCTGCCCCGCCTCCAGCAGCGTGAGAGCGTTGGTGATCACGGAGAGGGATTCAAACGCCAGCTGCACCAAACACAAACACCACAGTAGTGTATTTGTACATATTTAACTTCATGTTGTACTTGATGGAATAATGCACGATTCAGTTAGGCTTGTAAAAAAACAGCCAGTAGAAATGTCCGTCAGGGAATCTTTTTACTTTGAGTACATCTCAGAGCCTGTACTTTGACTTGAGTAAAGAGTCTTTTTGAACACAAGTATCTGTACTTCTACTTGAGTAGACTGCGTAAGACTCTCTCACCTGTTTTGAGTGGTTGTCCACCATGCTGGAGGAGTCGTCCACAGCCAGACAGATCTGGTACTCTCTCTTGCTGGGCTTGGTCCTCCTCAGCCAGATCTTGTCTTTGCGGAACTGACTGGCGATGTAGGGGATCACCTTCCTCATGTTCAGACGCTTCCCCGTGCGGTAGTCGCCTCTGTGGAGCAGAGAGACGTCACGCGGACATTTTAGAGTGGCAAACAACGAGACTTGAAGTTTCATTACAGGGGAAAACCAGCAAGTAAGTCACGCTGGTGACCAAAGGGTTCATGGGAACAATACATCTTTGACCACAGTACAGCTGCCAGAAATCACTGCTCACTATATAGTGAGTTTGCCATGTTGTAGTGCTGTCCCAATGTTCAGTGAGTGTACAACCAAGCACTATATACCATCATGCATTGTGCTTAAACAACAGTCGCACTGGAGAGAGCATCGCGCTTGAGACAAATCTTCAAGTTGTGGAGTAAAAATCTGATTTTAAATGTGAGCAGAGCATCACAACACAGATTGCCACAAAATACTTAGTATTTATTTATTTGGGACAATAGAGCGTGCTGGTCCTCACTTGAGTTTGGCGGCCTGCGTGGGCTCCAGGATGAGGCGGAGCTGCTCACACAGCTGCTGGGACAGAGCTGAGGTCAGGGTCTGGTACTGGTGCCACATGGAAGCTGCTGCACTCTCCTGCATCACAGACACAAACACATCCTGATGGGCAACTGGTATTTTTCAACCTGGACCCTATTTCCCCATGTTTTTGTGTCCAAGAGACTAATAGGGAATGCTGAGCAGGTAGTGTTCAGTGGGTGAGACGGCCCAGGATCAATGATTGACTGCTGGAAGTTTAATATTGCTATTAACAACAATGTAATAACCAGAGGAAGAACACTCACTTCCTCCTGAGTTCCTGGGGCCATTTTATGCCAGGCCTCCAGCTGCAGCTCCATCTGCCTCCTGATCTCCTCTGGGTCCATCTCTGCCTTCTGCAAACACACACACAACTCAATGATGTGTAAGGTTTATTTTTACTCATTTTCCTGAGACCCAGAACCGTCTGTGTAAAACAGAGAAGAAAGAAAAAGTAGTTCTCTACCTGCAAGCCGTCCATCAGCAGCTCAGGAACCGTGTGAATCGTGGATTCGGTACATCTGTCCGCTCGCTCCTCTTCTCTCAGATTTTTCCGGTCCTTCCACCTCCCCTCTTCCTCCTCGTCTCCCTGCTTCTGCACCTCCATCTCCCCACTGTCTACGCCTGCACGAAGGAAGATGAGGGAGGGGACGGTGAATCAGGGGGTGCGCACATTTTACAAAGATTCAGGAGGAATCTGAAGCATATTGTAGCGGTCTAAGGTCCTCCAGACCTCTACGAGCTCAGTACAGAGACCGAACCAGACTATGTGGAGAAACCAGAGACTGTCCAGGTCCAAACAAAAAGGTCGCTGCAGAAAATTCACTTTGCGTTTGGTGTGAATACACCTTTAGTGTAAGTTAAAAAAGAAAACAAACAAAACAAAAAAATCCAAATATGCAAGATGAGAAGAAATGTGTCACCTTTCTGGGAGGCCTTGTTAGAGTCCAGCTGCTCAGGCTTCAGATCCTGGACCTCAGCAGCCTGGAGCTCCTCTTCTTGCTTCTCCGTTTCCATGGCGACATCCTCATCATTCTGATCATCCTGGTCATGATGAGGTCCTGCTGCTTTCTGCTGGTCTGCACTGGCAACGTCTGGAAAAAAAAGAAGAAGAAGACCAAGAATAGCAAACGTGAGATCCATTCAGCCGCTTAGAAACGTGGCATGTAGAAGTATCAGCTGGTTGATGCTTTACTGACCATACGTCTGCGTGTCATAGGCCGACTCCCCCTGTTTGATGTGTTCGTACAGGTCCGACTCCTGCTGGGCGTCACTCTGCCTGTTGTCCTCGGCGCGGTCTTTGCTACTCTCCACCGTACGCAGGCGCTTATTCACACGTTCGTTGTAGTCGCCCGTCGAGCGCTCGTTGTCTGCTTGACCAGGTTTTCTCTTGAAGCTCTGGAACAGAACAGGAAACGTAAAAAAAAAATATAAACACTGTGATAAAAACAAAGGATGCAGGAGTGGAGAGTCTCTCTGAGAGGCCGTTCCTACCTGGGTCTTGTCGTGCGTCTGTTTCTGTGAAGCCATTCTTGCCGTCAGCTTCGACTGGTGGCCCTCTGATTGGCTGGCGTCAGCAGCTCCGCTCCCGTGCTCCTAACAAACCGGGGAAATAGTGTGGTGATGAAGACAACTCACAACTGGCTCGTTTTCACTGAGCCTACGCCTCGATCCTGTATCATGAGCCATAACATGCAAGATGTCCTTGAGAGTCCTGAAAGGTGCCCGTAAATTAAATGTGTTATTATTTTAATCAATATATTAAAATATACATACATTTCTTGTTTGCAGATCAAATAAAGACTAAATTATGAGTTGTTTTTTCAACCACACCTTCTCCAGCATTGGTTTTGTCTCTAAGGGCGTCTCCAGACCTGTAGTTTGTTGCTTTGTTCTAATTCAGGGAGAAATATTTCTACACACGTTGCACTAAAACCTCGGTTCAGTTTGTGTTCAGACTGCAATCAGACGACTCAAATGAAAACGCCCTAAATGCGCCCTTGCAAACTGATTTGTGATTGGTCAGAAATTTTGTGGGACGTTTGGATTCCCAGGAACCTCTCGGAGAAGTCCCCCTGGTTACATTCTTCTTCTTCTTCTGACTTTCCCTGGACGTAAACGAGAGGTAAATGTAATGCGTCTCCTGTTGAGACAGTGCAGTAGTCTGATTTACAGAGCAGGTACGACAGCGATGGGGTCGGTTTGTGGGTCGGTTGCCTTCTCGGCCAAACGAAGCGCTCCGTGGAGCGGCTGCAGGAGTGAAGCCCGTGTGTGGACCGGAGGGCTGAACGTACCTCCTTAGCTTGGTCTCTCTCCGACGCCTCTCCAGCCAGCTCCACAGCTGTATCACTCTGAACGTTCTGCTCCCCCGTCTGACCGTCTGTGTTGTGCTCCTTCCTCTCAGCTGACTCAGGCTGCTCCTCATCCTCACCCGCTCCTTCCTCCTCCTCCTGAAATCATTAACACACAGATGAAAACACGTGTGGACAGTCTCTGTGTTCCCAGGTACACTGCTTCTCTGACGTACACACCTTTGGTTTGCTTCCTTTGTCATCTGGAATAGTCAGATTTTCGTCTCTTCCCGCCCTCTCTCTCCTCCTCCTCCTCCTCCTCCTCCTCCTTCTCAGCAGACTCATCATCTCCCTCTGCTTTCTCTCCTCCTCCCTCCTCCTCCTTCTCCCCATCCTCTTCAGTCTTGGGCTCCTGACCGTTCTCCTCTCCTGCCTGGTCCATCTGGTCCTCCTCCATTTTCTCTGCCCCCTCCTCCTCCTCGCCGCCATCTTTCTGTCCATCCTCCTCCTCATCCTGGGCCATGGCTTTCTCATCAATGTCTAATGGATTCTCCTCTGAAAGAGGGGAACATACCTTGCTTTATGGTCTATTTGACTCTAAATGGACCATAATGTTATGTCACAATGTTAAAAAGTGTAAACAACAACAACATTAACCCTTCCTTTGCAACGGCAAACATGCTCTGTGGAGGCTAGTTTTGTCAAATCATCTGCTTAGAACTTAACTTTTACACTCATATCTAAATATAAATGCTCATTTGACCTTCTAGCTTATTCCCTTCAAATTACTGCCAGTGTTTTCTGCCCTCTGATCCTCTGAAAACACGACCCTGACTTGACTGCCAACGCTTCAGTAGAATCAGTTCCAGTAGAATGTAGAAACTTGTCTAAGTAGTCTTAGTACTCATATTCTAGCTTGCAACAAAGGTCTTTTTGTGAAAAGGTTTCAACACTATGTTCAGCAGGGATGATACGCGATTTTAGCTTAGTTTGAGATAAAAAAAAAAACATCACGATAAATTACTGCTGCACTGTATACATATTCCAGGGCAGTGTCTTACCGCCCCCCTCGTCCTCTCCATCGGCTCCAGCCTCCTCGTCCTGGTCCAGGTTGAGATCCTCTGGTAGATCCATGGCCTCGGGCTCAGGCCTCTTGTCCTGCTGACCATGGTAGGGGTCCACCTCATTCTCATCAAACTCTCGCTGGGGGGGAAAAAAAGCATGAAATAGCCATGAAACAAGAGACATGTTGGAAATATTTGATAATAACCTCGGATCTGATGATGTGATAAAAAAAAAAAAAAAAAAAAAAAACCCTCATACTTCATCTCCTTGTTCATGGATTTTCTCTTTTTCCTCCACGTCCATCTGCTCGTCTTTGTCCTGATGCTTCTTGTCTTTGTTGGGGTCTGCAGCGTCCAAGTTGTCGTCTTTAGCGACCAGCTCCGATTCACCCTGAACATTACAGCGTTGACAGGAAATTAGGACACAGGGACAAATGTGACACGAGACGGGGATGGAAACTGCTGCTCCACATATTCAAAGGGTTCCCTGTGGTACTTCTGTGTTCTGTACCTCGTCCATGCCCTGGCCAGACTCTTCCTCCTTGTCACTCCCCTCCTCCTCATCGTCATCCTCATCATCCCCCCACATCCTCTCATCCAGCGTCTCCGTCTGTCCTTCACCCAGGTCACCCATCTTCTTATCCAGCTCCTCGTCCTCCTCCTTGGACGAGTCGTCGTCTTCACCTGCAGACGATTCAGAGTAACCCACTCAGCTGTGCTTCTGGGAGACATTTCTATTTCTATAGATGCATGTATTAGTTTGCTCTAATAGTCTATAGACAGCATTAGCAACCAGAAGTGAAACACTTCACTAGGCTACAGACAGTCACCTGGTTCCTTCTCATCCCCATCATGCATTTTGCCGTCGAAGTCTTCCGACATCTCGACAGCGTTGTCCTCCGCCTCGATGTTCCCTTTATCTTGCTCTTCTTCCTTTTCTTGACCCTCCTGGAAAGTGTCCTCCACCTGGAGGAAGAAGAAGAAGAGGAAGAAGAATGCCGGGATGCTTCATGAGAAATGTTCCACATGTGACAGATTGCTGATACAATCAGCATATAATTGGCTGACAGCTCTCATTAATAACTCTTTGAACTCCATTTCTTTCAAGATAATCTATCTCTATCTCAACAAAACCAGTGAGTTCTCCTTGAGTCAAGTTTCTAAGTTATGCAAAGTTAACTTACTTGATCCTCATTCTCAATCTTGTCACTGACGTCTTTGTTGCCTTCGCCCTCCCCTATACCTCCGCCCTCGTAGTCGTGGAACTCCGTGGCCCCTTCTCCGTCTCCACCGGCCATCAGGTCCTGAGGCAGGCAGAAACCCTGGGGGAGGAAGCCGCGACAAACATTTAGTCACTGCTTCGATTTCAACTTCAGTAAAACTCCTGTAAGGAAGCTCTGAGAGGCAAGTGAGAAAGGACTCGTGTGTGTACCTTCTGTGCGAGCTCAGTGAAGATGCTGGCCAGTACTGACAGCAGTTTGCCTGTGCTCCTGTGGACCCCCAGTGAGACCGCCAGGTAGTAGCGCACCACGTCGGAGTAAATCCCCAGCAGAGGCTCCAGATGCACCAGCATCCTGCAGGCTCGGCTCACCTCCTGAACACAAGCATATAATCACACCATCGGTCAAATCCCTTGTAACTGCAGCTGGACAGTAAAGTCTCGTAGATGAGCGGCCGTTCTTGGTACCTGGAGCTGTGTCGGCTGAGAGGAGTCTCTGTGGGTCCTCAGGCGGTTCAGCAGCCTCTCCAGGCCGCCGTTGACATCCCCTACGCTCAGGGCCTCCACCTCAGCCTCCAGCTCCTCCTCCAGGAGTCGAGTCAGGTGACCGGGCTTCAGCAGGTCTTCCACAGGCTCTTGATTCTCCACCTCTTCTTCTCCTTCAGCACCCTCTGAAACATCACAGGTCTGCTTTTACATGTTTGTCACATGCTAATAAGTGTTTGAACATGCAAAACAAGTAATCGTGGTGACTGTGGAGATGCTAATGGAAGCACATGGAGTACCAATTCTCAGGACAATTGTATATTCTTACATAAATCTACCAATCCACTGGTTGCAGGATATGTATGGATGCCCTCTTTGAATGCACGGATACACTTAACACACATTTGATCTTCAGTTATAGACCCAACAAAGACCAAGCCTCCAGTAAACACAGAAGCATCAAACTTGGACTGCTGAGTTAATGCCGTTTGTTTATACCGCTGGTATAAAAACTGCACCGTTCTTACCTCTCTTGGCATCTCCTTGCTGCTCTCTCTGTTGCTCTCGCTCCCTTCTCTTCACGAGCGCCTGGACGGCACACAGCACCGTGTTGATGTTCGTCTCCAGATCGGCAGAGAACTCAGCGGTGAAGACCGCCTGCTGGTCTGTTAGGAGAGGTAAAAAATATGCTTTTAACTACAGGCCGAGAGATTTATCGGATATTAGCCTCGTATACGCTGGCACTGATGAAAACATTCATCTATTATAGAACATACTGCTAGAATAATTCAGAAATGGTGTTACATAGTTTGCCCAGAAAGACGAGCTATTACTTTCAATAGCCATAAAACTACATTTAAAAAAAATAATTATGTACTGGGTGAATTTCCACAGAATAATGGTAAATATTGTCCCGTTCTAAAAGAATACAGGATATTGGATTTCTTTACTCCATAATATCGGAATCAACCTTAAAAATCCTATATCGGGTCAGGGCTCTATTTTATACCCTCCTTATTCAGAGTCCGTTATTAATATTTGAAGGTATGGTTGGCCACTGCATCCACCTGAGGGCTGGTGTCCCAGGGAGAGCAGCTGCGTCTTCCAGGTGGTGAACTCGGTGATATTAGCCTCCACCTGTCCTCTGACGTACTGCAGGCTCCGGGCGATTGCCGGCTGGCTTTCGGCGCCGCCGACACACAGGGCCGGGGTGAAAAGCTGCTCCACGCTGGGCATCTGAGCCACTACAGCTCCGAGTTGGTCCCAGGCTGAACAGCATGTCTCAAACTGGCTCCTGTGGAAAATAACAGTGATGTTGGGACTGTTCTTGTCTCTGCCAGGCTTCAAATCAACCTCTGAGTGACTCTGTTTTACCATGTGTGGAGGACTCTGTCGGAGTTCTGCTGCGCCACATTGTCCAGCGCCGCCTTCAGGCTTCGAGTCTGCGTCAGCATTGCGTTCATGTGCTGGTTCAGCTGGCTCCAGGCGGCGTCCCCCCTCCGCATCACACAACCCGGAGGTTGGCGCTGCGCTGCCAGCGGGGACGGACACCTCAAGGTGTGCTGCCTGCAGCTGCTGGTGTCCTCTTTCTGCTGGAGGTCCTCCGGGCAGCACTGCAGCAGCCAGGCCAGCTGCTGCAGGAGGGTGGTGCACTGGGCGGCCAGCGCCTGGCCTCTGCTGACCCAACCCTGGAGAGAGGCCTGGGGCGGGAGGGGGCAGCCTGGGTCCTCACTGTGGCTCTGGAGGTGGGCCTTGACGCCCTGGACGCTGTCTGTTAGCCTCCTGGGGGTCATGAGGAGACAACAAGAAACAGGCAAATGTAATCAACAACGCAGCAACACGTTGAGATTTTGTTCAAATTAGGGCGTCTTCAGACCTGCAGTCAGTTGCTTTGTTGTGATGGGACCTTGGTTCCATTTGTGCTCAGACTGCAAACTCTTTTGTGATTTTGAAGGTCGTTTGAGGTCAATGAAACCAAGATTTCAGTATTCAGAATTCAGTTACATAAAATCCCCCCGAAAATCTGATTCACTTTCGACAATGTGTAGAAACAAGGCTAGATCATGGCTTTGTTTCCAAACAGAGTGTGATTCCAGTGTTCAGATAAAATGAGCTCGTTCTGAATACGCCCTTCATCGATCCACACAGTACAGTCCAGCTAAAGGTCATCTATGACTGCTGTATGGTAGCTCACCGTGACCTCTGACATCACTGTGTGCAGGCCAATGAACGGAAAATGTTTGAATTTATAGTTAATATTCTTCTGGAAAAGATGCTGCACCCGCCTCTGAAACCAAAGCCACGCCCCCCGTCCCACACACAGACTGACCTGAGCCGGACCCACTGCTCCGTGAGCTTGGCCAGTCGCTGCCTCTGTTTGAGGAGCAGCTTGAAAAGGTGGGAGGAGAAGCCTCGGCAGCGCTCGATGTTCCCCAGACCCAGCTCCTGCAACAGTGACACACACAGGCATTGATGCTTCAGTTTACATGCAGACACACACACTGAGGAACAGCAGCAGCTCTTCTCCTGCGATTAAAGGAAGCCCTGAGATGCAAGTGTTGAATTTTAAAAATCCTGTCGATCCCTTTTCAAAGTCAGATCAAAATTGTTTTCTCTGCTGTGTTCATGATTTAAGAAATGATGGGGAAAAATGTTTGTCAGGAAAATATTAACATTAATATTATTAGTAGAAAGACAACAGTAATGTTACATAAACCTTGCGTTTGGGGTGCATGGAAAAATAAAACTCACCTGGGAGAAAAAAAGTAACCCTTTTAGTCCTATTATGAACATGGGGTAGTGGTGAACTTCAGCCTCTAGTGGCTGAAATGATTATTACAACAACTTAACACTAACACACAATGATCCAGCCAAATAAAGATTTCACCCATCAAATCCTTGTTCTTCCTTAAGTCATAAACACATGGGAAAAAAACAACAATTTAGATCAGACTTAGAAAACAGACTAACAGAATCTTTGCTTCTCAGGGCTTCCATAGAATTCCCTGGCCCTCAACGTCATAATCTTGAGATAGAGAGGTGTAAAAAAAAAGCTCAGCATTGTTATGTTGCAAACCAGCAGACAATCCGTGTCTTTGTCTGACCTTGGCAGCGTGATGAAGAGCAGTCTGCAGGGCCGTTCTCCTGGCCCACGAACGGTAGAAGTATTTCTGACATCCATCCCACGCTGTCAACACCTCCGCAAACAACCTACACCAGCCAGAACGCAGAGACAGCAGCTTTCAGAGGAGAGAATACACATCCCAGAGTCTGCTCAGGATTTACCTCAGCCTGGTTTCTCATTAATGACCAAATACATTCAATGACGTCTCCCTTGAAAACAAGCGGAGCTAAAAAGGGGACACCATTTAAGTTTTGCACCTGTAGCCACATTATGGGAGAGACAATGGAAATTAGACACACAGTACAAGAAGAAGTGTCATTAATTCACCAAACTGAAGTATTATCAGCTAAAGTTTGCTATTGTTAGCTCAAACCATAGACTGTATATGCGAAGTAGACGTAGTCATGGTGACGTCACCCATCGGTTTGTGACCTACGGTTTTGAAGCCTCGAATTTGTCGTTTTGGCTGTTGCCATCTTTACATTTTTGCAATTTGTGAACGGAAATGACCATATTTGGAGTGCGGATGAGCGATGGGTGGCAGATCGGCACCCAAAGCAGCAATCGCAAGCTAGCCCCGCCCTAAATCATCCCCTGCTTTATGCTCTATTTGACTCTAAATGGACCATAATGTACTAAATGAACATCATGCTGGATTGAAGAAAACTTGAAACTAGAGATTGAGACCAAAAACTCATATTTACAATGTTTACTGAGGTAATAAATCAAGTGAGAAGTATGATATCACTTAGACTTCTTTTTGCAACCAGAGGCGTCGCCCCCTGATGGCCAGCAGAGAGAATGCAAGTTTAGGTCACCACAGACTTGGCTTCACTTTTCAGAACACCAAATAACATGACCTGGCAGCAGTTAACCAAAACGATCCAAAGCTGCTCAGCTGTTGGAGCATCTAAGGGGATAACAGGTAACAGGATTTACTTACATGCTCTCGGTCTGCTCCTGTTTCCTGGCAGCAGACAGAGCGGTGCTCATCTCCAGCGGCGGCATACAGAGGGTTTGCTCTGGATCAGCTGTCCTGTTCCACGTCAGCCCTTTGCGGTACGACAGACCTAAACGGAGGTTTAGAGAGGTTTGAAGACGTTTCTTCCCCCCCTCCGCCGGGAGTTATACGTGATCAGAGAGGAAAACTCACCTATTTCTGTGAGCATCTTGAACAGATCTGACAGAGCTCTCTGCTTCTGCTGCAGGATGTGCTTGACCTCAGCTCTCTGCTTTTCTTTCTCTGCTGACGTGTTAATGGTGAGGTTCTGCAGGTCCCTCAGGTTGCTGATGACCTCGCCTGGAAACAAGGGAGGAGAAAAAGAAGAACAATGCGTTAACACTGAGGGGTTTGCAGCAACGCAACATGATCAAGGAGCAGCTTTGTGATGTATTGACGAAAAAGTCTGGAAACTTTAACTCCCATAGTGTATCATTTCAAAGCAAATAAAACATTTGGATAATATTCTTTGACAGAATACTAACAGAGGGTACCACATCCCACATCCAAAAAGTTTACTAATTCTATTTTGATATTTAATGTTTACAAGTGGGATTCTTACCAGTGAAGCAGTCCAGGTCTTCGGCCAGCTCCGGCACTGGGTTTTTCTTCAGAAGCTGGACGCACAGTTTCTTCATCTTCCTGGACAGAACAGGCAGACGCCCCTGCAGAGATGAAGCATCCACTCCTTCCTCTGGGCCCTCCTGCTGAAACACCCAGTGCATCCTTGGTTATTCACTCATCATTCATCCCATGAAGGCAACTGGTGAAATATGACAATAACACACTGAAGAAAAAGACCTGCAGATCTCTGCCCTTCCCAGGCAGGGTGCTCTTCAGTGCTTTATGAACCCGATGGATGGGTGTTTCCTCTGGGTTGACATCCACCACGTCCAAGCTGGCGCTGCCTCCCTGTTCCACCAGAGCGGGAGCGCTCGGACCATTCAGAGCCTCCTCAAGCTTCCTGACGAACTTGAAGAGAGTCCTGAGGGAAAAGAATAAAGATTGAACAATGTCCTGCCAGAGCAAAGTCCTCCAAAAAGAAATACACGGCACACGGAGGAAGTTTACCGGTGTGTCTTCGCCACCGACTGCTTGATGGACCAGAAACTGACATCGTTCCACTTGGAGATCTTGACAAAGTCCTGACGAGAGCACATCACAGCGAAACTTAAGAACATGCATGTGTCAGAGTTAGAGCAATGACAAAGGACGCCAATATAAAACCTTGAGCTCCTTCTCGATGGGCTGTCTGAGCTGACCGATCCTGGTCTGGATGACGTCGGAGAACTGACTGTAGAATTTGTGCAGGTTCCACAACAGACTGGACAAGGACTCTGTAAAGGAGGGACAGAGTTAACAGGTTGGACGTGTAACTGCAGAATACATTCACATATATCATCAAAATGTATAAACAGTTTAGTCCAAATCCAATCAGCGATATATATGGCTTAAGATATTGCTTGTGTAGAGTTGGGACGGCCGACCTTGTTCTGGCTGGTTGGGGACCAGCAGGATGTGGCAGTGGAAGGTGAGCAGCATGGCCAGGCGGGTGTGGAACTCTCCCAGGGAAGAGCCCTCCATGAAGGCCTGGAGGGTGGAGGACACTGAGGACAGGGAGAGGCGCTCCACCTCCTCACCTGGAGAGGACGAGAGCAGTTTGGGTGATAAACTTGTTCTAGATTTTGTTGCTACAACAATATGTTGCTTTGTGTCTGATTAGTTCATAGCAGAGACTGTAGCAGACTGACGAGCAGGTCAAATGACTGGAGCTTCTTATATAAGCATTAATGCACATTATGGTGGAAGTTCTCACAGTTCAAAGTTGCTAGGCAACAGCACAGCATCACTGAGAAAAACAGATAACGCCTCCACACTCATTTTATTAATTGACACGTTGCGATCCTGTTTGGATCTTCGTTCCATTTTTTGTATCATCAGCTGGTCAACGATATGAATCACCTCATCAGTGCGTTGTGTTCGTACCTGTATTGGTTTCGCTCCTCTGCTCCTCCAGATATCTCTCTACCAGCTGGTAGATAGAGAACCAGTGTTTGGTGGATTTCTCAGTGTGCCGCTTCATCGCGTTGTCCAGACTGGTCGACCAGCAACTAGCACACAAGGGTGACACATTTAGGTTCGGCACACAGGAACAGGAAACCGCTTGTCGTGGATTCATATGGCGGGTAGAGGACAACCACTGTTAAACTCTCTTATTGGGCATCTGAGATGTGACAGAAGATGCCGTTTGGATTTAAGCCCTTTGTGTCCCACTTGTAGAGCCCAACCGATTTATTGGTTGGTCAATTTAATTGGCTGGTATTAGCCAATCGCAGATCAATCGGCATCAGGGCAAACGCTGGCGGATGCACATAGTTACCTGATTAATGGAAAATATTTATAAATGATATAAAAAGGCATTCATCCCCATATCAGTACATCTCCTAAACTCAGACCATAAGGTATGAGGAGGGGGAGGGGTGGAGAAATATCAGAATTGCCCCCCAAAAAAATCCCACGTCGGTCGGGCTCCACTTACTTGAGCTCCAGTTTGCGCCACTGGATGATGAGCTGGGTGACGGGTTCCAGTTCCTTCCGCAGAGAGACTGAGCGGCTGGCGTTGTTCTCCCAGTCCTGATGATATTATATTTAATATATTAAAATATTTATTTGATAAATGATATTAAAAATGGTATCTTGCTAACGGAGCTCACCTGTGCTTTACTGAGCAGGATCTCCAGACCGTTGAGGAACTTGGCCAGTGGACTGGCCAGACTGAAAGCCATGATCCTCTCCACCACCACCGTCAGCTGCAGAACCACACACACGGAGACAGAACAACACTTTATAGCCACTACTGCTATATTGTCCACAAAGGGAACTTGCTTCCTGTTACATGCCGTGCATTAAACTCCCTTTGTGCTTGATGTGAAAAGGTAACTGACCTGTACGAGCGCCGGGTGCTCCGGCCAGTCGTCCAGTCTCTGCTTCACTGCCACACTCATCTGCTCCAGGACAGGAAGACAGAGGCGGGCCTCGCTCACGTTGGGCTGCTGGTAGAAGTCATATGGTCCTTCTGAGGCGACGGCCAGACCATCAGGACCCCCCGAGCCCTGCACGGTGTTCTGCAGGAGGGCAGACAGCAGCAGTTCACTGCCTGTGAGCTGCTGGTCCAGTTCAGAATCTGAGGGGGAAAACAGAGTACATTTCTTCTTTGTTGGCAGAAAATGATGAAAATTGTTCCGGTTGCATAACGAGTTACAGAAAACACTAACCAATCAGATGATAGAAGCGTGACATCACTGGGGAAGCAATCTGATAGGAGGAGACCAGAGCTTTGATGTGTTCTCTGCTGTGATTGGCCGGTATTGTGCCGTGGTACCATAGTGATTGGGCATGTCCCAGACAGAGGCGCTGGTGAACCTGGAACACTGTGTTCATGGCAGCCGGACACATGAAGCCCTCACTGGGCTCGTCCTGGACATCCTCGTCCTCCTCAAGTCCAGACTCTGCCGGACCCTCTAGAGTTGGCTGGGCCATGATGTCTGCAAAGTCCTAGTGAAATATGGACAGAGGCCCATAAAAGTTTGTCTTTTTGTCTAGAATGCACATCCTTTTCTTTTTTAAAGTAACACAATTCGATCTAAGAAGCCTATTCAACTGCAAATCTCACAGTTGAAGCATTGCAGAGGCTGGAAATGTGGAGATGAAATGCTTTATTGGGTTATTAAATATTTAAATATAGGATTTTACAAAGTTTGGTTGATTGGTTTCTTCCAATAGTTTAGTTTTATTATCCTTAATGTTTTGGTTTTCGGCTTGGTAAGGTTTCATGATATTTAAAGGTTTAGAGGTTTATCACGAGCACAGACATATCGGAGGAATACCTTGTTGAACTGAGGGAACTGGCGTCTGAAGTCCCTCTCCTCCTGCTCGTCCTCAGTCAGCTCTGAGCCGTGCAGTCGACTGCGGTTGCGGTACAGACTGGCCTCCGTCTGCTCTCGCTCTCTCTTTAGTCTCTGCTGCTCATCCCACTCGTTCACCAGAGCCTGAGGAGTCAACCACCGCATGAATTTTCATGTGGAAAGCTGGAGGAAATAGAGTCAGACAGAAATGTTGCTGTGAAGTGAAGCTCTGACCTGACAGATGTGTCTGAAGAGGCCACGTGACTCGGGGCTGAACTCCCCCGTGGACTGGGTGTGGCACTGCACATACAGCAGAGCGTTCAGGTGCAGCGTCGAGGACTGGGGGACCACGTGGTCGGGGTCCTGCTGCTGGGGCAGAAGCTTCACCAGGCAGCGGAGGATGTCCACGCAAGCTCTGGAGCAGAGGAAGTCTGCCCGGGCCAGGTAGGACGGCAGGCTGGGGGACAGGGAGGGGAAGGCCAGCAGGCAGGACACCAACTTGGGCAGACCGGGGACAGGCGTGAGCGATGCGGCCACCTGGGACGCCACCAGCCTCATCCCATGGCGGAGCTGGAGGATGCCGGTCCGCACCGGCCCAACCACGTCAGGGTACAGGGGGTAGTCCTCCAGCAGCCTCTGGCAGAAGCGCTGCTGGGAGCTCTGCCACACAGCCTCCTCCTTCAGCAGGCCCTGGACCGCTGACCTCGACTTGGAGGAGGAGCCCTGCAGGGCCTTCAGCAGGTGGGACAGCAGGTTTTCCACAGCCGACGCCTGGCCGATGCTGCAGAGGTAGTGCTGCAGCTCCTGGAAGAGGCGACCATACTGGGGCTCATGGGGGCGGCAGGCCTGCTTCCTGGAGAGCTCAGCTATCTGCTCCTTCACCTGCTGCATACGGATCCACAGGTACCTGCAACCACACGTCAGACACATGGAGTTAGAGGATTGTTCAGACGTCCGCCTTAATATATTGCTCTCATGCTATAAATACATTAACCCGTCAGAGCGTCAGAGACAAAATCTGGTGTGTTCAAGGTCAACGTTTGTCGGGAATTTGGAATCAATTCTTAATTCTCATCCCCAGTCATACATGTTCCTGGGCAATATGAATCTACTGGCCTCCCCTGGTTATTCTGGTAGTTAAGGCCATTTTTTTGCATCCTACAAGTTCTCGGTTTCAATATCACATTGAGAGAACAACTGTCTGGTTGTGACCTGATTCGAGGATGCTGGAAGCCGTCGGTGGTGCTGCTCTCCTCCAGCTCTGCGCCGGTCATCAGCTGAGACGACAGGCTGCGTCCTCTCCACTCCTCCTGCAGCACAGCCAGCTGCAGCAGACACAGGGGACACGCCGGCCCATCAGCAGGACAAAGGATTTCTGTCTTTAACCACATCCTAGCCACCACTTTCCTCCACACATCAAACTGAATGCTAAAGAAATGCTAAATACCACAGTTTCCAAGGACAGGATGGGACATTGTTTTTGACTTTTGACAGTTAAACTTAGAATTCAAAGACATATTGTGTCGGCTAAGATAATTATGATTAAATAGAAGTAAGTAAATCCTGAAGAATGCACTTTAAAAAAAAAAAGAAGAAAAGAATAGGGGTTAGTCAAAGACAACAGACATTTTTAGATGTGTTTGTTTTTCAGAAAATGTGAAATGAATAGAGTGAAACAGTAGCTGACCTCCTGCTGAGCATAGTTGAGTTTGTAGGCCCTCTTCACAGCCGGGTCAAAGATGGTCTGTGGAGTCCACACTTTGATCTGCAGCAGGCCCATGTTGACCCAGAACATCCCGGAACGGGCCAGCTGGTTGGAGCCTTGCACTTTGCTTTGGACGTACTGCTGCAGGCAGGTGATGCAAGCCTCCACCAGGCCGTTGGGGAGCAGATTGGGAGGCAGGAAGTCTCTGAAGACGGTCTGGATCTCCTGGGCGGCTATCAGGGGGTCAGGGGTCCTCCACCAGGCTCTCGCAGCTCTCCATGTAGCCCTCCTGCAGACTGGGAGGCAGCAGGTCTGCCATGCTCTGGAGCTGGCGACGCAGGACTGCACCCTGGAGCCTGAAGTCTGTGCCCCTGTGGAGGTACGCGGATGAGTTAACCCAAAAAAGACAAATGCTTGACTCTCTTTTTTTTTTTAAGTTGTAATCTACCTGAACTCAGCCAGTGCTGGGATGGCCATGTTGTCCCACAACACAGCAGACACATCCTGCAGCTGCTGGATCCTCTCCTTCCACTCCCCCAGGGTGACATGGGAGAGGGAGAGGAGGGCTGTTGGATCCCATCTCCCTCCAGCCTCACTGCTGCAGAGCACTCCCAGCATGCAACACGACCACACCGCTTTACTCAGCAAGGCTGGTCCCTGAAAAACCACATGGGCATCATAGAACCGGCAGGAAATCCCTTTGATGAATATGGGGACATCAACAAGAGAGGTCAAAGGTCAGTACCGTGTTGTCTGCTCTCTGGTGCCGTCTTTGAGGTGGCCGGACCTTGGGACTCAGAGGGTCCCATTTTAGCCAGAGGTCGGGGTCAGAGGTCACACTGCTGGTCCAGAGGGCAGCCAGAGCCTCTGATAGCAGCTCGCACCAAACAAACGGCAGCTCCTCAGCCGGCTGGAGGAGATCATGAGGAATTATTAGCAACATTTTTTAGTTAGATGCTTTGAGGAATCAATTTAGAGAAACAATCGAAATGCTCCCAATCTGACAAACAGCACCTTTAAAGATCTCCCCAGACATGTTTATAGGGGACATATGGAAAACTGATATTTACATTGCTATCTGGAGTACCGACCAAACCACAAATTGTGAAATTAGACAACCCAGTCTATGTCAGTGTTCTAGAAGAAGCCCAAAATACAAGAACCCCCAAAAACGAGCAACAATTTGTTTGACACAAATAATGACATGAACTTCTTAAATGACACCCTGTTTCTCCCTCATAGAAAAATTCAGAATCTCTGAATAAATATTCATTTCTAAAGTTAAAGATCAGAAAGTCGACCCAGATGAAGTAACAATAAGAGAAATACACACTTGAGTGAAGGGGATTAATACATTGTAAGTGAAACTTCAGTGTACTGACTCTATCGCTGCTGAGCAGGAACCACAGCGGTTGGAGCTGACTGACGTTCATCGGTGTGGACTGGAGGCAGAAGCGCAGATGTCTGGAGAGCTCTCTCCGTAAGCTGTCCTCAGCCTCCTGGTCACTGCAAATCAACAGCAAGAATTCACTACACCGTCCTTCAACTGCTTCTAGATCAGTCCACGTTTTCTGCGGAGGATGCAGTGTTTTTACCCAGGAGTGAGAGCCAGGTGGAGCAGGTCAGTGCTGAGTCTCAGCTGGTTCAGTACAGCCAGTTCCTCCATCAGGGGCCAGAGCTGAGCCCTGCGGCTGAGCTGCTGCAGCTCCTCTCTGGCCAGGTGGACTCCGTCCGCAGGCTCCTCGTCCTCAGACACGGAGCAGACCTCCAGTAGCCCTCTGGAGGTCATGTGACGCTGCTGCTGCTCCACACTTGACACCAACCGCTCCAACACTCCTGATGGGAACATTCAGTAAGGCTCATCCTCGAATTAATGTACTCAGTAAACTTCATAACAATCTGGATGTTGTACCCCGATCATTAGGAGCCTTCTACAAAATTCCTGTAATACCAGTGTGGAGGTAGTTTTCATCCATTGGGTTACATTTTTGCAACCAGTGAACGACGGATTTGACAAACACAAGCGGCAGAACGGCACCCTTACTGGATCTGGATCCATCTGGATTGTGGTTTGAAGCTGTTAACAAAGTTAGCTTCATATCTCAAGGTCAACTTTACAGCCAAGTGTTAAAGTCATCTTAGTAGCTAACAGCATTGATAGCGTAATAGCCACTTGTCAATCACAAGGTAACCCCTGCTTTATGGTCTATTTGACTCTAAATGGACCATAATGTACTAAATGAACATCATGCTGGATTGAAGAAGACTTGAAACTAGAGATTGAGACAATAAACTCATGTTAACAATGTTTACTGAGGTAATAAATCAAGAGAGAAGTAGGGTCATTTTCTCATAGACTTCCATGCAATCAGAGAGGAGTCACCCCCTGATGGCCAGCAGAGAGAATGACAATTTAAGGCACTTCAAAGTTGGCTTCACTTTTTAGAACCTGAGGTTGTCGCCTGGTAGCAAAATACCAGTAACATTTGAGATATTTGTCTTGTTTATTATTGATTGAGTCAAGAATTAGACAGTTAGAGGTGTTTCTGTAACACCAGCTCACCAGACTTCTGTGGATCCAGCTGGTTGTTTGCCAGCAGAACGAGGCCACAGGCCTCCAGCAGACTCTCTTTGATGTCCAGCCCGAGCCCGGCACCCTGAAGTCGGACCAGCTCCTGTCTCCAAGGCCCCGTGGTGCCGTCCAGCCTTAGATCGCTGACATCCAGGGCTTTACTCAGGAGCCTGAGCCGAGACGCACACTCAGCCACCGACTCCAACTGGAGAAGAAGATGGATGTGGTTTCGTTTGCAAGATAATTCAGATAATCTCAGATAAATTATGAATGACAGACTGTCTTCTCTTTAGACAAGATAGAACAGACAATAGTGAAGACAGAACTGATGATAAGTAAATATCTGAAAACCCTCCGTCTGACAGCAGAGTGATGAAGTGTCTCCCGACCTTGAATGGCAGAGCTTTGCCAAGAGTTTTCTGGATGCCTTTCAGAGCTGTGGCCACGGATACCGGGGTGGACAGGACAGTCTGGATGGCTGCCGAGACCGCCTGCAGCTCCTGGTGACCTCTGGAGTACAACGCAGTCACAAATGTTAATACCAAGATAGAAAGTCCTATTGGGATCTAGTCATACCATCTCTATAATGTTGGAGGAAATGTAAATAAATAAGATAATTACTTCAATATCAAGTTAAATTATGTATGTAGAGAAAAGCCTTTACTCAAATGTGGCTTCGGCGTCTCCCAGCAGCAGTTGGGGCAGTCGGAGGATGAGGTGTTTCTGCACCCACTGCCAATGCAGAGACAGCACGGAGATGCCCTGGGAGTCAGCCGGCAGTGTGCTGCAGACGTCCCAGAAACGATCCAGCCACTGCAGCAGCTGCAGGATCTAAACACACACACACACACACAAAACAGGTAGAGGGTTTACATTTTATAAGAACACAAGGTACACGAGAGGTACTACGCATAGTTCTACTGATTGTTTTGCATGTTATGTCACGGACATAGAAATTGAAATAAAGCTTAAAATACAATAGAACTGCAGATGTAAAGTGACACAGTAATAAAGCAGGTTCTGACCTCAAACATGAGGTGGTCTGAGATGTAGGGCTGCCCGCCCTGCACAGCCTGCAGGGTGAACGAGTCCCACAGGTCAAAGAAGGTCCGCAGGTGCATCAGCACTGGGTGGGGCAGGTGGCCGATATCCACGGACCCTGTGAGGGGAGGGAATGCAGGCCGAGTTATATAAACGTAACAGTAACTGACTCTGCGTTTCACAGGTGGGTGTCGGGTTATTCATGATTATCCATATGGTGCTGTGTGTACCTTTGCTGAAGGCCGTGGCTATTCTCAGGGAGCAGTTCTGAGCAGAGAGGTTGATAGCACAGGTGCAGATGACCGACCGCTCCTCTCTGTCCATCATCAGAACAATCCTAACAAACACACCAAAGTAAAGCTCATGGTAAACATGTCCAGCCATTTCAGACTAACACATTTCTAATTCTTAGCATGGTATTGCCTCTTGCTTTCTAAGTCTTCCACTTTGAAATGTATATATGCTGACTTTTTCTCGGGTGTAAATGCGATTTGACTCCGCCCACAGCAAGCAGGCTTAAGATGACAGGCGACCTCCCACCGTACCTGTTGGCGACTGCGTTCAGAGCCTCCAGAAACTCCATGTATCTTTCCTCGTCCTCAAAGTTGCACTTGTTTGCTAAAATATCCAGGTACTGCTTGTTCCATCGCATGTCCACCAGAATCCTGTATTCATCTGGCAATGCAAGACAGGGGTTAATACTCAATGAACATGGCAGCAGTATGTGGTATCATACATGGATGGATCCTCTGGCCTTCATCTATCAAATGTACATTTATACAAAATGAAGACACATTTTTAAAAACCAAGAAAAGACCCAAGATGACCAAAGTAATACAAAGAGAAACAAAAAGGTGACAAAGAGACCAAAACAACTACAAAGAGATGAACAAAAACCTGCAGAAGAACAAGACAACCAAAGAGTTTACCTATGCTGTGAGGCTGGAGCAACTCTGCTAGTGACTTGCCCTTGGCAGCTAGTTTGCTACCAAACACAGCCTTCAGAGCCCTGTTTCCTGCCTCCACCTGGACCAGGGCTGGATCTGGAACAGTCGAGAACCACACATTAATACAAGGTTGCACCAGGAACCATAGCACACGACGGTCTTGTTTTAGAGGACCATCAAGCTACTGTATGTCTAATATGTTAGGGTGTGTTTGTGTAGGTAGGGGAACAAACCCGGGATGTATTTGTTGCTCTTGCCCAGGTGTGAGAGCCAGCTGCTGCGGAGGATCCAGTCTCCATGAGAGGCCCTCTCCGTGAGCAGTCTCACCGCCGTGGGGATCAGCCTCAGGGCGTCTCCTTCCGCCAGATCCACCACTCCTCCGGTGAACATCAGGCCTTCATGGACACCGCTGCTCTGCAGCGCCCTCTGCAGGTCACTCAGACTCAGCGGACGACTCCTGTGGGCAACACAAGTGAGTATTAAACTTTACGTTTTTTTTTAACTGTTCCATTCCTTCGCTTCAAAGTTCAACTTTTTAGGAGTTCAACTTTTTTTTTCCAGGAAGTTGGCTTCAATACCCACTTGAGGTACTTTCGGAATTTCAACTTCAGGTCCGTCTCTATTTCCAAACCTTTTTTCTATATTGGGTGGGTCCTTCCAGGATAAATTAAGGTAGTGATGTGGTGCATTTTTCCGCTGCAGACTCATGTGATTGTGTTTTTACCGTCCTTACCGCTTGCCCTGCAGGCTGAGGGTGTTCAGGCAGAATGACAGGACCTGTCCGTCTCGGAGGACGGCGGAGAAACAGGAATCCTCCGTGGAGAGCAGGGCAGAGGGGAAGCCGTCGGGCCAAACTCCGGCACACAGCAGCCCGCTGCCCCAGTCCTCCGTGTCCAGGATGGCCAAGTGCTGCTCTATCACCTGCTGGGCTTGCTGGATAGAAAAACAATACAATGATGTTTATTCATCCTCTGGGAGAATGTCTTTATCCACATAATAGAAACTCTTTTTAATGTCAAATAAAAAGTTTAAATGGACATTGTAAAAAAGGTTGTTATAATTAGAAAAAGTTGTTTCGGTAAAAGAGAGTTTTAAGAAGTAGATTCAAAGATGCTAAGGATGAGGTGCTCCAACATGGAGTCCCACTCGCTATGACGTTCACCCACTGGCGAGCACCAGTATACAAAATATCTGGGATCTTGGTGTCCGGGAGCCCTTTGACTGACACTTCAGACTCCATGAAAGCCTCAACAGCAAAAGTTTGAGGAGCATTTTGTATTTTTAATTTGTTACAGTCAGAATGTGAGGATTATCTGATGAAAATATAACATGTTGTTTGGTAAACGTGCATCCCTATTTGCTGGCATCAATTCAATCTTCTTGAAGACCACCTGCTTGCCGATTAAACCTCCTCATCGTGCCTTTAACAAGTGATGTGAGAGACAGTACACAGCTGGGGAAGCATTTATAAGGAGGTGCTGATACCTTTTGGCTGGCAGTGGTGCGTTGGCAGACTGAGTAGGCCTCTCCACAGGCATGCTGCAGGGCACTGGGCAGATCGACACCTCGCTGCAGTTGGCAGGACAGCAGGGTGGCAGCATGGAGGAGGCAGGCCACCGATGAGGCTGGGGAATCTGAAAGATAGACATCAGTTATTCGTTAGTTAGTTGGGTTTTTTTTTATTAACTGGCAGCACATCCATTTCTTTTCATTCCGTGCTTACCCCAAATGGCCGACTTGATGCTTTTATGTATTTCAATCAGCAGATCACACACACAGTCCCCGGTCACCCCTGCAGTGTGAAGCAGGGTCTTCAGGTCCAGTGGGTCCCAGCAGACCCCCTCATGTTCCCCTGGGATGTAAACCTCCACCCCTCTGTTCCTCATGGCTCTGGAGATCTCCCCGTGCAGCGGGTCCATGGTCAGGAACAACCTGCACATAAACACCAGCTGAGCACCGACCTCTTTAACCACTCAGACAGGAAGCCCTTATGCTGCGTACTACCTGAAGTTAGGATGGGGGGTGATTTTGGGGGTCTTCCCGTCTATGACGCCGCGTTCGTTTATGGTGAGGGACCCACCGGGCTCCAGCAGAGCATTGAGGCGATCCAGGACAGAAGCACTAAGCACATAATACACAATCAGTGAAACTTGCTTAATAAATAAATAAATGTATTTATTTAAATTCAGTTGTTAATCTTAAGATTTCTCTTCATCTGCAGCTCTTTACCCCCAAATAGATCATCAACAAGCACACTTATTCCCCTAGAAATCTGCACATTGCTCACCTGCAGAAGTTGACATTGTCCATGAGCAGCCAGTCCCCGGCCTGCAGGGCCTGGACCAGCATACCGTCCAACCACTCGAAGCCTCCGTTGGTCCAGCCGTCCTCCAGCTGAGCCAGACGCTCCTTCAGCAGCGTGAAGTCCATCTGCAGTTTGGACATGTCTGGAGGACAAACACAAGCACGTTACTGCACTTAACGGTCTACTTACGAGACGCATTAAATTAAAAAAGAAGGCCTTTTTGAAATAATTGATGAAACACTACTCGGCCATTACCAGTGAACACTTTGAGCTTGGTGTTGAGTTTCTGCAGGAGGAGGATGATGACCTCCAGCTTGTTCAGTGCCTCCGAGTTGATGGTCCCCCCAGTTCTCTGCAGCCCCTCCTCCTTCAGCCAGTGGCAGAACAGACCCCACGTCTGCAGCAGGAACTCTGTGTCCTGGATGCCGACGTCCAGCGACATCAGGCCACGCCTTATCACCATGGCGACAATGTAGTCCACGCTCTCCAGCACTTGTTGCCACGGCCGCATGATATCCACCTGGAAAGAAGAGTGCAGAGTGACGCAGTCATTTCCACACGATGAAAACGGCGAAGCAGCCACCTGCCTCGCTGCTTACCTGTTCGAAGCCTCCCAGCAGCTCCGTGGTGTCCATGGCGCTGTTCATGGCCATGACCCTGAGGCGGTGTCCTGTCAGGAGAGCCAGCAGCCTCGCCAGGCTGGTCTTCCCGCTGGCCGTGGGGCCGACCAGTATGGTCATCCAGCCCATCTCCACACACTTCATCAGGGACTCCAGGGGCCGCAGGGCCTGGTGTGTGATGGACAGCGGTGGATCGAGGGCCACAGGAGCTCCGCCGCTGCGCTGCAGGACGGAGAAGCCCACCTACAGGGGGAGAATACACTCTCTGTTGGTACAATTTAAAACGTCTGGTTTTGAAAACACGTTGAAAGGGTGTTTTTGTTTCCACAAACCTGCAGGTTGAGTGGAGTGATGTGGAACTGTCTGGAGCCGCTGTAAGGCTCAAAGTCCTCCCCAAACACCTTCCTGAACACGGTCAGAACCTGAACAGGAGGGGCCAAACAGAGAACGATATTTCTATATAACATATATATCGATATAAGAGATAATCCTTTATAAATCCCACGGGAGGGAAATTTACAGTATAACAGCAGGAGGACAGAGCAACAACAAGAGGCAAAACAGAAGAAATATAACAAATAACTAACAGTAAAACTATTATAAATAAGAAAAAAATCTATATAAAAAGTGTATAAAAATTGTAGGCAGACCAGGTTGAGTTGACATTACTGGACAAATAAATATGGAATAAATAAAATGCAGATAGTGTACATGAATAAATTAATTTAAAAAATGCAGGCATTTAATGGACTAAAGACTCCAAAAAAGGCCCTACTTTCTTTTCCCTCCCTCCCTCCCACACAATGTACCTGAGCCTTGTCAGCCTCCGATCTCATCCTGTCAGCGTACACCAAGCCTACGTGCTGACCCGGGTTGAAAAACCCTGGGGACTGGTCAGCCTGCATCAGCTGACACCAGCGAAACATGTCGCGCAGGTTGAACTCCCAGGGACTTCCTTTCTGGCCCCACCGCCGCTCCACACTCACCTCCTGGACAAGCTGTCAGGAGGCAGGAAAACAAAGCTGTTAGGTGTCTTTTGAACATGTGAACCTTGTGAGAGTCGCAGAGTCGGTCTCTCATTCAGCCGCCACGCCAGAGAAACTCACCCTGTTACTGAACTCCACCATTTTAGCGATGATTTCCTTATCAATGCTGGGGAAAATGGAGTCTCCTATGAACTCCATGTCTTTGCTGGTGAGTTGGTCCACAAACACCTGAGAACACAGAGGAGAGTCAAGGTTTCCTGAAAGTGACTGTTTTTGCTATTTGAAAAACCTGTTTTCAGCAATCTATCTGCATCGTATTAAATAACCACAATAACATTTTTAGGGAAACAACATGATAAAATATGTCGACAGACATTCAAGGCTTCATTTGAAAACCTCCACAGAAGCTTAGAATGTTACAAAGGTCATGACATTTGGTTCAGCCCGTTATTTCTGAAGATCGGTGTTTTCATTACTGATTCATCTGGCAATTATTCCATTCTCCATTCTCCATTCAGTCTGAAATGTCATAGCAACGTCTTCAAAACATATTTGTCTGGCATTTTCTATGATGACAAATCATCACATTTCAGACTCTGTAACCAGAAAATAAGCAGTTTAAGCATTATTTTGTTCGTGTGATTTTATTTTATTGATGTTTTATTTTTTAATTGAATATCCTGAAGAAGTCCATTGTTCTCTGAAATGGTTTATTATTATGCTATTATTTTATCATATGTTTATTGTAACTACTACAGGGACGATATCAACTAAAGTGGTTATTGTAGCAGGTCTACCGATTCATCTTCTGCTGGTCAAAGAATGACATGTTTCAGCTCTAAACAACCCACTAACTCAGCAAAAAGGACATTATCATGACTAATGCTCTTTGTGCCTCTATGTTTCTCAATATTGGTCTGAAGAATATGTTGAAATGCAAAGAAGCAATGAAACACTGAATAAGAACAGACTAAACTCTGTTCAGTCTATAAAAGATTACAAACATCTCTGGTTCCTGACCTGAGTGAATCTGTTGAGGAAGGACTTTGGCAGTCCTTTACGCCCGCCGCCTTGAGTGAAGGGGTTCTGGCAGCCGAAGATCTTGGTCTTCTCCTGCTGGACCTGGAAGCTCATCCCCAGTTCGGGGATGTAGATCTCTGCTCGGTGATCAAAGCAGGCGTTCAGACCCTCCAGCACCGACTGAGAGGCCAGGTTGAGCTGTCAGCACGAGGGACAAGTCAGGTCAGTTTATTATGTCACATTATGCCAACGCCACCGGATTGCAAGTCATTTCCTGAAGGTTTGTGAAAAAAAAAACGAGACAAAAACGGTGCTCCCTACCTCGTCCAGGACCACCCAGTGGCCGGCCTTCAAAGCGGCCAGCAGGGGGCCATCGCGCCATGCAAACTCTCCTCCCTTTCCTCCCTCCACAGGCAGATCTGTTCCAAACAAATCGGTAACGTCCTGCCAGAAAGCACGACGTCGTCAGCATCAGAGCAGTGTTGACAATTCCTTTGGGAGCGTTATTGAAATGAAGGCTCACCGTTTGCTCCGACAGGTTGATTCTGACAAGATGGTTCCCAGAAGCTTTTGCCAGCGCCGCCACCAGACTGGTCTTCCCCACGCCAGGCGAGCCCTCCAGGAGCACAGGCCGCTGCAGCTTCAGAGTCCGGAGAAGCCTCTGGGCATTGACTGCCGTCGTTCCCGCGGCGATGGCGTAGTCCGACAGGTCACGGCTCTCAGTCTGAGGCCCTGGGTGGACGAGAAGAGAAACGGGACTGTATGTTAACATCACTAAATAAAAATAGGTAAAACATTTTTTGTCAATCAGGTCCCAAAGAATGTTAAAAATAAAAAAGGTGAATGGTTTTCGTGAAATTGCACAAATATCATATAGGCAGAAGTAGGCGGGGCCTGCACCAGATGATGCAGCTCCACGTTAGGAACGCGTAATGAACGTGGGGTTGGTACCTAAAGCAATGTAGAAGGGGTCAATGCCAAAGAAGTCTTCGCCCCACTGAGGTTCCCGCGGCAGGCTGCTGTCGTAGACTCTCAGGGCGTCCAGCATCTCCTGGTCCAGCTTCGTCATCTTGCTCAGCCGCTGTTGCAGGTAGCCCAGACACAGCCGGCGAGCCAGGAGAGCGTTGTCTGCACTGGACACCGTGGTACCTGCAAAAAAAAAAAAAAAAAAAACAGTCTCAGAACACCTTCTTTGGGAGAGAAAATTCACATTGGAGCTAAAAAGAAAACGAATATGCCGTCAGCTCACCGGAGCCGATGCCGTCTATGTAGACCAGACACGCGGCGTGGATGAAGGCGGTGACGGTGTCCAGCCTGAGGTCCCACTCTGCCTCCTCTTCATCTTCCAGGGCGCCCATGGTCATGAAGCCGTCCTCGTCCCGTTCGCACACGGCGTTCAGGAAGTTGACCCAGGACAGGATGTCTCGGACGCTCAGGATGCAGCGGCGGCCGAAGTCCTGCTGGGTCAGCCACTCGATGAAGTCCAGCATCAGCTCGGCGACGTCGCCGCCTGCCGGTGAGACCGAAGGAACCACATCAACCACACCCTCTACACTGGGTTGTTGCATTGTGTGCATTGTCATTAACAGAGGTGTTTTTTTTTGAGCAAACTAGAAAACATTTTTGTGAACAGATCGATAAGTGATCACGAACGGAAGTGTTTCCTCGCCAGTTTACCGTCGAGCGAGAGGCCTGAGCGCAGGTTGTGTTGGATGATCTGAACCAGGTCACCGCGGCTGTTGCTCTGAGGACACCAGATCTCCGTGAAGCGGTTCCTGAGGGCGGGAGAGAGCTGTCCAAGAGACGGACCGTCACAAAAGTCAGACTACGTGCGGTTCTGGTTTCTCAGACACAAAAAGCAAAGCTGAGGAGTAGCTATACAGGTAAACCGAGTGCAAATACTTTGTTACTGTACTTTTCAGGTATTTTTTTTACTTTTGCTCTATATATTTTAGAACAAATATCTGTCTTTCTAAATGCAATATGTTTTTTTTTTTGTTTTTATCTACCTCCTTTTTGCCAAAGTCTCCTCCGGGATTCATGGTGGCAACCATACGGAAGCCTGCCGCAGCTCTGATCAGCTCCACGTCGTCGTTGTCTCCGCTGCCCTTCTCCGCCAGCACCAGCGACTTCTCCGTCTCCAGAACACTGACAGGACAACACAACACGCCGTCTGTTATTCACCCGTACGTGGTTGTTGTTCACGTTGGAGTGTGCGGATCCATTGTGAGTGAGTGGCTGTGCCGTCTTTGTATGAGTGCCTTCACCTGTTGAGTCTCTCCAGCACCGAGTCGTCTGCCAGGGAGATCTCATCCATGAGAAACACTCCGCCCTCCTTCAAGGCCAGCACCAACGGGCCGTCATGCCACTGGAACAGCCTGCTTTCCTCGCCAGTATTCTACACACAGGATGGGCGGGATTGGAACTCCGTAATACAATACAGAATTAAAGCGATCAAAGTGTTTGAGCCGCTACAACGAGCCATCGAATGGTATTTTAGTCTGTTGTGTCTCAGAGACGAGTTCAGGTGACAGCCAAATGGAGGATTACACAGTCAGAAGTATTGTTTCTGGTGAGAAAACATTTCTGTGATTTATTTTTTTATTATTTATTCATTTATTTTTTATTGATAATATGCCAGTATTTGAGTGTCTTAACTGTTTAAGAAAGAATGATGTCCAAAGAGCAACTATTGAATGTTAGAATTTTAAAAAATAAATGAAAAAAAGTTAATTTTCTACGACCAAACCATGAATTTTATGTACCGTTACACGACTACTAGTTTTGTTTCTCGAAACATCTGACGAGTCAAAAATGCAAGAGGGAACGAAAATGAACGATACTGCTAATTTTCTATTGACGTACGTTTCAGGAATAATACGTTGGCAAATGTCAAATGTTATACATCCTGCTCATTCCGACGGAGCAAACTTGGGATTTTACATTTCCCCCAGCGCCGTCTCGTACCTGCTGCGTGTGTCTGACGGGTCGCAGGCCTCCCAGGAAGTCAGACGTCTCCATGTGTAGGTGACAGTTGACGGCGAAAAACTTCTGTCCAGCCAAAGCAGCAAACAGCTGGCAGATTGTGGTCTTTCCACATCTGGTGAGGGAACAGGAAAAAGAAGCGATTAAATAACAGCACAGGCACATCAACATTCATTCAGCCTCTATTTCAATCTGGAGGAGTCATTGAGGACATACCTTTATGTCCAACGATGTCGAGAGAGGAGCCCGGACTATTTAACAGCAGATATATGGATTTGTACAGATATGAAACGTCCATTTTTTGAAGAATCTAATCCAATAAGTGCTGCTAGAATGATTCAGGACTGGGGTCATGACATCTTTTGGCCAGCAGAGTGCACTGCCACTTACAATAGCCACACACCCTGGTATCCATTATTTCCAACGTCACCACGTCTGCACTGCTCTTATCTTCTTAACAGACAGAATGAATGGGGCCTGGCAGGTTTGAAGCTCACCCAGTGTCTCCTACGAGCAGGATGGACTCGCCGAACCGGAGCGCCCGTCCGACCAGCACGGCTAGTCTTCTCATGCCGTACGTCCACACCACATGGCGAAACTCCTCCGGGACGCCAGCGATGCTGTCGATGAAGGGACCTGCCAATCAGAGCGTCACGTCAACGTGATACGGAGTTCACCAGACGGGTTCGGCGGATTGATTCAACTTCCTTTTCACCATGAAATTAACCTTTAAAAAGAGTTTAAAAGCAACCTAAAAGACGTATGGAGGTTAATAGAGTCACGGAATCAGTTATTTGTGAGAGGAAGACTCTCGTGTCGTTTCTTTTTTTATAAGTTGCATAGCCTCACATCAAAGCGTGGAGAAAAAGAGAGACATCCACATGCTGTTCTAAATAAAGGATGTATTGATTCTACGATGTATCGCGTGGTCACCGCCATGTTTCATCTGAATAGCTTTGAGATCATCTAATCCTCTTCCTCAATATAAAAAGAGATAGAGTTTCCACTTCACTCCCTGGAGATCCAGTCCACTTACTGAACTGGCTGGTGACCTGATTCTGAGAGAACAGGTTTTCAGGGTTCACCGTCCTCTTGAAGTGCTTCTCCAGGATGGACAGGATGGTGGCCTCTTCCTCCGGCTTCCTCACGCGTCCTGCCAGCAGCATGTACCCTGGAGGAAACGATGACTTTATTAGAGGCTTCAACCACACACAGCCGTCGGTTGGTGAGATGATGGACGCGTCTGACAAGCCTCACCGTCGTCAGCCAGATGCTGCAGCCAGTCCCGAGAGGCGTCCGTCTGCTCCTCTAGCCTGTAGCGATCCGCCCAGCGGAACAGATCTCTGAGGGTGATGAAGCCGTGTTTCCCCGCAAACACAGAAGATCCCCGACGGAAAGACTGATTTCATACGCGAGGTTAGATTTACATAGAACAGGTGGGTAATAGGAAGAGATACGCACACGTCTGTGTGGACGGTTACCTGAAGTTCTTGCATGGCCTTGACCAGCTTGGTGCAGTAGGACGGAGGCAGGCTGCACCTCTGGTGGAGGATGGTCTCCAGCTCTTCGCTGGGCAGCTCATCAAAGTGCAGCTCCACAAAGCGGTTCCTGAAAGCCCTGGAGAGCACCTGGAGATCAGAGCGTCAAGACGATCCAACATTAGTAAGCTTATCTTATCATATTCAATGCAAAACAACACTTCCATAACTAATACATTTTAAAAAATTGTCCCCCCTGAAAGAAGCAAATTTCAAATTTTCATGTTTTTTGCACACTTGTCTTAGAAGTGGTGCATCAAGGTAGAATAAATGAGCCATCAAGACATAAGGGTTCATCCTCTGGGGACCATGAACACCCATATGAATTTTCCTGTCAATCTTGCCAGATGTTATTGAGTGTGAACCTACATGTTTGACCAATCTAACCTCACTGCAGCCGTGCCATCGGACAAATCCCTCTCTGAAAGAATGCTATACCTTTCGACCGCCGTAGAGACCAGGGGGATTCTGGGTCGCAAACAGCAGGAATCTGGGATGAGCCTTGATGACTTCCTGCGTCTCGGCCACAAAGAGCTCCCTGTTGTCGTCGAGGAGCCTGTTGAGAGCCTCCAGGACGTCGGTGGGGGCGAGGTTCAGCTCATCCAGGATGATCCAGTAGCCTTTCCTCATGGCGTCGATCAGAACGCCTGAAGCAGATAGACAAGCAAGGAGCATTAGTCTGGGGGGGACTAATGGTGGACAGGTCCTCTAGAAGGGTCAAAAGGCTGATTTCTGAGGTTATAAATAAACAAGTAGAAATAAAAAAAGGATCCGTACCCTCTTTGAACACCAGCTTGCCCTTGTCGTCTGACGAGTAGCAGCCTATGTACTCCTGGATGTCGGTGTGCTCGTGGTTGTTGATTCTCACGCACTGGTTCCCCGTGGCTGCAGCCAGCCAGCGGATCAGGCTGGTCTTCCCCACGGACGTCTCTCCCTGGATCAGCACCGGGTGAGACCTGTGAGGAGAGAGCGTGATGATGTTGTGTATATTATTATAGTAACACCTCGACAATGAAATCAAGTAATTCAGCTTTAAACGTGGATGGTATGTCAACAGATTTCTTACGTACATTTGGTCTCAGACTACTTTGCGTGATCTTTGCTTCCATTTAAGGGAAATCTTAATGATATTTGGCACCATATCTAATTTGCTGTGGAAGAAGTCGCCTGGTTTGCACAGAGCTGCGACCTCGAACCACCAAACACCTCTGGGCTAAACTGGAACACAGACTGTGTTGGACTAAAAACTCCAAACCAATATTTAGTTAGGGGTTCAGAAGGTCGGCTGTCCTCAACACAAGCCAAACAGGAACATAAAAGCTAATCGTTTCCTGCCCAGCAGGACACTGACAGCAGGGGGATTCAGCCCCACCACATTTTTGACCTGATGCATTCTCTCCTAAAGGGCCAGAATTAGCTCTGCCAAAATGAGCGTCTGGACGTTTATTGATGAGCCAATTGATTCGGGGATAATCATAGGCAGGGGGTGAGGCTGGGCAACGGTTTTCCTACCCTGCAGATACCACTCTGGCGAGGTCACGGAGGTTGAGTTTGACCGAGGCGGTGAGGATGTAACTGGGGTCCAGAGCCGGCTCCATCTCCCCCTGGGACACCCAGTAGCCTTCTATGTCCACACAGGGCCGGCCTGAGGGTGCCGGGATGGCCTGCAAGAAACAAAAGGCTTCTTCAGCTGGCGGTCATTAAGGGTGACATTTACTATTTAATAGCACTGGAATTCTGCTGCTGTGACTTAAAAAAACATGTTAGATAAACCTTAAATATTGACACGTTTTTTCCTTAACAATGTAGTCAAGTACATTTTATTCATATAAAAATTGCAAAATTGACAAAACATCCATTCCTATATTTATCACTAAAAACTTTTGATAGGCTTTACCACATAGTTATTCATTAAACACTATTTATTTATTGGAGATAAGGAAGATCAGGGCTCCGCCTCTGCAACCTGAGACAGATCTCTCCACCCAATCAGGAGGCAGTTACCACAAACTACCTGCTGTTATCCACTAAATACGAGACAGAAGTTAGATATTTTATTTTTAAGTAAAATAAACTCCTCACTTGTTTGAGACACTTGGTGTTCCCCATCAGGATGTGCTGACACACCAGTTTCTGGACCAGAGGGTGGGAACTTCTGTCCAGCTGAGTCAGGAAGCTCAGACAGAAACCCTGCAACCATGAATCAGGGACACTTTGAATACATGCAGGTGACTGGGATGGAGACAGCCGGCTCCAAAACACTGAGACCATCAATATCAATCAACATCACTAGCAGTAAATTAGACATTGTGTTTATTCTTGGCCTCCTACCTCGTAGAGCGAGCGCTGCACGCTGCTGCAGGGGTTTACCGCCACGTACTTCAGTGCCCGGCAGAGAGTACGCAGACTGTAGTGGGGCCTGTGGCCGGTCCCATCCACCAGATGAGAGTTGGCCTCCTTACGCACTGCAAGGTAAAAACTGGACACAAACGCAATTAAGGAGTAAATTAGTGATGAAGGATAAAGCAAAAGAGTGATGAAGGATGAGGTTTAGGTCTGAGCAGGGTTGTTCAGATGAGGTCTGCCACGTGCTATTTTTGTTAAGTTTCCCCAAAAAACCTGCACCCTCGGCCCCTGATAGAGTAACCATAAAGAAAACAGAGAACCTGTTTTATTTATATCCTTACTACAAAGAGACTTGTGCTCCTGGTTCTTGATTTTCAAGTCAACTCAATGATTCACTTCTGGTAAAATAAATAAAAATACAGATTCAGTGTGGTTTTAAACTCCAAACACATGCAGAATAGCTTCTCTCCAGCTTCATATGGCCCCAACAAGCTGTACAAATGAGGTGGATTTTTCAAAAAACACTCTGCAAAATGAAATGTTCTCCTAAAACGCTGTCTTGCAAAGACCTTTGGAGCCACAGTTGCTTTCAGCACCGTCTAAAACCGCATTAACATCATTCGACCCGCTAGAAGAGTCTGTAAAAACTCACTTTATGATCCCGCTGATGCTGCTCCTGTGTGGATTCAAGCACTTGAGGTAGTCTGAAACCAGAATCCGCAGGTCTCCCTCGTTCTCCAGCTCCTCCACATACAGCTCAGTGAACCTGGGAGACAGAAACATGCGCCGTCATGTCTCTGATAAGATCGACTGTGACCGCAATGGTGATCACCGCTCGAATGATATCCCACGAGAAGCTTATTATTTGTACAATTTCAGAAATTACTTGGATATTTATTTCCCCATTTACAGGGGCGGCAGGTAACTTAACAATCACTATCATGTTAAAGCTGTAGTGTTTTGTTGTTGGCTACTGTATCGCGCCCTAAAAAGGGCTCGGCGTACTCTCACCTGTTCCTGAGGCCCAGAGGCAGGTTTCTCTTCCCCACATCAGTAGCTGGGTTCATGCAGGCAAACAGCCGGAAGTCGGGGTGGCGCACCAGCGGTTCTGTGATCAAGAACACAAAACGGCAAAAAATGTATGCGATCCGCCACATTTGCATCCACCAAACTTTCCAGTTTCATTTCTGTCTACATCCTGAAGGTTTGTACAGGTGGATCTGATCCTGTATCATCCGTATCAATGATCAGAGTTCTGTTCCGTGCAGTCCTCACCAGTGTCTCCGCGGTCCAGCAGCACCAGAGATCCGGCGCTGCCCTCCAGAAGTCCACTCAAACACTCCAGGGTCTCGGCTGCTGCCAGGTTGATCTCATCCAGCAGGATCCAGTTGCCCTTCTTGACTGCCTGAGCCAATGTTCCCTACGGAGGAACAACGAAGGTCAGAGCTGCTCCACCAAGACAAAACAACCCTGAACCTTTACTTTTTGGGCTTTCGCCCGGATAATCCTAAATATCATCAGGAATGATTTGAAAAAGCTGTCTAGCTCACTATCACGCTAAAGAAGTGAGAAAAAAAAACACAGCACACAAAAATCTTTAGCAGACGGCTGTCGGCACGCCTCCAACGTATCCCTTTAGGATCTTTACCTCCACAAAGGCGAAGACCATGGCCGCCTCACAGATTCGGATCTGCTGCTGGGTCTGGTTCAGCTTGGCAGCCAACGCCTCCCACTGCTCCTGCAGCAGCGCCGCTGCACAAACACACACAATAGAGAGTCTTTTATTGTGCTACACAAGCCAGTGTACTAACTGTTATCCTTGTCTGTTCTTTCTAGTACGCTACCATTTGATTTCTCCTGCAGCTCCTTAGTGAGAGCAGACTTGCAGACGTGGTCCATGAGTTTGAGCAGGTCCTGCCAGCGCTTCCCCCTGAAGCAGGTCTGCACGTGACCCAGGAAGGTCAGGTTCTGCTTCCTCGAGTACGTCTGGGAGAACAGGTCCTCAAAGGCTTCCCGCAGAGGGAGCAGGATCTGTTTGTGATCTACTGGCTTGTACCTGAGTTAGAAAGCAGATAACATCAAACTTTATCTTGCTGCCTGGTTGCAGCAAAATCTGTTGGTTTTTTTGTCTGTGATGGAGTCTTTTCTGTTACTGTTATTAAGGTAAATGTTATGCTTGTGTTATTAAGATCAAGTTTGTGTGTCACTCACCCTCCGAGCAGGTCGGCCGTGTCGCTCTGCTGGTTCATGTTCACAACCCGCAACCTGTGTCCTGCAATGAACACATAACAGGGAATATATTCAATCAGCCCAATCTTGCAAGAAGCGGAAAAAAACTGGCCGAGCCACAGCCAAGCCGGACTCCTGAGCTCACCTGTGACTCTGGCCAGGTGTTGCACGGTGGAAGTCTTCCCAGTTCCCGTCTCTCCCACCAGGAGGACAGGCTCGCCTTTTGCCACGCACACTGCCAGCTGTTCCAGCAGCACGGCAGAGGGACGAGTAGCAGCAAACGTCTGGTTGTCCCTGTTCATGGCAACAAGGGACACAGGAGATGATTTCACAATCAGGGCTATGCTTTGTGTGCTGGTGTCAGTCTGGCCTCTCACCCATAAAATACTTTAACAAGATGGAAGGCTCAAATACTTTTTTAAAATCCTATAAAATTATGATCAATAATACTTGAATATACATTTGTGCGATAACAACTACCTGAAATAACAGAACCCATATCTATCTATCTATATCTTATCATTACACGCTCAATTGCTTTTAATATGGTATTTTTTAACAGAATTGCTTTACTAGGCAACAGCTTGGGTCAATGCGTACATCCTATCTGCTTATCATTCACATACAGTACACTGCCACGGGAAAACATTCATCATGTCTCCAACTTTATTTCATTTAAATGCCCTTAATGTAAATTAAATAAAGTTGGAGACGTGAGAAATGTTTGTGTTTCCAACTGTAAAATAAATGTCTATAAAGTCACACTTTCTTTGTTTGCAGGCTAAAGTCTGACACCTGTCCGTATGGGCTTTGGGAAAGACGCCTGATGGCCGAGCCATTAGATGGACGCGTTTTCCATAATCAATTCAATGTTTATTCAATTTACCAGCGGGCGGACTCTTTGGCCCGATCAGTAGGTGAATGTTGCAACCTAGCTGTTGCATGAATGGTGTAAACGGAGGTGAAAGGGGGCGGAGCTCAGGATGTCCCACTTACACACTCAGCTGCACCGCTTCGGTCTGCTTGCGAAACAGAGTGACTCGACCCACCGTGGCCTCCAGCTCGGTCAGCGAGATGCCCGGCTGATACATGTGGCAGAAGTACTGGGCCTGCAATTCAAATGAGTTTTTACACGATGTTATTATTGAAAAAAAAGGAGGAAGATAGCAATTCAGAAATTACAAGTTACAAAGGATCTATTTCTTGTACCATTTATATACCAAAACGTTTAGTGGTCACCTTCTCTTTGGAGATGTTGAGCTTGCTGCCGATGACCTCGGCCATTCGCAGTCGACTTTCAGGACCGGACAGCATGGCTGTGAAGCAGTCAAGAGCCTGACAAAGAGAGGCATCGGTCAGTAAAGACAATACACCCTCATTCACCACCAGTGCAGAAAACACAACTAAATGCTCTTCTCTTGCAGCTGCGTGGGAACGATAATTCATCTCATTATTACAAACCCACTCACCTCTTGGAAGACGTGTTGTGCTGTGGCTGATGAGGTGTTGTCAAAGTTGACACTGATCCGCTCGCACCATTTCAGCAGGTCCCTGTGGAGTCACAATGAAGATCAATGCCATGATGTCTTTTTTTCCTGAACATTTGGGTGTCGAAGAGACGCTACGATCTCACAATGACGTGAGAAGCTACAATCCCTGAATTTGTGATTCAATTTCACTCGTTCAAACGCAGCCGGATTCGGAGGATCCAACTGATGGATCCTTCACGGCCCAGCTCATCCCAAGATTCAGAGAGTGCCGGTGAGGATTGGATTTGAATCAACATGGCGTCTGCCAGCATATAGCATATCCTCCATCACACTATGTGATCTGTGGCTCCATTTTAATCATATAACTTCTTCTATGCTCGTTCTCGTAGCTGGTTGCTAGGCGACCGTCGCATTTCAGGGACCGCTAGGTTGACCCTTCGCCGTCTACGTCGGCCAGGTCCTTTTGACCCACCACTGAATTGGGAAGTTAATTATTTTTGCCACAATGATTCACATCCAGACAGATTGACTGAAACCAACGGCAGCACGTCCCGGCCGGCAACAAAACATAACCCCAAACAACACCAGCGCATTCACGCCATGCAGGCCGAGCTATAAGTTAATTACATTGATCCATGAAAAGCATATGTGCTATTGAAGTAAAGGGCATGGAAACCCCACACGCACACACACACACGCGCACACGCGCACACGCGCACACACACGCGCACACACACGCGCACACACACACACACACACACACACACACACACACACACACACACACATTGATTTTAAGGCTAACTTTTCACCAACACACACGTCCCATGGAAAGCATATGGTGAGAAGGGGAGAAGAGCAGTGTTCCTGCATGATACTGCCATCATGGCTGATAAGTGAAAAAATACATTTTTATTTCTGGTTTATTTCTGCAAGGAGGCCTCATGATTTCTGAATTTTCTGAATCTTATTTAAAATATGATTATTTTGCATTAAAAATGGTGTTCACTAAAAAAATGTAAATGTGTGTCACATCTCTGACCCAATACAAATATCTTATTCTTTCACTAAATGTTAAGTGACTCTAGTATGTTTTAGTGCCATTTTAAAAGTTGTCTTTCTGCATTTGTAGTCTTTGTTATATGATTCAGCAAAAATGTATCAGAACATGAGAAGTTTCTTCTTTTTCCCGATGACACCATCTCAGGATAAGACGTCCCTTTATCTCATTAAAACAGCAGACAAAGGAAAGTTAAAGGAGAGTAGAACCTCACCTCAGCGACAGGGCTCTCCCCTCCAGCGGTGTGCTTCTGTCCTCACACTTGACCTGCTGCATGTCCTCAGAGGCCGGGAGGACGCTGGTGTCCAGGTCAGCGTGTCTCTCCCCAGTCAGCTGGCAGTAGATATCCAGGAGGCGATCCGACACCACCGTCAGCCTGGGAAACCTGCTGATGAGGACCTTTAAGCAGAGGAAGAAGGCAATGAATGATGGGGATTCTGGGAGACGTTGAGAGTACGATTTGACAGAGAAAAGGAAACTGTAGGAAAATGTGTGTATGAAAAGGGTAATAACACATTTACTAAAGCATACTGGCCAGAAATATTAGGAACTAAGACATCAAGTGTCCTGTTTTCGATGAGACAAAACCAGATGATGTCATACTGTCCTGATGAGTGACAACTTTCCCCTCAAGGACAAGAAAGTTGCTCCATCTATCCAACGCTCACCTTCTTCAGCTCTTCCCGTGTCATGTTGCCCATCTGCAGCTTGGTCCAGTACTTGTCCAGCAGCGCTGCATGAGAGTTCTGTGGTTTGTGCCAGCTGCCACCACCGTAGTACATCCTGCAGTATGCAAGCAATACGCATCAGAGTCAAAGTCAGCCGTTTGATGTTGTCCCCAAATATAAGACTCATTGGGCCTCATTCAAAGACATTTTCATAGTTTTATTCTAACACTTTCATCAGTGTCTTAAGTTGGATCTACCAAACGTTCTTAACTGCAGGAGTTGGCTGTAATTGCTTGTGTCATCTGAGTGAATGTCACCTGTTCATGAGCAGAACACCATCTACTGTAAGTTATACACTAACTAGGGATAAGTACCTCAAACAACCAGGCAAAAGGCAAGATTGTCCAATGGATTCATACATATTAGTTTATCCATTCCATTGTCAAAGTCTGTTGTTGTGAGACTTTGGACGCAGCCAAGAGGAGACTAATCCTTTGGCTGGGACTTTGTTTACATGAGATCTCCACATGTTCAGACTGGTTAGACACATCCAAATAGAGAAAGATAATCAAGTCACCACCAAAAACCTTATCACTACAACCTGCAGTACATCTAGCATGTCTTACCTTCTCGTTGCAAAGAACTGAAATCCAGGAGCAACGTCGACGCAATCCTCCCGTCCGGGAATCATCAGCTTTTTATTCTCCATCAAAGGCAGGAGCACGGATATCTTTAAAAAGGTTCATCTGTTTATTAACAATCTATTCAGTGAATCTGTTGGTGCAAGCCCGGTTTTTTTCAACTCACCACATCCAGAGGTGCGTGGTCAATGTCTTCCAAGAGGATCCACTGGCCTTTGGATACAGCCTGTGTCAGCGTTCCTGGCTGCCACACAAACTTCCCTGGTATGTCGGTACAACGGTACATCCCCAGCAGCATCTGTGGAACAAACCCTCCATCAGCCTTCCTTCTAACCTCCACGGAATGTTAAAGGGGCACTCTGGTGATTCAGATATGAACGTCCATAAAGGCGGGAGACAAAGAGACATTGATTCCATTCCATTCCCTCTCACCTTGCTGTCGGTTTGATCCCCAAGCTGGACCTTGAGGATCTCTGTAGCTTTCGTATGTCCTGTGACAGCAGCCATGAACTCAACCAGGGCAGTTTTACCGCATCCGATGGGCCCCTCGAGCAGCACAGGCTTCTGGGAAGCCACGGCCAGCGCCAGTCTTCTCAGGTTACGGCAGGTTGAGTCCACCAGCACCAGATCTTTTTGGTTCCTCTGCAAATTAAGATCGACATTAGAACCAAGAAGATGGACATGTTATGTGACAGAAGAGAAGAGGATCCGTACCTGTTCGGCCGGTCTAGGAACTATCCTGGGGAGGACAACACCACAGACTGCCACCACATTGTGGGACAGGTCCTCTGACACCACCTGGCCCCTGGTGAACTTGTTAGCTTTCTCCTGGCGCCACATCACAGAGCCTTGATTGGCTAACACCAGGGCCTTTTCTACCTCCAGCTGCTGGGTTTCTTCCAAGGCTCTAAAGGAGGAGCAAAGAAAAAGTTATCACGATAAGTCTGTTGTTTGAAGTAATGTATTGTTTAGATAGTTTGATGATAAATTTTACTTAATTACTTCTTCCCCCATTGATCGAATTTAGTATCAATAATATTAACAATAATTCATATGACTTAAATAGCACTTTTTAGACGACACATAATTATAGATAAAGGAAGAAAAAGCAAAATGGTACACACTTGATTTTCATGTGCAGGATCTCGTCGCCCGTCAGCACCTTTCTCAGAAAGATGGTTTTCTGGTTATCAGTCATACGAGAGACCAGCGCTAGACAATGAGCCGTGTACCTTAGAGAGAAACAGGAAAGGACAGTCAGTTCAATGTGTTGGGCAAACAAGCAGGAAGCAAAATAATGCAAAATGCTATATAAAAGGTATAGCACAGCATTAACACTGTAACACAGCGGCAAACTCCGGTTCTTCACTGTTCAGAACCTGCTTAGAACATGACGATGGACATAATTGATGAGCCATTCCCATGCTCAATTATGTCTCATAACTTATTGCAGCAATTGTATGGCTAATACCCTTTGTTACGCAGATTTAGGGCAACATTTAACCTTTTTTACAATTTGAAAATTGTGTCAAAAATCCCTCCAAAATACCACATTAAGATACCAAGACCTTGAGGAAAAGCCATGAAATAAAAGATAAAGCAATGCTCTCATTTGGTATCTCATCATTTTGGAGATTTCTGCAAGACTAACATTTGGACCGCAAGCACTTCTATTTTGGAAAATGCTCAGAAATCCATTTATCATCAATCTACTGAGGTAAACCCTGTGAATGCCTTCACTCTCTAGTTTCTGGTTGTCAAGTTTCATGAGGCTGGGATTCTCCTAGAGGCCACAACAGGTCATTTTACAAAATTATTTAAATGGTCTCAATAAAATAAATGGCTAGTATGGGGACTAACATCATCATGCATGAACACAATTGTCTCATCTTTAAATTCATAACCATTCATTCTTAGAGTGTTTCAATACCCCTGTTATGTATAAATATTAGAATACTCCATATCTAGGATATGCTAAAATTACACATTTATACAACGTTTTTAGCACCAAACAGCATGTGACGAGCATAAAGTGGATATCTGTTATCTAGTTTGATACAATACCAGTGTCTTCATTAACACTCGAAAACTGAGCCTCTGAAAGACCACCAAATCAGAGGGGGAGTTAGTGAGTTAGTGACAGTGTGGTCTCAATGGTGGTTCGAACACCTTGAGGAGGAGCAGCAGGGCTGCGTATTTGTTACCCTGTGAAGCCTTCACATGTGTAAAGAGGAAGTGGGTACGTACCCTCGAACCATGACGTCGCTGGTGAGCAGCTGGGACACGCAGGGACTCCAGTCCCAGAGCATTCGAAACTTGGCGCAGTCACTCTGGAGGAAACGCAGGGTGGCACCCATGAGGTCCCGCAGCTTCATCCTCCTGGGGCCATACTGAACAGCTGACGACTCTTCGCTGGTGAAGAAGAGCCGCTGGAACACTGGCGGGGCATTGTCAAAGTACCTCGCTGCAAACCTAACGGGGAGGGAGGAGAGAAGTAGTCAGGGTGGATGTAGCCGGGGATCGAACCGGCGATCTTTCCGATTACAAGACGTTTCAGATTCAGCCTTTTTTTTCCCTCCACCAAACAAGTTTTTCTGAAGTCCCACAGCTTAGTGAAAGCGCCATGCTAATTCACTTGAGTACCATTAAAGCTGGCATTCAGTCAGCACAAGTTTTGAATTTGTTCCAATCTTTAAATGTTGAACTATAAAACTGGCTGTAATTAATTAGTTAAGAAAGTATATTGTTCTAACAGGGTGTAAATAAATCAGTTTAATTTACTCCAAGGCAACACGATACATGTGAAAAGCTGCAGTGGTGGAAGGTGTCAACAAGGGCCAACGCCCCCACCCCCCCAGCCTGGTAAATCCAGCCACGTCGCCCTGATGCAGCAGCTCAAGCACGTTCAGGGGCGAGGGGACATTTCTAATGCTCACTGCGACGAGAACAGTGTCCACTTACGCCTGTGCATCGGGACTGATGACCAGGACTTTGCTGAGGGCCACACACAGGCGCTCGTGGAGGTCATGGTTGATCCTGCCTCCAGCTTTGACCCTCTCGGCGTTGCGCTCCAACAGGTCCAAAACCAGCGGTCGCAGTTGTCGAGCAATCAGCAAAGTACAATCCTTCTCCAACAGCAGGTGGGCCACACACTCCAGGATGCACTGCCTGTCCTGCTGGCTCCATATCTGGGGAGACATTATATGGCAAAAATCCCAAGTGAAATATTGATTGATTGACATAAACAAAAATATTGACATCCTCTTGATAAACAAGGCAGCAGAATAGTTTTCATGATACAACATACACTCATACAGTGACAACTGACGCGTAAAGGGAAGGTGACAGCACGCTGCCCACAGGACGCGTTTTGGGTGAAAATAAAAACACTCTATGTATATTATTTGTATTCTGTACAAGCAAGGAATGAACACGCCTTACCTGTTTTGACAGATACTGGGTCAATTCGTTGTGACTTTTGTCAACGTGTCTGGATATGGTACCCAGTGATGACAGGCTCAATTCTAGGTTTTCCATCGTATCATTTGTCGCTCCTGGGGTGGGGGGGGGGGCGATCTCCAACGGTAACAAGCTCGCGCCGTCTATGAAGAGGTATCTGAATAACCGTGATCAATACCAAACTGCGGGGCTCATCACGCGCTCATCCGTGCGGGTTCGTATCACAACACACACATGCACGTTCCCGTCTTTGGTGTTAAAATCCTGTCCACATGTGAGCGTGGAGCAAATCCTTCCGGGTCGGGTCGGGGTCGGATTTTTCTCCTTGCGGCGTCGCGCTGTGATGACGTACCCGGACGGCGACGCGAGCGAGCACAGCGCAACTCCGCGGCGGGTGGAACAACTTTCGCTCGAACGAGCTGCCCGATCTGCTTGCCGCCCATAGTTAATGCCTTCGTATATGTCAGTTGGCTGTGGGACGATGTGAACCCCTCCACCGAGGAGACCGCGAGTCGCCTTTCAATCGGGTTCCTTTCGGGTTTCATTCGTGTTTTCAGAATATTTTTTTTTGTTGGAAACCAGAGGAGCTGCGAAAACACACCCACAGGCAGTGACAGACCGCGGGAAATGTCGCTACTTCCTGTGCAATGAAGTCTTGGCGCGACATTAAAGTTGTAAACAACAGGAGGACAAATAACAATACGCTAGCAGGTAAGTCGACCTATCGACTGTTAGCTTCGTGTAATATGCGTATTATTAATGCCTGGCCGGTACACTGTGCTTACATTAGGATTCTTAACTTTCCCAGGGATCACTTTGTCCGGTGTTACCTAACATTTTGCTGGTAGTGAAATTGAATATGCAGCCAACTGACTGACCCTTGCGTATAAGCCAAAACAACACTGTAACTGCTATAACGGTACATGCCATAACAGCAGTGTAACGGTGTGTCTTTAGTGTCGCCTGATTCAAGAGTAAATGTAAGGTGAACTTAAACTCTTTAACGGTTTATAACTGTACGATAATGTTAGCTTGAGCCTGAGCTCAGTGTCAACTGTCATATTAAGACCAAGAACGTTTAACACATACAATACAGCAATATTCCGACATATGGCCACTTGCTTTCTTTCCCCCTAGCTCTGTTGTTGAAAGGCTTTTGTTCTCTGCTGTCGCCTTTGTTTGGACAGTAGTGGACAAAGAGGTCATAGCTAGTCCACTGTGTGTTAGAACCACACTAGCGGCACTATGTTAGATCCATGCTAGCAGCACTGTGTGTTAGAACCATGCTAAAAGTACTATGTTTTAGAACCATGCTAATGGCACTATATGTTAGAAACATGCTAAAAGCACTGTGTTAGAGCCATGCTAGCAGCACTATGTGTTAGAACCATGCTAAAAGCACTGTGTTAGAACCATGCTAATGGCACTATGTGTTAGAACCATGCTAAAAGCACTGTTAGAATCATGCTAATGGCACTATATGTTAGAACCATGCTAAAAGCACTGTGTTAGAACCATGCTAGCAGCACTATGTGTTAGAACCATGCTAAAAGCACTGTGTTAGAACCATGCTAATGGCACTATGTGTTAGAACCATGCTAAAGCACTATGTGTTAGAACCATGCTAATGGCACTATATGTTAGAACCATGCTAAAAGCACTGTGTTAGAATCATGCTAATGGCACTATGTGTTTGAACCATGCTAATGGCACTATGTTAGAACCCAGCTGACAGCACTGTGTGAGAACCACACTGACAGCACTGTGTTAGAACCACGCTAACAGCCCTGTTAGAACCACGCTAACAGCCCTGTTAGAACCACACTAATAGCTCTATGTTAGCTATGCTATCACTATATATTTTATTAAGAAATTAGTGAAGTTCCTTTTTAGTGGAAAAACAATCAATCTTTTATAAGATCATAATAAATAAGGTCTCCCTGTATAAATATACTTGGGGTCGACTGATACCAATTATTGATAATCTAGGAGAACCATAACTGATATCTGAAACTGATATTTGACTGACTCTTAACACAAAACGTGGCTGAAACTCCTTAAAACCAATGTTTAATTCACAGAACCTTTCAACATGACCTTAACTCAAAAAGGTGCCGGGAGCTATCAGCAGCATGATGGTTGAGTTATACTGATCATTTATATGAAAATTGGTTGGTCCTATTGACTCTAGAATCAGTTTTGGATTAATGTGGCCAGTGGTTTTGGTTTCTCCATCAGCCAGGTGTTCCAGGTTTACTTTCAGCCTAAGTGTCGTCTGGCTGATGTTTATCGACTGGTAATAACTATTGATTTTCCTTTGCCGTTGCTATCAGGAACTCCTTAAGCAAGAGAGGCACAGAGACGCTCGGAAGAATGGAGAACATTGACACCAACGGTGCTTCTGGTCGTAAGTAAAAACAAAAAATACATTTACACAAACATTTACATTTGGATTTATTTAGTGGTATTTGTCTATTATGAGGTTTATATAAGGATGATTTCCAATTCAGTCGCTGAATGATTTCACATATGAAACCAAAGTTGACCTTAGAAAATAATATTTAAATTGTAAACGTATTTGTAGATGCTTATCCAAAATATACAATTTTTTCCTACAAATAAGATCATTCAAAGTTTTTGATTCATGGAGTGGAGAATTTCTTCTCCAGTAAATATAGACATATATTTTGTTCCCAAAATAACTAATAATTCTTGCAGTTATATTTTAGTGTCTTATTTCTAAGGTTAACATTAATGCACTATTATCGCTGTACATAACTGATTACATACGTTTATAATACATTCCACAGTCTTTGTACCTGGTAGCAATGAGGATTCTGTGGATATCTATGGTGACCTGGATATCCCTTTTAGCAGCAATGCAGGTAAAAGTCCTGTTTACTTTCCCCTTTTGCTCTGCTTTGTTTTTACTACAAGTAATGTTCTATTCTTTGAGGCTTTATAATTGCGATGTATCTTATATTTGTTCCATTTTGGTGCATTACAGAGAAGTTACCCCTGAAGGCTTCTCAGCTGAAAGACTCAATGGATCTTTATGAAGAACTTGTCACGGAGGAACAGCAGAACAGAGAGTCGTCGTACTCTGAGGTGATCCTTTCTCAATGTTGACCTGTTATAGGCCTTTCTCACTGGGGGTGGAGCCTGAGATTAGGGGACAATATAGAATTTTATTGCAATTAAGAAAAACATAAACGCAATAAAGTTGATGGTGGTGATTTTGTACAATCCTTATCTCTTTGTTTGTTTACAGTTGAAGTCCAGATTCCAAGCCGCTCAAAGCCAAATTAAAGATTTGCGCAGGAGAGTGGAGCAGATGGAGATCCAGGTTTGTTTAAAACAACATTTTGTTAGGTCAAAACTTATTAAATGCTATAATAAAAAATGAGTAGAAATGGTAACCTCTGTGTTTTGGTAAAAAATGGCTGTCAAAGCTACAACCCCACTAAAAGATTCAACAGCACTTACAAGTTTTGTTATTTCTGTCTCTCTCTTTTTAAACAGAACACAGGGTTGACCACTGAGAACTGCCGTCTCAAAAAGAACATCTCTGCACTTTTACAAACAGCTCGACAGGAGGTGACACGAAAAGATGCTGAGATTCAGAGGTTGAACCAGCAGTAAGTTTGGATTTATTAATTTTATTTTGTAATTAACTGGTAGACTCACAAGTAATTCTCTAGAGATTGAGGACATTCTCCCTGTTTTTTTTTGCTAATTATTTGGTGGAAACAATTAAATAGTCTGCTTTGTCTTCAAAGTTTAAAAAAATAGAACGGCTCCTTCTGCCAGTAAACGCTTCAGAATGTGAGGCACAGCTTTTATTCCACCACCATCTCCATCTCTCTTCCGAGGAGCAGCATCCGAGACAACACTCTTTGCAATTAGAAATCAGGAGGCAGAGATATCCGATTGTCTGGTATTGCGAGACAAATGACCTGGAGACTCTACACATGTATTATCTCTTTGATAATAATCTATAGGGCCTAGGAAATACGCCATAATAAGATAATCTAACCATTCCAAGTACAAGTAGCTTATTGTTTTTTTTGTAATTGCTTATCCACTGTTGAGTGTTGACAAAAACCTACTACCTACTGATTGGCTTTATGTTAAATGGTTGATCAATTGTCATCCTTTGTTTTCTCCACAGGTCGGACAAAGGTTACCGTCATCATCACAAATCTCACAGTAATAATCTGTGGCATCAAAAACCCTCCAGTGTGCACCCCATGAGTAGGCCGCCTCCTCCTCCTCCACCCTCCAGTCTTCCCCCGCCGCCTCCCCCACCACCCAGTCCTCCTCCTCCACTTCCACCTCCTCCACCTTCGGCTCCCAGGGAGGATTATCCTCCAAGCGCTCCTCCTCAACCGCCTCAAAAAGAAAACGATCATCGCATTAGATCCAGCTGCAGCTCGTCAACCCGACACAGTGAATCAGACAAACGAAAGTCCAAGCACAGAGAGGAAAAATGTCCGAGTCAGAAACGGTCTGAATCCACAGATAGGAGACATAGAAATGGCTCAGATCACAACAAGGACAGTTCTGCCGCCGACAAATACAGGTCTCACAAAGCAGACAAAGACTTGGTCAAAGGGCAGAGATATGACTCCAGATCATGTAAAAGCAGGAACAGATCAGACCGGTCGATCAGCCCTCCGCCAGAGAGTGCAGTTCCCTCCGCTGACAAGAGAGGGAGAAGTCGAGAACGGAGACGAGATGCAGCCAACGTGCCCACGTCAGACTCCGAACACAGTGGAGCTCACAGCTCTAAAGAGGGCTACAGCCGAGATCACAGAAAAACCAGTTACGGACATGTCAGAGGTTCGGACTCAAAGGACCGGAAAAGGTCCTCTTCAAATCAACATGAGCGCTGCAGTGAATTCTTCAAAGAGAGGGGAGGGGATAGACCGCCAAAGGATAATCAAAGGAAGGAGGACAGACGACGTGAAGATAAACATAAGCATACAAGGAGCACCAGCAGAGAACGTGAGAAGGCGAGATCAAAAGAATCCGACCAGGGTAAAGTGGTTGTCCATGGGAAGGAGAGACAAGAAAAGACACACGAGGCCTTAAAGACAGCATCGGAAGAACCAAATCTCAACGGACAAAGACCCGTGGAGGAAAGTAGTCCCAACAGGAAACTGTGTTTCATGGAGACATTGAATCTAACCCTTTCACCAATTAAGAAACCATTGTTGCTGGTCGCTGGCTGCCAGCATGGCAACACACCCGCTGACAAGGCAGTTGAAAACAGACAAGATGATGAGGGTTCACAGCCTAACATTGAGGACATGTGTGTGATCGATGAAGTCGACAGCAGCGAATTAGAAGCAGGGATGGGAGATGTGGCAGAACAATCTTCGCAGCCCCCGGAGAGTTCGGAAAAGACACATGAGATGTGCGACGAGGCAATAAATGTCCAGGAAAAGGAGAAAAACCAGAGTGAAGGCCGAAACGGCGCTGACAGGCAACTTGTAGATGATTCAGTCCAAACTACCTCAGACCCAGCAGACACTGTAGAGAGTCAGATTACTGTGCATCTCACACCAACATCCCCACAGATTTGTTCCAAAGCAACAGATCTCTCAGACAAACTGTCCTCACACGGCCAGGCAGATGTTTGTGGACCTCTGGAGGCTGCAGATGGTGACAGGGACACGTTCGGAAGCATTCGTGAACAACCGACAGGCAATTCTTCACATAAAGTAAATCCTGCAAACAACTCTGATCAATCTGAGACTTTTACAGACTTCGAGCTTGAGCCAAGTGTAAAACTGAAGTGTCACACTCCTCAAACTGCTGTACAGAAAAGCCTCCCTGTGGACTCAGCCAGAGAAGGTGCAGCTGCTTCATCTTCCAGGGGAAATCTTGTAGCTGAAGATGTTTCTGAGAAGGCCGACTGTGAAAGTAAGCCGTGTCCTCCTGCTTCCATCCCCACTCACACGAAAGATGCTTTCTGCATTCAGGGTGGTCCCAAAGATGCCGATACCGTATCCAGTACAATAAGCCTCGAGTCACTTCCCAAAGAAGGGTTAAGTCTGCCCGAGGCCATTTACGTTTTAACGCAGACAAACGAGGACAGCAGCGACGGCGGTAGCCTCGCTGCTGAGGCGAGCTCCTCCACCGGTTGCATCGGCGTGTCCAAAGTCAGCAGTACGACGGAGGAGACGCCGCTGCCGGAGAAGTACCGTGACCTCACGCTAACACCGAAAAAGAGCTTCACTCCTCGTAAGAGTCAGGAGAATAACGTCGAGCCTTCCAGTTCCGTGCTGTTACTTCACGATGAGGACTCCATGATGCACACGCTGAGCAACCTGAAGAGGATCCCCGACGCCATCAGCCCCCTGAGGAGCCCGATACGGATAACCAAGAGAAATCATCTCCACCTTCATGGCAAGCCAAATCATGTCAAGAGCCTTCAAAAAGGTACAGTTGGCCTGATTTAAATAAATACATCCAGAATATTAGATTTAGGTGTGTTACCTTGTGGTCACAACTTAACTGTCTCTTAATCTTTATTTCTTAGCCAGAGTAAGAGCATTTTAATAAACTGGCAACCAATACTTGGCCTTTGTTACATATACACATAGGGACGGTAAACAGTTAAGTGTACACTCAGCTGTATTTGAGAGAGGATTCAGCTGTCAAATCAGATCTCTATAAACGTCTTTGCTTCCTCTCTCCTCTGCAGATTTCTCCAATCCAGCTGTTGACGCCAACTCCAAGAAGTTGGATGTTAACAAAGAAAACAAATATCCGGGTTCCCCTGCAGACCATGACGCACAAAATGTGGCGGGTAAGGTGTCCGATCAGCCCTCAAGCCTCTCCGACCCCGAACTGGAGGAAGGGGAAATCCTAAGTGAAAGCGACGAGGCCGCTGCAGGCTCTCCTGTTCCTGCGACCAAGAGGGCGAAGCTGGCACCACCGGTCAAAAACAAACTGAGTCCTAAATCCTTGTTAAAGACGAAGTTGGAAGCAATGTGCGTTGCATCAAAAGAAACGGCGGGCGCATCAACACGAAGTCCAAAGAGTCGTTTTAAAACCGTTTGTCCCACAGCAACCAAAGCCTCTTTTTCCACCATAGAGGAAGTCATGGAGACATTCAAGATGGTTCGCAATGAGATCCGAAAAAAGTACATGAAGCTTCATAAAACCTTTCCCAAGAAGAGCTTCTATGGCGTGATGGAGAATTTCCTGGAGTCCTTTTTAGAATTTGTGGACGGCGCTAATTTTGGTCAAATATGCAATCAGGCAGAGGAGCTGAAATCCAAGCTGAAGAAGCTGATCGCATCCGTCTTCAACAAAGTGTCGAATAACGGCATCGTGAAGCGCATCTTCGAACAACAAGCGGTGGATCTGAAGCAAAGGTTGTGGGACTTTGTAGATGTGCAAGTTGAATACCTGTTTAAGGACATTGACACGACACTGAAGAGTGTTTGCAAACGAGCAGGGGTTCAGGCTGAGGACAGTCTGCCCAGCAGAAGTGAGAAAGCATCGCGACAGCCTCCGCTAAGAAGCCACCGAGTCAAAAAACCACACCGCCGGCACCGAGCAGCATGAATCGAACCAGGCCGTGTCCTGTGGCGCCGTACAAAACAGGCCTTGGAAGCAGAGGAAAAGATATCAGGATCACACACATGGAAAAAGACCGGAATGTCGACCCGCATCCGACATACTCGCAAACCGTGGCCGTCTTCCTGCCGCCAAAGAATACTCCTTCAACTCCAGAGAAAAGTAACATATCCTCTTTACTTGACAAGACTGACTTTGAGCTTCTCACAGAGCAGCAAGCCTCCAGCTTAACATTCAACCTGGTGAGAGACACTCAAATGGGAGAAATCTTCAAGTGTCTCCTGCAAGGATCGGACTTACTAGAAACCAACAGCATCACGGGAGACAACGCCACCTGGTCCCTCGGTACGCCGAGGAAGGATGGGGAGAGACTCCTCAGCATCGCCACTCCTTCTAAACTTGACTCTCCGTCTAAACTGCTGTCCCCCATCAAATTTGATACGCCTTCAAAGCTTATCGCGACGTGGGCTAGCATTTCCCCCCGCAAAATGACGTCCCCGCGACCCAAAGATCGCATCCACCTGGATCCGGCTTTATTTGATGAAAGTTGTCTGTTAGAGGTGCCATCGGAGAGCAGATCGATGCTGCAGTCCAGCTTTGCGGCACAAAGATCCTATTCAATTCTAGCTGAAGACCTGGCGGTCTCCCTCACCATCCCGTCGCCTCTCAAGTCCGACAGCCACCTCAGCTTCCTGCAGCCGTCGAGCATGCGCCTCATGTCCACGCCGGACAGCGTGATCAGCGCTCACATAAGCGAGGACGCCCTGCTGGACGGGGAAGACGCGTCGGAGCAGGACATCCACCTGGCCCTTGACACCGACAACTCCAGCTGCGGCTCCAGCAGCAGCAGCGAAGTACTCGCCACGCCTTTCACATTCAAGCCCGAGCTGCCCATGCAGGCGCTCGTGATGGAGAAGTCCAACGATCATTTCATCGTGAAGATTCGTCAGGCGGCCGCCGGCGCAGATACCACGCTCACTGCTGACGACAGCTTAAGTCGAACACTAACGGAAGAAAACGGACAGCGTGGAGAAGGTAGCGGGGAAACTAAAGACGTGTTTTGGGAGAAACCACACAGTCAGTCAGACATCCATCCCTCTCAAGATAAGAGCTTAACACTAACAAAAGATCCACTCCACAAAAACGATTCATCGACTCAAGAAAATACCTCAAAAGTTTGTTTTTCTGAAGATTCACAGAAACGGTCTGAATCTTTAAAAATTCAAACAACGGACAACAATTTGCACGGTGTCCGAAGCTCTTCGTTAGGACGGATCAACCAGGCAACCGGCAGAGAAGAGCTCAGGGTTGCTGCTGATGAGAGAGCAAGTCAAACACGCCACAGGCAAGCAGACCTGACCACTCAACCAAGTCCCTCAGAAGCTCCTTCCTTCAAATGCCAGGAGATGATTGGTTGCTCTGAAACTGCAGCGTCAGATAGCGGTCCACATCGCCCTGCTGCAGGCTTCGAAACAAAGCAAAACGTTTCGGCCTCGGAGAGAGATGAAATGTCGGCAGCGGAGAGAAGCGTGGCAGAGGACACAAGCAGCACACCAGAGACAGAACGAAGGCGTTGTGACAAACGTAAAAAACGGAGGAAGAGTCATGAGAAATCGAAAGCGAAACGGTTCAGAAAGGATGAAGAGAGCACGGACGAGACGGCGTCGAGCTGCAGGAGAGACGACAGTGAATCCAAGTCCTCCCCGGGATCCCTGTCCCCCAACAGTCTCTCTGCCAAGAATGTGATCCGGAAGAAGGGCGAGGTGGTGGTGGCCTGGACCAGGTCAGTAGTTGCCTCTGTGTTTTACTGCTTTTTACTGCTCCACATTATTTGCAACAGCATGCCACTGAAAATGGATGAATGCTCATTGTTTCTATTCTGCTTCTCCCAGGGATGAAGATCGAGCCATTCTCATTGCCCTGAAGACAAAAGGAGCTTCACGTGACACTTTCTCTGTCTTGTCAGAGAAACTTGATAAGCCGTCGGCGCAGGTGAGTTCATCTCTTTTTTCTAATGTGTTGTACTGCTGGGACACATGTGACTGTACAGGCGGTTGAAGGTTGAATTGCATACAAAGTCAATGCAATTTGCGTATCCGCGTGAAGCTTTGAAAGCCAATCAGTGTTGGGATTCTCCTCCTGTCATCACTGAATCAGAAATAGAGACAAAAACAATGATGAATGATCCCGTGACGAAGCATAAACCATCCTGCGGTCTGAAAATGGTCTTTGGTGTGAACGCAGCAATACGAAGGACTCCTTACTAACATCACCTGTTCTTCTTTTGTCAGATCGCTCACAGATTTCACCAGCTCATGAAGCTTTTTAAGCAGCAGGAGAAGCTGGACCCTTGATGGCGGCGGCTGTTATTGCAGTAGTTCTTGTATTGGAGCTTTCCCACACACACATATGGCGTCGCCAACACAGGCATGTCGGCTGCTGCTCATGTGACGACGTGCTGGAAGACGCAGGGTGGCTGAGTCACGTCAGGATGGAGCCCCACGTAGGCTACTATCAAGAGCTGGAGGCCTCCGCTGTCCCGACCAATACAAATATGAGCGGTCTTTTTCTACGCTTTGGTTTATCAAAGAAAAGAAGAATCGGTGCGATGAGCTGGATGTTTCAAAAGAATCCAACGTGTGAGGAATCAGGATTCAACTTCCTATAAAAAGGAATCTTTCTCAGCACAAACTGACAAGATAGATTGATATAAACGTTCATCAGTGTTTCTGGTTTCGATGCACTTTTTGGTTTCTAGGAATCCACAGTCACTACTTCAGTATCAGGTCTTAAAATGATGTCTGTTCCTCATTTAATGCAGCATCTCTACAGGCTCTCTTTTCTCTGACTTTGCAAATACGATGCATCGGAAAGAAAATCAACTCAACGTCGTCAAAGTCGTCGTTTTTTTCTCAATACTGAAAAAACTGCCTTTGGACTGTGACATGTCCAGGTTCCAGGGAAGTACGCTCACACGTTCCTACGTAAGTAGTGGACGCACCTCACTAGACCTAGAGAATGATTTGATAGTATTCTGTGTGTGATATTTCAGATCTTATTTTAATGGATGTATTTGAGTGTTTTGAAATATTTGAAGGGTTGTTAAAACGTTTACACGTCCGGTTCATGTGCAGGACGGTACATATATCTCTGTTAATACAAATTAAACATTTTATCTGTGGGCTTTTTGTTGGATTCGTAGCTTGACAACAGAATGGAATGCAATATTGTGAATATTGTGTGTAATTCTTTACTGAAAATAAAGTTTTATTTATTTATGCTGCCGTTTATTGTTTGTTACTCTGGGATTAGTGTCAAATAATTGTGGTTCGTTAGTGGAATAAAATAGCTATGCCAGTTGGTACCAGTGGAAGATGATTTACTGACACCCATTATATCAACGTATACTGATATATCACGTGACACAAATATTCATGAAGTGGGCCACAAACTATGGAAATGTAGTAAAACACCACAATGTTAAAGTCCCATATTTATAAGACACCCCGCAATCTTTTTCTACCTTTTGCAATTTGTTCTCTCTCTCAGTGAAATCACATTTATATGGCTTTATATAATAACAAGAATATGTATTCATTCACTTTCTCAATTCTTGAATTACAAAAATAAACATTTCAAGGACTGACCGCCACCGTGACAAAACAGTTTAGATAATTGAGATTAAAAAAAAAAAAAACTAATAATAAAGCATATTATTTATAATTATCATTAATTAATTATTTTATTTACATGTTGCTATGCTTTATGGATGGAATACAATTACTGATCGGTTGGAGATTTACATTTGTGTTTGGTGTTCTAATAAATAAACTTAATGTTATCCTGAATGTTGCTATGGCAATCTGATTGGCAAATTGTTTTTTTTAAATGGTCCTTCATATAAAAAAGCCAGCCGACCCCCTGGATTAGAGGGATTAGGGAGTTGGGGTCAAGCCTGTGTGGATGGTTGGGGATGTCAATGCATCGGTCAGCCCCAAAGGTGAGTTGAGTTTATCACTGCATTAATAAAATCATTCAAGGACCTTTTGTAACCTTTGAGAGTACGTGAACCCCATCTCATAGATATCTCAGGGTCCACAAATTGAATGTGGGTGTTTCAGGCATTTATTAATAGTGAAACACTTCATTGCTGTGGTTAGTATCATCTGCAATAAATCATTTGTAGCTCTTAAAGGTCTAAAGGTCAGCAACGGATTCCATATAGCATAATTTTCTCCCATAATCAGGTTATTGTAATTATGAGAGCACTATGCTGTTATCCTGATTAAACTGAACTAATTAACCCTACCAACCTCACCTCAATTAAATGGAATACACAAATGTAATTAATTAGATCTATTCATGGTGTGATGGAGCAGTGATTTCATAAGTCTATTCCTTTACACTTTAACAGAGTTGCTGTTGTCTTTCCTGCATTTGGCTTTAAAGTGTTGCTTTTGCCCTGGATTATGTGTTTGTTTGTAATCGCTCTGCGTTTGTAAAATAGACTAATCCATGTCTGTGATTGATCATATGCTGCAAACTCCGCCCCTTTTATGTGAACGCCGCTCAGCCAGATGGAGAAATCCTGGGTTGGTTGAACACGTTCACTGCATTTGGTTTGCAGATGAGACAGTAAAACTCTCCTGCTTGTGTTGGTCCTTAATACGAGATTGGGATTATTTCTATTCATCAAAACAGCAATGGCTGAGGACTACGGTTTGGAAGCCTCAAATTTGGCCGTTGCCATTTTGGATTTTTTGCAGCTGGTGAAGGAAGCGACCATATTCACATATTACTACTCAGAGCGGAGCAGCAGCCCAAGCTGCAACCTAGTGGCTCTGGATCCACCGAACAAAGTACTTTTATAATTCAAGGTCAACTTTACAGCTAAATGTTAAAGTCATCTGAGTGGCTAACTGCATTGGTAGCGACCTGTCAATCACAAGGTAGCCCCGCCCTAAAGCACCCCCTGCTTTATGGTCTATTCGACACTAAATGGACCATAATGTACTAATGTATTAAGGAAGACTTGAAACTAGAAATTGAGCCCATAAACTCATTTTAACAATGTTTACTGAGGTAATAAATCAAGTGATTAGGGTCCTTTTCTCATAGACTTCTCATAGAGTCGCCCCCTGATGGCCAGCAGAGAGAATACAAGTTTAAGGCACTTCAGCGTAGGCTTCACTTTTCTGAACCGGAGGTTGTTGCCTGTTTCAAAACCATGGATGTGTTTGATAACATTCTCCACCTCCACAAGAGGTCCAATACTGATTAGGGGTGATCAGGTCTGGTTCATGGGTGGCGTTGGAAAAGAAAGTTGAACATGTTGTACATGGCGGTTTATTGACGTCCAACTCTGTGCTATTTTCAGTGTAGCTGTCCTGTTAAAAGTGTCAGGGTGAAACTAGCCTCGGGGCCTTACAGGGCCATGTGCTGGATCAATGGCTTCAAACTGGAGTCCTAGTTTGCAGCAGGACTGAAATAGTTCCAGCTACACTGCAGTGAGCCACGATGGCTCCGCAAGCAAATCTGCCCTCATGTAATGCCGTTAACCCGAAGCACGTGAGACAAGAAAACATGTAAGTATTTTCGTTTCATTTTTGTCTTTTTCATTTGCCGCAAAAACCTACAACTCTCCCTTTATTCACCGACAGATGATATTGTTAATAATGTGACAGAAGATGGGGGATTGGAACTTATTAGGGAGTATTTTAGAAGAGGTCCACATTCATTCCACCATCGTGGGGAAGATCTGGCTCACCATCCTCTTCATCTTCCGCATGCTGGTGCTCGGCGTGGCGGCCGAGGACGTCTGGGACGACGAGCAGAGCGAGTTCGTCTGCAACACGGAGCAACCCGGCTGCAAGAACGTCTGCTACGACCACGCTTTCCCCATCTCCCTCATCCGCTACTGGGTGCTGCAGATCATCTTCGTGTCCTCCCCGTCCCTGGTCTACATGGGCCACGCGTTGTACCGTTTGAGGACCCTCGAGAAAGAGAGGCACCGGAAGAAAGCCTGGCTGAAAGCTGAGCTGGAGGGCACAGACCCCGTCCAGGAGGACCACAAGAGAATCGAGCGAGAGCTCAGGAAGCTGGATGAACAGAAGAGAGTGAGGAAAGCTCCACTCCGAGGCTCATTGCTGCGCACGTACGTTTTCCATATCTTAACCAGATCCGTGGTGGAGGTGGGCTTCATCATAGGCCAGTGTGCTCTCTACGGCATCGGACTGTCTCCTCTCTACAAATGCGAGAGGTTGCCTTGCCCCAACAGCGTCGACTGTTTTGTGTCTCGGCCGACAGAGAAGAACATTTTCATGGTCTTCATGCTGGTCATCGCCGGCGTTTCTTTATTCCTCAACCTCCTGGAGATTTTCCACCTGGGCGTGAAGAAAATCAAACAGAGCTTGTACGGATACAAATATGGTGACGAGGACAGCGTGTGCAGGTCAAAGAAGAACTCCATGGTGCAGCAGGTTTGCGTGCTCGCCAACTCGTCGCCGCAGAGGTTGATGCAGCTCACGCAGGTGCCTTTGAATGTGGCCCTCATGGCCCCTCAGAACGCGGAGGCCGCACAAGCGTATCTACTGAGTCAAGCTGACGTCCAGGGTCAACGGCAGCTGGCGCTCGGGACAACAGGAAGCCCTCGTGCAGCAGCGACGAGTCCAACGGCCCCCACGTCTCGGGCGGGCCGCAGTATGTGGGACCTCGACCCACACTGATGGCGGGCCACATGGAGATCCCAGCGGACCTGAGGAACCCGCAGAGGAAGCAGAGCAAAGTGAGCGTTTGTAAGGAGCTCAGCGACATGAGCGACTCCCCGGAGAGCGACTACCACCCCACAGCCAGGAAGTGCAGCTTTATGTCCCGAGAACTGTCGGAGACGCACGATCCATCTGACAGCGGCGACTCTCGGAGTGGAACGGACGTCGAGGCCCAGCACAACCAGGGAGAGAGTCCGACGGTGACCCCGATGCCCCCGGCCAGCGGCAGGAGGATGTCCATGGTGAGATCAAAGAGATCATTTAATTATGGCACCTTTTTTTGATAAACAAGCTCTATTCGTCTATTTTGATGCTTTTTAAAAATGCACTCTGGTATCTTATCTACATTTAAAGGGAGAAACCTCAGACAAAAACATTGTTTTTCATGAACGGATGAATTTTGGATTATTTTTATTTTTATTCCATAACATTCCATAACTTCTGTTAGACTAGTGGAAAGAAATTAAACTCTCTTAAGTTAACTCTAAAGTTACCATTAAACCTTTTTGTATATTTAACCATAATACAAAAAAACACATAAAAATACATAAAAAAAAGTAATGTCTTAATGTCAGTAATCAACTGGGGAAGTGTCATGATGATTAATTTAAACACTTGGACTTTTACAGTTAGTTAGTTACTGTGTCTCAAAATCTCAAACCCTTGACTCTAATGTTAAAACCAAATGAAACAAGTATTTCAAATGAACTTTTTTCCAATTGTCACATTTCTACCTGTAATGTACGCAAATTAGTGCATAATAAAACAATGCCTCATTTGCATATAACTTTCGGAAAACTTTGAATTAAAAAAGTAATTGTCTTAATGTAAATAATATGTATTAATCAAGCAGTACAGTTGGCCTTATAGTGCACTGCACTGAAATGCAATGATTCGCTTTAAGAAGATTCAAAATGCCTAAATAATCGGTTCTAGTCAGTGACACTAAGCAGTATTAGTTATGGGTGTCTCCATTTCAAAGAGAAACATCTCCCTTGAACCTCCTCATGAAAATATAGACAGTGTTATACATTCATTATAAGTCTATGTCTCCCTCTGCTGGACAGCACTGGAATATAATACACCCCTTCACTGTTTCTGGCTTGTAATTTGTAATTTCATGTCACAATGAAAACTGCATTCAGTTATTAAGAGGAACAAGTGCCTTTGCTTTACATTTGAATCTAACACAGTAAAGTAGAAGACACGTGCAGCAGGGAGCTGAAATGCACACAAACTGGTGGGTACATTATAGCAACGACCCTCTGCTGCACCTGTAACCACACCCACCAGTGATGTCATGGGGTTCACTTTGACATCACTGCTGGAGGTTGGGGGAAATGTGTTTGTGTCTTCATTTTGAAGGATAATAACCATGTGCTGTCCGTCGTCTCTTTCAGAGCATGATTCTGGAGCTGTCCTCCATCATGAAAAAGTAAACTTCCTTTTATGACCAAGCCAGAAGCATATGGGAGCTCACAACGGACCTGAGGGATCCCGATCGCAAAGGGGAATCTCATCGCAACTGGAATATTATGTTTTCATAGTATGTGTCACCAGCAAGTTCTCATTCCCAGGTCCTCAAATATCGATGCTTTGTCACCAAACCCCCACCCACCCCCACCCCTCCCTCGGGGTCCGATGCCGACAAACAAGGCACCCAAATCGATGCAGCAGGCTTTCTAGTAACTACCATGTAAACCCATCCACATTATTAGACGCTCAGGAAAAATGCGATGAGGTAGAATAAAAGTTGAAAATAAACCCTACAAGGTGGAAGGGGAGGTGGATGTGTGAAACAAACACAGGACTTTCCACCAGTAGACCAGTGTTTGAGGTTGTGTCCTAAATCACTCACTCAAATACTACCAACTCACTTATTCAGGGAGTTACATGTTACATGTGCCCTCAATGGGTTGCTAGTTCATTGCACTGTCTAGCTAGCTAGCGGTTACCGACACTGATGTGTAACTGCTAGCTAGCTAACTTTAACAATAGCTTACTGGTCAAAAAGAAAAGTGGCCACCTCGGTGTGGCTTTTCAGTCCTTCAAACTCCTTCAGCTGACTCCGACAATCAAACGCTTAACCAACGATCACTCTGGTCTTGCTCCTCCTTTTGTCACAAAAACCGAAATGCTGCCCGCTTATTGTCAAACTCAGCCATTATTCTGTTTTTTCCACACTAACTGGCATCCCCAAAGACTCTTGACCCCTGACTATGCATGAATACCCCATGATACCAATGCCGTTATTCTATTGGCTCACAAGCCTTGCGGGAAGCCGCAGCCACACGTCACACATCTACACAGAGGTAAACAAAACATTAATCACACACCAACAACATTTTTTAAAATTATAACTTGACAATCAAAAATGTTTTTCAGGAGAAGTGATACTTTCTGCACCTTTTTTTTTTTAATTATTTGTTTAAAAAATGTTATCAATATGACCTTTAAACATCCCATATTATACTCATCAATTTCACACAGCTGTCAGAGGTCCAACAACACTGTTTCCGATAGGCTATGCATTGCCCCAAACCCATCCATGGTCCTGAATTTCAGGTGTCTAAAAGTTGCTCAAATGAACTCTGCTGAGAACAGGCTGTTTCTGTGCCTGCACCTTTAAATGCTAACGAGCTCCGTCTGTCATCGCCTACTTGGAGAGAGACAGGATGCGCTACGCGGCAGCATGCGCCAATGTTTAAGTGGATGTATTGCTATGGCTCGCCTATGTGGCTCAGGTGAAGTTGCTGGGTTGGGGCAGACCCTTTTACTAGGGTCAGTGTCGAGGCAAAGCCAGCTTTGTACTGACCCTCGTTACTGAAGCAGTCCGATGTGTTAGCACACACATACAAGCTAACACGGACCGTAGCCGTAAAAATTAAACGCAAGAGACCAGACTCGGACCGTCGTGGTTAACGTTACGTAACGAAAGGAGCTGAATCTGAACAGCCTGTAGGAGCACCATTGTACCAGTGGGTGGGCTGCAGAGACCATGCAGGAGTTGCTTGTTTTCCTCATTCTGGGAGTTGACAGGGTCAGGGAGGACCAGTTTATAGGTGTAGAGACCAAAGAAAACCTGTTTTTCATAATATGGGCCCTTTAAGTTTGTCTGATATTATGTTGTTTTCACATCGTGTACGTAGATATTTTAAGCCCAACCATGATGATTTTCCTCGACGCACCTAAACAAGTGTCTTCGTTGAGCCATGTGATCCACGTGTCATGCGACCCCAGCGGAGCGTCGCAGTGTGACACCGAGAGTCTGGAAAACCCGTCACGTGACGATTTGGGACGAGAACGGGTGGCGTGTACAGTTTATCAGCAGCATGTTACCATGACACTGCATGGACAAAAGGCGCTTTAATAATTAGTTTCATGTACTATACAAGTGATATCTCCAGCATCCGATTTCTTTTATACGCTTGCAAGCCTAAATCAAATATGAATCAAAATTATATTTGGCTCGAAGCACATGTGACGACTCCTATAATAATCTCTCTATAATGAGACCAAAAGCCTGATGAAAAGATATTTGACTGGTGATTGTAATTAAAGATTGTGGAATTAGCTACCACAAAAAAAAAAAGAAAAGAAAACTCATTATCAAGTGTTTATGGTTTACCATACAGAATGAGCTGGAGGGGAAAGCGCTCTTCAAATTCAGCGTTTTGTATTGACTGAGAGCACCCTAATATTGTTTATGAATATATCTGACAAATTTAAGCTTTTATGGTGAATGTTTCGCGCTGTTGTCATTTTTCTATTAAAATATTTCCCTCTTCAGCAGGACTGAGCTGTTTTGTCTGAGCGGTGTGTCGTTTAGAATGACTCGAATGAAGATTTGCTGTTTACGAAAAACTAAGACGTCATCTCATTCTAAAAAAAATTCTGTTACACTCCTCCTCTTGTATATGTGATAACAAATGAGCAGATTGAAAAAGTAATGAAAAAGGCTTGAACGGCGCTTAGCCCAAGAAATAATCTTTAAAAAAAATAAAAATAAAAATACCAAACAGCTGGATACGGAAGTCGATAAGATACAAAATGACTGATTGAACCCCACTGGGGTCTTCAGGGACCCCAATTGAGGATTAAAGCTGCACTAATCAATATTTCCATGTAAACAATGGGTCAAAGGCACAAAGAATTTAAAAAAATAGTCGTATAGAGGACAGTTGATATAGTGCGAGTGGGAAGACTAGAGCAGCGTGTTTATTTTCCAGGAAAACGTAATGTTTTCACACCGGCCACAGAAAGAAGAAACATAAACCATTTAACTAGGCATAATCATTTAGAGTCCTTTGCAAACAATTAATGAGGGAGGAACAATTTCAGTATTCAAAACACAGGCTTTCCTCCCTTTTGTGAGAACCACAGACAGACAAACCAGTATGCTGTCTCCCATGACCTTTTAAACCCTATCACCTGCTGTTTGTAGCCAATAAGGGAGGAGCTCTGGAAGAGGCCCTACTTTAACCCAGGTGGCATTGATCTCCCCTCATTTGCAGCCAATTAGAAGTCAAATGCACTTTGACAACAGATATTAATCAAATGTAATGCAGACATTTACGGCCCGACTTAATGCGTATAACTGAATGAAACAGTCGATTGATCTAAAGATAATAATGCTTTATTTTCAGCCTCGCAGAGCAACACAATGTTCGCAGCTCGCTCTGACCCCCCCCCCAAAACATCCACAAAACGTGATATGCATGTTTCTTTATTTCATAAAGAGAAATGGTGTCTAGACAAAAGAGTCATTTATATAACACTAGCAATTGAAATGAATGAAAATGGGGTTTGCACAATACCGTATTTACAATGGTTATTAAGTCATTTTAATTAATTAGGGTCATGTAGCATTTAAAAATGATAAAGGTAAGAACTCTTAGTAGAGAATAAGCAAATAACAGCTATTTCAAATTGACAATATTAACACAAAACAGTCATCTAGAAAAAAAGAAAAAACAACAACTTGAACTACGAGCTTAAGAGCTATTACATTAAAAAAAATGGATGCACCAAAATCTACTAATACAATAATCCATATAATCTGTGTAAAAAGCATGTAGAAAAACACCTGATGCAGTTTGCTGATACAGTCATTGACCAGTTATGAGAGGTATGAAGGATTTCACAGGTAGATAAGTGTGAGAAAGTCCGCACTGGTGACTCAGGGATGGGGGCCCGGGCCCCTGCATACACTCACTTCAATTGAATGTGAACTATGGCCTCTGAAAGTTCTAAGGCAAATATCGGAGGTGCACTTGTATCCATGTAATGCTGACCCATCCCAAGAGTTTGTTTGTCTAAATACGACACTGAAAACCAGTCCAATTGAAGTTTCTTTCTTACATGGCAAATAATTGATCAAACATGACATGACACCTATTTGTAAACATTTTCCATTTTTCTTTTTTACTCAATGATCTCAGCCTGCGCATTCAACCAGGATACCAGATTTCTTTTTTCTTTTTAACTTTTGAATAAAGTTGCAATCTTTGAGAAAGGCATGTTTTTGTTCATATTCTTTTATAGAACAACCTTTGGAGTTGAAAAGCCAGTGTTCGTTTCAGAGAAGCAGCAACAAAACATTTTTTTGTTTTTTTACCAAACAGACAAATACACAGCAAAAAAAAAAAAAAAAAAAAAGAAAGTACAGCAATTTGCTGCAATGGCTATAACCAAAATAAAAAAACTTGGAGGATCAAACTTTAAAATACATTTTAGGGGTCATGCTTATTATCAATTTTAAAGCTGCACTAATCAATATTTTGGATATGAATGCATCAGATGGCAATGTGTAATAGCTTTTTAGCCCCTTTAAGCTCATTATTTTGGTTTTCTGACCAGCTGATTTTGCTCTCATTTATCTCGTTTCCAGCAGCAGGTAGTTATTATTATTATTTTTACAAAAAAAGCTTTGAAAAACTCTTTGTGCTCTACTTGTCGAGTACCAAAATGTACCGATACAAAGTTAGAGACTTGCTGGTGAACGTAGTGGAACGTTGATATTTTTTCTCAGGAGGTGGTGGAGACCAAAAACAGAGCAAAGAAGAGAGCGAATATTGGACTAACATTCATCATGTGGACATAAATACCACCTCAAATGAATGAAGTGATAGTGTGTCAATGTTGTGTTTACAGCTTGTTCCGCTGCCCCCAAGTGGCCAAAAAAAATCAATTAATGCAGCTTGAAATAATATATAAAAAAAAATGTAATTGCTGTTTTGTTTGACTGCCAAATAAAGTAAGTCAGAGTTAGAGTGAAACAAAGCGCAGGTTCAAATGCTTGGCACCCTGAGACACTAAAGGGTCCATTCATCAAATTACAGAAAAATTTAATAAATAACAAAATCTCACATACCGTGGTATCTAGCCATGCATATAGGTTTGGTTTTATTCACTAATGGTTTGAGATTGTCTGAAAAAAATACTGTTTGCAGCAATGTGATTATCCAGAGTAACAGGAAACTACTTCTGTAAGAAAATGCTGCATTTCCTTCAGCGATGTGAGCACCACAAAGGAAACTCCTCCAATGCATTCGAGCGTAGGCAGGAATCTCAAGAGACAGATATTCCACAAAACCTGCATCAGTAAAAAACCCAAACTGTCTGCATTGCTAGATGTCACAAGACATACGCGAGAATTTTTTATTTATTTATCTTTGTGTCTTGAACGGACCCCTTAAACAACAGTGGAAATGTTGTCGAGGACACCCGTTTCTGTACTGTTCTAAGGGTTCGTTAAGGTGAGTTATCAACATTCAATAGGCGTAAAAGAAATACTGCAAAAAAAAAAAAAAAATAAGCATGTGGTCATTATAATATTATTGACATCTGAGGAGACGCCCAGGGCCATCGATACAATAGATTTGCTACAACACGAGCTTCACAAATTCATTTTTTTCCCTAGACAGAAAGTCGTCAAGTCAGAGGGCTTCCTTAATTTCAAAATCGAGCAAATAAAAAAGTACATTTACAAAAAAAAAAAAGAAGTTGAGTGTGAATATAGAAAATTAGTTGCATAACTTTTGCAGAAAAGAAGCTATTCTGTAACGTAGATGGTTCTGCTTTAGTTTTCTGGCTCGAAACCTGGAGGAATCTCCACGTGGGCAAATAAATACTGTTTCGCTGCCTTAAAAAGAATGAAAAGAATCCAAGAAAAAATCCCACAGCGGTCGGTGAACTACCGCTCCGCAGTACTGTGTGCGTGTTTTATGAATATCTGCGCGTGTGTGTGTGTATTTGTGCACGTATGGGTCTCTGTACCAGTCGATTAAGAATTTAAACAGGTTTATAAAATACACTGCATAACAGAAACAGTCTCACATGAGACATTTAATTTTTAAACTACATCTAAAATTTACATCAGATAAGGTCGGGGGGAGGGGGTCCACACTTTAAAGCCCCAATCTATGATTTTTTTGGCAAAAAAACGTTTTTTTTTTTTTTTTTTTCACAAATTCAAATTGTTTAGTTCATAATTGTAAAGACAAATTAAAAACTGTGTGAGCATTTTATTTACAAAATCACCCAAAGTCGTGTGGGGGAGTAGGCAGAGTCGGGATGTGGCTAGTTGCTAGGCTATCTTAGCAACACATCCATTCAACCTGCTTTATAAAATGATGCTCGCTGTAAGATGAATAGATTTACCACGTCACTTTCTATTAGAAACCTTTGTGAATTTAAAGTGGAGTAGAGCGGCGGCTAGCCCGCGGGTGACGTCAGTTTCAGCTCTCAATTAAGCTAACAGTTAGCTTAATTGCCGTTAGCTTAAAATCACCTTTTAGGATTGGGGCTTTAAAGAGCTTCACGTTCCAATTCTATTCAACTAGCTTGTGCTAGAGCCCTGCTTGTACTCAAAGACTAGCGTCTAGCGAGGGTTGAAATAATTCAGCTTGCCTGTTTGTATACATTAGAAATAAAAAATATATAATTTGAAAAGCTCCGGAGAGAAGTTACGAGGCAAACAGAAGCGAGACAAACTAACTAGGCCTATTAGGCGGCATGCACACCACGAAGGAGGATATTCAAACGATTGCACGAGGAAACGTGTTACTATCTCATAGGATTGTTACTCGATCATGTTGGACGACACATACAGTGCTTCCACGTCAGATGAAACCTGAATTAGCTTATTCAATTCCTAAAAGACAAACATACGGTGTGAACACTCTAATCCGAAAACGTTAGCTTCTTATTCTTCTTTTCTTTATAGAGATTTTTTAAAAATGTATTATATCGAGTGCCAATTTAAGTGCTCCAGTCTGAGACTTTTTAAGGGGTCTGAAGGGAAAACACCCTCGTTGAAGTGCTAAATGGCTATGAGCGCTTGGGGCTGGAAAACAAAGTGCCTGATTTAAGTCGATATTTCTGCATTTCATTCAGGATCTGAAACCACCGCAGTCAAAGGACAACACCGACACGCGTCCGCGGGAGTGTTCACACATAGCATCTTTAAAATACTGATAAGAACTAAGATTTCCTCCGAAACGTCACGAGGCAGAACTGTTTTTCTTTTTTCACATTTAAAGAGGAGTCAAGAGGTGGAAGAGGAGCTGGCATTTAAAAAAACGTCTCGAATGTCTTAACGTTTTTACATGCATGGGGCTCAAAATCGTACATGTGCGTTGACGCATGTGTCTGTATGTACTGTGTGTGTGTGTGTGTGTGTCAAGCTGATTTCCTGAGTATAAGAACGCTCACCTTGATGGGGAGCATCCGTTAGGCAGGACAGGAAACAGCAAAGCAAAGTTTTTTTCCCTCAGCACAAAAAATAAAATAAAAAAGAGAAAATAAAAAAGGTGCTTGACATAACCCCGTGAAAAAAGAAACATCTAAGCCTCTATCTGTACAAAATCACCATTACAGTCATCATGCTCCGTACTATATACATTTCTGCCAAACAAGCACTTGAAAGTCACCGTTACAACATCCAAATACAATGGCATTGCTGATGAGTGGGAAATAAAAAAAAAAGAATCGCCATTTAAACCGCCTGAAACAAAAACTTTGTTTGTGTTTTTTTTCCTTTTTCCTTTCAATTCAGTGCTGAGGAAGGCAAAAGGAGGAATGTTTTCGGTTACAGCCTGTACAAAGTTCTCCTGTACAGAAATACAAAATGCCGGACATATTTTTTTTTTTTGCATATGAACATTTTACAGTCTAACTGCATCGTAACTTCCTCGCGCACGGAAGCCGTATTCTCATTTTTCCATGGATTCGGTTGAACATTCAGAGGATTTTTTTTTTCTTTCCTTTTTTTTTCCTGAGTTTGAATTGCTGTGACGAAAAAGGGCCACTGAGATATAGTGAGAGTAGAACCACAGACAGACGGAGAGAGAGAGATAGAGAGAGGTAGAGACAGAGTGGAAAAAAAAGAAAAGAGAAACAAAGGCAGGAACGGAGATACTGTCGGTGCAGAGAGACAAAGAGAGCTGCTGTTTAGGTCCGGCGAGGTTTTTTCGACTTGGAGGTTGCGACACGGAGAACAGAGATTCCACTGTAGAGGTTGCTGTTGGGGGGGGGGGGGGGGGGGGGGGGGTCGGGTGTATAGCACCATTGTGAAGTGTTTGGTGAGAAGTTCCCACTCTGTCGTGGTGAGAGGAGAATACCTGGAGAACAGTATTGCTGCTGTTAAGACAACTTTAGTGTCAACCGTTCAAAAAGAAAACAAACAAACATAAATACAAACAAAGCTTGTTGTTTTTCAGTGAACACTGGCAGAGGCTGACCGTTTCAGCAACCCCGAGAGAGGGTTTGTCAGAAGAGTAAAATTAAATAATAAAAAAAACAACAAAAACCCAACAACAACAACAGACAACCACTACTTGGTACAGTCCTTCCTCGGCTGCTCGTCAGTTGTACATTTGTCAGTCATTTCCTGGCAAAAATCCACCGTCACCGCCTGGTTGGTTTTGCCCACGGACAGCCCCGACTTGGGGTACAAGCTGACGTCTTGGCCGTCCATATCTCTGTCCGCCCCGTTCCGGACGGCCGAGTCGGGCTCGCTCTCTGAGGGCGAGCCGTGGAAGCTGGGCTCCGGCGTGGCCGAGGCCGAGCGGGCGGTGAGGTCGATGCTGGTGGTGGTGTTGTTGGCGGCGGGGGCGGGCTTGGGCTCGTGGCCGGCGTTGGCTGGTCGCAGCACGGGACAATAGTGGTGTAAGGACTGGACCTGCTCGGGGCTCAGCTGGACGTCCCGGCACACTTCCTGCGACAGGCAGGAGAAGTTCTCCCACAGCTCGCCCATGCACGCCTTCAGCTGGTTCCTCTCCGTCAGCAGCTTCTCCTTCTCACACACCTGCACACAGATAATCATCCAAATATGCTCATAAAACATACTGGAATCACTTTACACTTTTTTACGAAATATTTTTAACGCATCTCAGATAAGACCCTTTTTTAAGTCTTTTAAGATAAGACTTTGATCATCGGTCAAAAAAGCAAATTATTGTAGGTTCTTCTTCTTGACTATGATGTAAAAATGTGATTTGTGATTTGCAATAAATAGCTGGGACTGGAGGAGAGAAGTTTCTTGATATTGTTGCAGTTCCTTCTTTATGCCAGCAGAGGTAGACAAAGCCCATATTGTTAGAGACTCCCATGTTTGCACAAAACAGAAGAAGTATTTTATCCATCACCTATTGGAAGCACATTAGGAAGCGATAATTACTAACTTTGGAGCAGCTTCTCCTTCTTGTGGTCATTCCTCCCGTTCATTAGGGTAACTTTGGTGTTTTTCAACCCTATTTTCCCATGTTTTTGTGTCCGAGTGATTATTGGGGCCAATTTTTGTCAGATGGTAAGAAGTGGATGTATTTTATAGGACGTACATTGACAGTGAGGAGTTGTTCCTATACTGTGCTCAAATCTCATGTTTTAATTAATAATATTATCATTATTACCGTTTTTCTACTACTACTGTATTACTACTGCTGTTACGAGGTAAAGGCTGTTCCTTCTTATGTGGAGAGAAAATGGTCGACTCACCAGTTTTCGGATCTCACATTCCAGGTTCATGATGCAGTCGAGCTTCCTCTTGCGGCAGCGCTGCGCCGCGATGCGGTTCTTACTCCGCCGCCTCACGTCGTGGATAAACTCCAGCTGCTCCGAGGTCAGTTTGTGCATTTTCACCAACATTTGGAAGTCGTTCCGTGGAAGATTTGTGATTTGATCTACAGGGAAAGGCAGCTTCACCTGGGCACAAGGCAGAAAAAGAGCAGACCATTATGTACAAAATATTAAGCCCATCTTTCTTTTGTATGGAGTCTGAAGTGTGCCACAGAAATATATAATAACAATCATGCTTTTTTGCTATAAATTCACAATTTAAAGAGCAACCTAACACCCCATCTGTGCCGCCTTCACGTCGCGCCGGTTGTTTACTTGCTAATGTTTTCGGGACTCTTTCAAGTTTTAACAACCTCAGGCGGTCAAATGTGCACACATTGCACAAAGTAGGTTTTCCAGAGGGGGCTGTGATAGTTGTTATACCCGGTATGTTTACATTTGCCTGAAATACACAGGATTTAGTATTTCTCCAGACTCGTGACTACATTTTACTTCTTTTGCGATGTAATAGATCATATATTTTATTTATTTATGAGAAATCTAGAGACGCAAATAAAAAAAGTAGTAAAATAAACACCTAAATGTGCATTTTCTTTCCACCAGTGTGAAAGAAAAACTGTGTTTTTGCTGCCTGTGTCAATGAACACCTCCTGTGTGATTTGATGAAGGAGATGAATAAAAGCATAATTTACCAGGAACACAGAGGAGGATGTACAATGTGAGTCACTGCATCACCATACTGTAAGACAGCTCGCTACTCTTAACCACAAGATGGCAGAAGAGCACTGCTTCTTGTGCCTCCCAGAGCAGGACTCTCTGAGCCTTCAGCTCCCTCTGCCTCACATGAAACATGTAGCACATTCTCAAGCAGAGGGGAAAAGGTGATCCAAGAAAAGAGTCCCTCTCCATCTGTCCCTTAGTGCCTGGAAAGTTGCCAGAATGACAGATTGAGGGGGTGCAGCGACTTGTCAACCTGATCCAAATCAGTGTTGGGGATTTCTGGGGGGCATGAGTATCTGTGGCGGTGACTGGCGGCGTCCTTCACAGGCCACAGAACAAAAGAATGAGTGGAATAAATGCAGCGGCGGTTTTGGAAAGAAATCAGAAAGCTGCGTCGTTTCCGTGTGTTTCGCAGTTTGGAGAGCAACAATACGTCGGCCTCCGTTCCCTCCCTCAGGTGATGGCAAACCTTATGATAAGCACATCACAGGCAGATCCACCCCAGCGGTATCTGTGTGCACCAGGGATCTGTAGCTTTAGGCAGCGACTGAAGCTGCGGAGGCACAACAAAGAGCCAGAGGAAGGCAGCCGGGGAAGCTTGGCAGAGATGAGACGAGCTGCAGCTCTCCCTCTCCTTTCCCCCCGTGGCTGCCTCCGAGGAGCACAGGAAGTCAAACAAAGGAGGAAGAGGAGCAAGCGGTGCGACTCCAACACTTCCACTGTACCTGCCGGGTCCGGCGCGCTGCCCCAGGGGACCCTGAACCGGCTGAATGACTGTAGGTGGAGGAGGTGGTTCCCCTCGGCTCTGCTGCTGCAAAGCAAGGTGCCCACTCATGACAGAATCCAAATTGCTCCTCAGTAGAGAGCAAATGGAGATGTCAATCTACCCCTCAGAGAGGGAGAATGGCTTGAGTTTCCTCATTAGAAGTGCAGCCCTCTGAGCCGCCAGGAGCCCTATTTCTCATCTCGGCTTGACATCTGCATGCAGACACATGAATAAATAATGACCCGAGCTTTCAAGGCCACACTCGGCTTTGCTTTGCCGGGGCATGACGACTCCGGCCTCAAACAGCGGAGCTGGGAGAGCTGTAACACATCAGAGCGAGCTGCCAGCTTCATCCAACGACTCTGTTTGTGTTTGTGATACGATAGCAGAGGTGTGAGCTACCTACCGGGGCTGATGGGATCTTTTGGTTTGAACCAGGCTAGAAAAGCAAGGAGACGCTGCAACCTTGCCATGGTTTCTCCTCCCCCTCCTCATCCACCAGTCACCGGTACGCCAGGGGACGGCTAAATTTAACCGCTTCACCAGCGAGACCCAGTTCAGCAGCGAGGCTGGGATGACGGAGTGTGCTTCAACAGCGGTCGTAAATTCACACCACGACTGTTCAGGATTTACATTTCTCTCTCAGTTTTACTCATCCATCCTCCCCGAAACCCCGTCACTCTCTTTCTCTCATTATGCAGCGAACGGGCTACGGAGTGAAGAGTAGGGCTCACCTGACATCAGGACCAGCTCTGTGCCGGACCTCCGCCCCGACACCACGCACCGCTAGAGAATAATGGATGCTTCAAAGTCTCACAGTACTATGTATGTGGGACGGGTGAGATCATTTCCACCTGCTGAAGGATCATTCAGTACACGCTCTGGTTTACTAAAGCTTGGGTTTCACTTTCAGAGAGTGTGGATACAAAATGCTTTTGTTCTATTGGACGTGTGACTGGCAGTTAATATTCAAGTCATTTTGCACAACAAGAATAAAATATTGCATATGGGAGCAGAGCATTCCTGTAGTGCATTTAAAAAAACTAAATGCATCAGGAGGAATTTAAACAGCAGGAAGAAAAACTATTCTCTGGTCAGGTAGCATGGCCGGCATCGTAACATTACAAATTCAATGTCAGGGAAACATTTTTGATCAACTTTTGACAGTTAAAAACAAACAAGTGAAGGAGGAATATAAAAATACCACCAAAAAACTCTTTTGAAAGGAGCAGCCTGATGTTTTGAACATGCCCATAGTAAACCCAGTCATGTGATGTGGTGTTTTGCTATGCAAACATGTTGAACTGCTCCTTTACAACAAAACCCCACATTGTCAGAGTGTTTTGTAGAGAGGGTTGGACGCACGTTTGAGTTGACGGCATTGCCGATACGTGCCGATCACCGGAACAACGGGATAAAACAAGTGGCTTTTACTTGGCCAAGGGAAAACTAATTGGAACACCTCCTAATACATATTTTTTATGAATCTAATAATTTCGTATTTTTTACTTTCAATAAAGAGATGCTTTTCAGTTTTCAGTTTTTTTGTTGTTGCCCTTAACTGTTTGAAATGTACATTTTTATAATGTTTATAATTGACCAAAGTTGCAATGGGCAGAATGCTCACTCAGTCCTCAGCAGGAGGATTACATCCAACCCTTTCAGGTAAGAAGAACAGCAGAGTTGGACCCGGACCCGGACCAGCACCAGGACTGGGACGGGCCACTGTGCTCTGTGATCAACACTCATATTTCCTCTCAGTTTGCTTTAAACTGAAGCTATTTGACGGTTGACACCTGTAGTCCATGTCTGTGTCACACTTGTCCCTTATCTTATCCATCCTGAGATTTGATCTTGTTATATGAGGTTTTAGAAGTCTGTGTTTCATGCTGTCTCTGTAATTACATGTAGTGTAAATGGGATTATAAAGAAAAATCACCGCCCATATCCTGAATCAGATCTTAATGAAGATAATGTGGAGAGGTTCAGTAGCAAACTGCTCGGGTGCCTGAGGGGTTAAAGTAATAATCGGCTACATTTTCAGATAAATAAATGTTTTTCTGCTCTCTTCTGACTGACTCATCAATAATATGACCGAATATGAAAAGCTTTATTTACGTAAGAATGTAATGATTTCCGCGTCTGATGCTTGTTATTTCACTGGCAACAGAAATTGCAGAGAAGAAATATGTAATTAATTAGAGAAAAGTCTCAAACTTCAGCAATGGAAAATCCAAAAACAACAACACAACACCAGACTTACGCTGTTTGATTGCCAAGTTGTTTCTGGGAAGTTGAGTGCAAAAACACCACAGCACTAGCCGGCCAGCGGCCGCAACGCATCCAGAATCAACACAAGGAGAAAGTTGCAGATTACCACTGTGAGGTCCTCCGAGGACTACCGCGGGACGCAAGGCCCTGCAGAGGAACGCCGTCGTCTCTGAGCCCCAGCCGGCCCCCGAGGGCCCAACAGTAGGTTGTAACTCCTGGGGATCTCCACTATGTCCTGATCACGCACTACACACACTATCCTCTTTTCTGCTGACACAACAAATATGAAAAAAATCCACCGTTTGGTCTCTATATTTGTCCTGCTCGGCGCGGCGTTCGCTCCCGGGGACGGTAATGAAGAGGCACTGTATCTCATTACAGATACTACGCTTTTTGGAAATGCATTAAGCTACATAAATATAGATTTCAAAGTAAAATACTTGGGTAAACAGCACTCCTCTTGCTCAATTTCAACAAGTCTCCCTCTTACAGGAGAGGCTTCCTGTGTTACCATCCATACATTAGAAGTTGCATAATATTCGTTTTTTGTCTCTCAACGACTCGGCATGGCGACACCCGAGGCGGCGGCTTGAAGCTAACGGTGCTAACGGGGTTAACAGTAAAAACTAGGGCAAGCGAGCTGACAGAACGAACTGTGTTTACCCGAGAAGGAAGGCTGGGCACTACGCCAACGTTATTGGCTGTAACCAGGATATGAGGGCAGTGCAGAGCGGTGGTTGTGAGCTAGCTGGTGGGACACGCTCACATACACGAAAAACACACACGGCGGGCGAAGAGAGGAGAAGCTCAGATAACATTCTCATTACTCTGCTAAGTCTATGTAACAAACAGTCATTTACTGCTGTATTAATGCTGTGAATGTCACGTAATCCCCTTTAATATGCAACATCCTAGTTGAATACAGATTTAAGGGAATTATTTACCTCCCATTGAGGTACTCTTACAATCACATTTTTGATGCAATGTGTTTGTATTCCAATCCATCATTTAAAAAAATACTGTATTTCTATATTTACTATACTATACTTAACACATTTCTTCTCCACCTGACATTGATCGATGTCGTAATTTAACAAATTACACATAATGCAAACATCCCTTGAATAAGGCCCCAGATATCTTGAGCATATGTCTCTCCTGCGTATGACTAAGACATGGTAAACAGCTCCACAGCTGACATTATGAATGGCAGAAGGGACTCAGACCACAGCCACATCATATGTAGAGTAGAGCAAAGGTAATCTGGCATCGTGCAATGGTAGCAGCACTGATATCAAGGTCTGTGCACTTCCTGTTACACATTCATTCTATTTCATGTTTTGCTTGATAAAAAAACAAAAAACAAAAAAACCCCGCACACAAACAATGTGCTGATGTATCAGGGCTACTTCCTCATTCCTCCCACTCGCTCTGAGATCAATATTTTCACTGCTGTGGTCAGACGATACGCCAGAATGAGCTCGACGCCTACACTGCAACCAGGAGCTGGAGCTCCGAGACACAAAGAGAGACGGAGGCAGGCCGAGGCGCTAATGGTACTGGGTAGAGACACGCGATACGTTCTCAGTCCGAAATGGTTGCAGTGGTGAGGCCTCAGCCCTCAAACTCCCCTTCGTGACCTGGGCGAATGCAAGGCCCTGATCTGGTCACTGACTCGCAACCTGCCACGTGGTTCTGCCAGGAAGGAACCAAGTCCTTCACATACACTTTATGTAACTTTGCTGATAAGCAGGTCTGTGGAGCTAAAACTTGTGAGTTAACATTACTGACACGGTGATGTCAGTTAAAGAACAGTATGTATTTAAATGAGTTAGATTTGCTAAGATTTGTTAAGATTTGCTAAGATTAGCATCACTTGCTATAAACTGAACTGAATGAAGAAATCTGTTTTGTTGCTATTGACTCAACTTTAATTTGGCAATTGGGACGGGTAAATGCTAAAACATTATGTAACAATACTATAAGGAGGCTACAGGGGAGTTACAAAATTAGTAACCTGACACAGTAATGGCCATAAAACAGTGACATCTGTGTCAAGTTTGGTAACGTAAGGCAACATTAGCCACCATAAGTTAGCTGTAGTGACAAAATTCAATTCAACTGTTTTTTTTTTAAAGGATAGTGATAATTGCTAAGACATTAACACAAGTAATAAAGGCTATCAGTTATGCAACAAAAGCTATTCAAAGTTGACTAAATATCACATTAGCAAGAGTATGTTTTATTGCTAACACATTTAGCTAACATTTCATGGGGATAATGGGATAATGATGAATGACAAAAGCATAACGACTCCATTTACACAGCAATATAAATTTTAAGTTTGCTAACATTAGCTAGCCACCATTAGCTACCACATCAAGCAAGGCTGTAGCAGTGTACTGAGGTAAGTTATGGTGTATTTTATTTATTTTTTCTCATTCATTCTACTGTCATCAATCTCAATCAATTGAGCAACAGATAATTACATTTGTCCTTAAAGCCGCTCATCCATATGTTGATTTAATTACAAAATTATTCTTATCAAAATAACTGCGATTAACAATATTATCCCCATTATCATCAAGATATGCTTAATACTAATAAATGGCACTTACACATACTGGTGTCACATTGTTAACATTTTCAAAAAAAAGGCAACATTTATTTAAAAACATACATGATACTTCCTGTATTTTTTTAAAACCAGGCTCTATTTTTCACCTCTCTGCCATGATAGCGAGCTAGACACCTTTTTTTTTAAATCCTGATAGATGATACAATCTTATACAAACTGTGACTGGCTTCTGCTAATCCAGAAGACATTTTTATTTCGAATTTCTTATTAAACTTCCACCCATCCCTTTATTTTTTTGTAGTAATATTGGAGCATTTATGTTTCTTTTCCAAATTACTCATGATTTTCTTTGAATAGAATACACATTAAATCCATCATTGCTGTTGCATAGTATAAATGATTGGTATTACAAATAAGACCATATTACTGCGAACCACATTTAAACTACGTGTGATACAATACATCAATCTGTCCCTCAAAGGGCCACACCTGGGGTCCGACTATTCATATTTAAGAAAGGAATGTGGTAATCCTATTTCAAACGTTGCTCGTCTCCCTTTTAAGGACACTGTGCTGCTGTTTGTTTTATGAAGCTGCTGATAGTTCTCAGATGTGGCTCATATAAATGCAACAGTCCATAACCACAGAGCAGGAGCTGCCCAGAGACCTCAAGTGACTGGCTAACTTTAACGACTGGGCTTGGGTCAAACTGCCCGCCACTTTAACAACTTCCTTCCTCAATCAGGGTCCGCTGTGTCCAGTCTGCTATTTTTCTCTTTTAACAAAAGTTTTTTTGCTCTGAAAACACAGCAAGGTCTGCCTACTCCATGTTTGTTTCTCCGGCCAAATTACAGAGAGAGGGGTGGTCCAGGAGGAAGCATGAGGTAGCACTTCTTCTTCACCACATAAAGGCCAAGGGAGAGTAACCTAACACTCTGCAAGTACCTCCCGCTGACCTCCGCTTTAAAGCCGCTGCAATAATCTGCAGAGCACTCAGATCTGGGAAACATTCATTCACGTCACTTATCGACAGCGTGTGATAGTGAGTGGAAAGCTGGCAGATAACCCCGTGTGAGTCAATAGAGTTGACAGAGGATATTGTGCGGCGTAATGGAGCGCCGGCGTTCATAAACACAGTCGTACCCACACAAAGAAATGACAAAGGGAAGTGAAATGTCTCCCAGTCATTTTTGGGCCTCTCTCCCTGTTGAAAGCTCCACGCTGTAAATCAATCTCACATAATTTACAGCAGCACATTCAGCAGGCCCTTCAAAGGGCCCATAAATCCAATGGCGGAGGGTGTTGTGAAGGTAATAATTACACATTACCGCTGAGCCTCTTTGTCTCGCACCTCTGTTTGAGCAAAACCCTGTCATGTAGCTCCAACCCTTGCAACGCACCGCCTTGCTCTTTGAATCTCATCACCATGGCAACGCACCACTTTCTCTCTCCCCCTCTCTCTCTCTGCCTCGGTGCACTTAGAGCTGCCCCCTCGCCGCCAACCTCATCAAACATAATTCTGCCTGCACCTCGAGCAAACATCACTGAATGTAATATCACAAGAGTCGAGATGGCCCTGGCGGTAGCGTGGAGCCTCCGGGGGCCCTGAAAGGTCATAAGTTCAACCTCGGCGACAGCCAACATGTGATGTCACAGTCTGGAGAAAAGACATACGAGGCTAGTGTCACGTGAAAACCTGATGTATAATTTATTGTAAATGCATTTCAAATTCAAACCATGGAAAAGCTTAGCTTCCAAGCTCCTGACAGCATTTGAGAGACAGCAACTGTATTAGACATGCAGACGGAAAGTTTAACAGTATGAAGATGCAAAGCTATTCTTTGTAAATTGATTTCACCTTCCCTCAGGTGGGAAATCGGCTCATTTTGATATTATTACACCTGCGCTGTGCTTCATCTGTGAATTCGAGGGTCCCTCACTGATCTTTCTCCGGTAAACAACAACAGTCTAGTCTGCAGCTTGGAGGATGTCTGCCCAGGTGGATTAGGGGAAGATGATTAGAGGATTGGCTATTCATCCTCGTCAGCACTGTTGAGCTACGCTACAGTCCCGCCGTGAGACCAAGCTGAACCCTCTAGCCCACTCTCGCTCTGCAAACCGCCGGCCATTAAACCTTTATGGCCGCAGCACATCGCTGCTGTAATGTGCCGGTTGTAACGGCTTAACAACGCACCGCACACCTCCACTGCAGCTGGGCGTCACTGCTAATTGCCAATAGATCAGAAACTTCAGAAATCAGCTAGGCCTCATTGAGATTTAGCATATGCATATTTATAGGGGCGGATTATAGATGTCAGTGTTTCTGCTGGGATAAAATGAGCTAGTTAGCGTAGTTGGCACTGGCAGGGAGACGGATAGAGCCGGAGGAAGCCACTTCAGAGGGCAGCCCTACCCCGAGAGAATCCTGAGCCGTCAGTCGCCCGCGGCGCTTTGCACGCGTGCGTGCGACCCTCGGCTAAGATGACGAACCAATCACCAGTCTTAAAAAGACAGCACCACGGCCCCGTGCATTTATACGGTTCTAGTGCATTTGGGCCTCACATATTCAGACTCATTACACAGATCTCCAGCAGTGCATAAAGCAGATTAATAATATCAAAGCACATCTGTGCCCTTTGGTGATGCTGTAAATCTTGCACTGAACACTCCTGCTTCAATTACATGATGATTTAATGACTGCTAATGCAGACCTGGAGAGCAGGGCACTGCGATATAATTAGCCATGGTGGATTTGAGTGCGATTGCTACGCCGTGTGCTACATGTGAAAGACAATGTTTTACACTCACCTCTGGTCCTCGCTCCTGTACATGGCAGGACTCGCTGTCCCCCTCGGAGAAGGAGCCCGACTCGTCGCTGGAGTTGATGCCGTAGGACTGCTCACATTTGATCTTGGGCCGCGCCTGGTTAAAGAGGGCGTCCCCGCCTACACTTTGCTCCTGCTGGTCCACATTGAGGCAGCGTGCCACGTTGGAGCACGGGGAGGAGGAGAACTCAAACTGGGGCAGGCTGCAGGGAGAGCCGCCGCTGCCGTCCTCCGCATAGGAGTACGAAGAGCAGGAGCTGGAAGTCCTGGTGCGTGTCTCAGAAGGCGGCGAGCGCGGGCACACTTTGATTGGCACTGGGCAGCTGGTGTTGGGTCGCGGGCGGCACAGGAGCGGGGGCTCAGTGGAGGTGGTGCTGGGAGAATAGGTCTGGGAGGCGGGGAGGGACTGGCTGGCTCCAGCCCACAGGCCCTTTGGCATGTGCTCGGAGAGCTCCATCTCCAAAGAGTTCCCACCGGGGTAGGAATGTGCTGGGGTTCCCAGACGGTTGCAGGCCCCTGAGGAAAATATGACACTACGGCGATCAAGCTCAACTTCCTGTTTGCAGACCCCGTCACAGGAAGCGGACTTGAGGGACAACCCTGCAGGGAAACTGTCCACGTCCTTTGGGGGTGTAACAGGCAGGCCCAGCTCCCCGGTGAAAGGCCTGAAGTCTTTTTTATGATCTCCCTGAGAGTTTCCCTTGTCCTGGGGGCAGACAAGTCTGTTGGCAAATAGCTGCTGTGATGTGTTGGGCGGACTGGGGAGGTCCGCCCGTTTCTTGAAGAAGGCTCGGAGGCAGGTGGGGGACTTGGTTCTCTTGGTTCTCTCCACAGATATGGGGTTATCCATCTCCATGGCCGTCACACTGTCCTTATCCCTGACTGCTTGCTCGTCCCCTGACAGGCACAATGAGATGGCCTCTTCCTCTGCCTGTGGTTCAACTTTGATCTGTGCCAAAGGCAGCCTACCCTGACCCAGCACTGCCCCGCTAACACTGCTCTCCTTTAATGTGCTTGGAAAACCTGAGGTACTGGTGTGTGAGGAGGTGTCATTATTGTGCTTGTTGCAAGCCCACTGGTATTTCCTGTACTTTGGGCATCGCGGCAGGTCTGACGCTCCGTGCCGATCGAAGTCCAGCCGGCCGTCTGCGAAGTTGCTGGGAATAGCCATCGCTAGCCGATCATCGTCGGGGAGTCCAAAGGAGGTGAGGGCGTCTGCACGCCGTCGCGCCTTAGGGGAGGTGGGCCTCTCTGCCTCCGACTGCATGCTCTCGTCCTCCGAGTTGTTCGCCTCCGCCGCCACCTTGCGGCAGAGCAGCAGACCGTCTTCCTCGCTGCGCAGCTGAGCCTCCAGGAAGCGGAAGCATGAGTCCTCGAGGTTGTGCATGCGCAGGAATTCGGCACAGCGGATGACCTCCTGGATGTTTTCTCTGCTGAGTAACAGCTTAGCGGTGTAGGCAAACTGCAACAATGGAGCGAATCCCCTGGCAGTGACCTGCAAAAAAACAGGGAAATCGCCAGCATTACCATCAGCACAGCCATTGTTCAGAGCACTTGGAGTGTGGAGAGACAACCAGACAGCTCCAGCGACCATAAAAACACACTGTAAAGTTGACCAGTTGATCTTTCTATCAGGTCAGCATGAACATTCTATACAGCGGTAACGAAGACCTGGTGCTCTGGGGACGTTGGCATGTTGTGTGTGTGTGTGTCCAGCCTCGTCGTCATAACAACCTGTGGGACATTCCAGCTGCCTACCACTGTCTGCTCTGTGGTCGTTTCATCGGTTTCTCCTGCACCCACTCCTGTCGCTGCTTTGGATTTGCCAAACCCATATTTACTTGATGCAAGATGTCCAAACACAGGCACTGCTGTATATTCATTCAGATACATGGATATGTAGAAAAGTAATTGGAGGGCCAAGTGATGGTCATTCTTAAAAAACAAAACAAAAACAAACATAAGTTGATAATGGTGAATTTCCATTTTGGGTAATCGGCAATATCGTCACGAGTGATTTGAAAAAGCTGTCTAGTTCACTGTCGTGTGAGAGAAGTGAAAAATAGAATTTTTTATCCTTGAGATGTTATGATTTATGATCTTCTTATTTAAGATTATTTAATTGTTTTTCACTAAAAAGTGCATGTCTAATCTGTGACGTAATAAAAATCAAGAAAAAACAACAAAACGTAAAGTGATTCCAGTATGTTTTAGCGTCTTTTTAAGCAATAAGTGATATACCTGCTATGAGAAACATTCTTAATTTAATAAAAGGAATGTTATTCAATTCTTTGAAAAACTGATTTTAAATCCAGAACTATTTGATCAAAGAATTAAATAAATAAAAGTATGAATCAATGCCAGCGTTTGACAGTAAACTGCTGGTGCTATGAACAAAATATTGTGAGTTTGATCCCCAGCTGCTATTATACCTTCGTTTAGAAAAGTGCTTGGCTCACACTTTGGCGTGCTGTACTGTAAGTGCCCAGATGAGGACACAGCCTCACTTTCTGTGTCAGTGCCCTGCGTCCTCGGGTCAAGTGCCTGTAAAGCCTAATGGTTTGTAAGACTGCGGCTTATCCCCCGTCGTGGCCATGTGGCGTGGGATGATAGAGGGAAGCCTTCCCTTTAGACTTAATGCCAGATAATTAGGTAAACTCCTGAGCCTGCAGAAGTCCAGGTCGCCCTCTGCTGCTGTTGTCACAGAGCACACAGACGGGAGAAAGGAGCCAGAGGAGCCGGCTTTAATGCGACGCTTGTCTGCTGTTTGGAGATCAGCGTGAGGTTCACACTGGGTTGCATTCACCACTTTACTCAGCCTCCAGCAAACCGATCCGCGCAGCTTTACCCCGGTTAATTCTCTGGTGACAAACACATTAGTATTAAGTCGCTTCGGGGAATGCAATCAAAAACCAAAACACACACAAAGAGAAAAGGTGGTGCTTCCAAATGCAACGTGTTCACTTTGTATCCCTAGGGGTATTGTTTGCTTCATGAGGCAACTTCGCGGAGGCTGAGCGATGTAAAGTTTTTCTAACGAGAGGCTGGCAGACATAAGGGGGTGAGCAGGCACAATGCGGCTTTAATGAGCCCAATGTTTTCTGATTGTTGTGCCACCTTTGTTGGGGGGAAACAACAAGGAGAATTACGCTAGGTGGAGCGGTATACACTGTGTGAGCACGGCGGCAGCTTCCAGAGATGCAGCGGGCCCTGCCAGACTCACTAGTAACAGGATTTCCCCTCTTTGGTCATCAAGCTTCAGAAAACCACAGAATCTGCTCTGTGGATTTGTTTCCGCCTGGAAAAACAGCTAAGCAGTATGCATGAGGAAACACAAATATGTCAGTTAAAAAATAGCTTGAGGTCATCGAGTCAGTCTAAGAGTATTAAATATTAAATCATGAGGGCCTGGTGAAGATGAATGTGGCATTTTTGGTTTTAAAGATTTAAACCTCGTAGAGATAATATTCGATTGACTTTTTGTAATGCAGGGAAGAGCACAGAGGAAGATGTGTCCAAAATACAGATGGCATTAAGCGATGAAGGAAGGGATATGAGAAATGAAATTGGTAAAACTCAGCGAACCTCAATGAATCTGCAAGGTAATGTGTCAGAATAACTGTACTGAACTGAAACTGTGGTCGCCTGTTCCACGACTGAACGGGGCACATGCTGACATCCGTCATGGTTGATCTCTGTACAGAATACATGCTGCCTGTGCAGCGTCAGAGCCAGCGCTTTAGAAAGACTGAGGTCACGGGTTCACCCCCTCCTTTCCAGACAATATGAGTAACAACATAACTCTCTCTATTAATCATTTAGATGCTTCATAGTTTATCTATAAACGTTTTTAAACTGTTGAATAAAGGTCTTATTGCTCTTTCAAACCATTAGACACTTTGCCAGGAATAAAATGGTGGGGAAATATGCTTTACTTATGGGCTCAATCCAAATCTTTCAAGCAAATCCCAGGTTGTCCCAAAGTAGTCAAATTATTATCCAATGTGATTAAAACATATGATATGACCATGTATCGTCTTCTCCGCGACCCTGAACAGGATAAGCGGTGACTGTTAATGGATAGATGGATGTATCGACTTGTTTTAGAGGGGGTCACATGTCAGAGAAATTGAATATAAAAACCACGACTACGATTTTGAAGCCCAGTCGCCAAGTGAAACAAGAGGGTGGAGCTAAGTACGACTGAATGCTAACCGAGACCTTTTTAGGTGAGAAAAATTAACTTTCAGAAACTGACAAGACACTGTGAAAGGATAAAACGAAAACAAGGACTAAAGCATCCCCTGCTTTATGGCCTATTTGACTCTAAATCCATAATTTACCAAATGAACATCATGCTGGACTGAAGAAGACTTGAAACTACAGATTGAGACCATAAACTCATGTTTACAATGTTTACTGAGATAATAAATCAAGTGAGAAGTAGAATCATATTCTCATAGACTTCCATGCAATCGGCCTTCTTTTTGCAACCAGAGGAGTCGCCCCCTGATGGCCAAAGAATGCAAGTTAAAGACATTGCCGCCTGGACACAGAACATGATTTTAACTGTGTTTTCCCCCCACCATTCATTTATTGTGTTGTCCCTCCATCACACGCTGCTCTCTTCCACGAACTGCCGTTTATTAGAAGCCATGAGTATCTGAGTCGCTCTCAAAAAGCTATAAATAAATGTGTTTCTTATTGCAGTCTACTTTGAAGTGAGGCACTTCTCCTTGACAGCAACAGCTGTCAAATCTTTTAATATTTCTGTCGACTGGACTGCGATAGCTTGAAATGGATGGATTGATCAATACTTGTGACCTTATTATCTACCCTGGCAATGTGCTGGTGACCAAATTGAATCCAACACGCTATAAAAGGAAAGGTAAATTTATGCTTGAATAATTGGAGGGTTTCATTTTGGTCTTAATGCTCATGTTGATTCCATTTTCACATCTGCTGAATTGCTTTGTTTCCACGAAATAACACCAGACAGCAAAATGTTGATGATGTGAAACATCATACCGGCACCATTCCTAACAGATGTCTGATATGCTAAACACACATCTGTTTGCATACAGTGCATAACGTGTGATGGGACTTTAAACACTTAGGATATTTCTGTATTTTGGGATCTTGAATATCTGCACTCGGTCTGGCAGTTGAACTTCCATCCTTTTTCTGTGTGTCAACCGGGTGCATCCGCAGGCTTCAGCCTCCCAGCATGCCTCTGGTCCAAAGCACCTTGCAGTGCGCTCCGGCTAACAGACAGTCCAATAGCAGCCGGCGTATCAGTCATTGTTAAGAGGAAGCTGCTGACTCCATATCTGTGAGGGGGGATGGTGTGTGTGTGTGTGTCTGCGTTTGCTAGGGTAAGTGGGTGGGTGGGAGTGTGTGTGTCTGAGTGTGAGGGACTGGGGGGAGGGTAGAGGCTTTGATTGGACTATCCGCTCTACTGATGAGCGCAGCACATCCACCACACGTCACACACACACAAACACACACACACACATGGCATGTGTAGAAAGATGTTGTGTACTTTCTGCAAAAATGAATCCAATGGATCTGGATATCATGTGCTTTCTCACTGTAAATGATATAATGATGAACTGTATGTGCCTTTTAGGCCTCTGACTGATCTTTATCTACTGAGTCATGTTGCCAGTTTAATGATCTTGATGATATCAATAAACTCAAAATATCAACATTTAGTACATCAAGGTAGTACCCCTCACATTACCTATTACATCTATCTATGATTGATCATAGAATGTATAGAAGTGTGCGTTGTCATGGTGACGCCACCCTCTGGTTTGTGGACTACAGTTTTGAAGCCTCGAGTTCAGCATTTTTCTTTGATTTTTTTGCAACCAGTGAAGAAAGTGACCATATTTGGACTGTGGAGGAGCGACGGGTGGATCTGATGAATAATACCTCTGCATCACTGTAACTTTGTATCTATTTTACATTTGGCATTCCTCTTTGAAAACCCCCCAAAAAGGGTATTCCCCAACATGCAAATTTGCTCTAGGTAATTTTTACCCTCAACTTTTATGGCTTTAATTCATGATGGTATGGAGACAAGAAGGAAAAGGAGAGACTGGTGGAAGGTGGCAAGAGGAAGTGGAGCGAGATTGATGAGTTATGAGATCCGCCACACAAATCTCATAACTAGATCTGAGTCTGAGCACACAGACTGAGCGCTGTTCACACCTGCACTCATGTGCGTCTGGGGTGATCTGATCACAGAACAGCTCACATCAGTTCACACTTAGCATCAGACTGCGTCTCCACATGCGTCTCGAGGAAACACTTGTGATGCGATCTCACTCTCACTGCGCTCCATTTGCACATAAACGCATTGTTGCTTTTAACCTGCAGGAAGCAGCAATGCACCAGTAAAAACAAAGACGGAGAAGAAAGAAATGCACTTCCTGTGCTGGAAATGAGAAGAAATGAAGAAAATAAACTGGGTTTGGCACCTTCCAGGCAAACCAACTCACCAAAGACGTTGGACACACTCTTAAGATATCTCTTTGGGCTTTTTTTTAAAAAAGGCCACTGATGCTCAAATGAATAAGTGATGTGGGCTACGTCTTTATTTGGATGTGGAGAAGAAAATAACAGGTGTTTCGGCTTAACAAGTGATCGTGTTAACTGGTGACTTTCAGCTGGTTGCCCGTAGTAACTGACTGGCGTTGCTAATAAACACAGAAGGGTATGTAGTATTTTACCAGTTTACACGGTCACTCGTTAAACTGAAACATAGGTGGCGTCTGTGGCTCCAAGCTGGTACACCTGTTAATTACTTGAGTTTGTAGCGTCCATTTTAAAACCCAATAAAGTCAAAAATCAACTGCTATTTGATGTTGTGTACATGACCACAGGCAATAAAGTTGGAAGCTCCGTACTGTGTTTCAAGTGGAGCTGAAAAATGCCCTTTTAATATAAAAATGCAGCTGTTATTAGACAATGTGACTTCTGTGACAAGTGCTTTCTGCAATGCACATTACACTGTATGATTCCTGTGTTCATAGATAACATCCACAGTTCACAACATTTAAAAAAAAACCCTTCTAGCAGTCACATAACTGCCAGTGGCCTCTCTCCATGCATGCACACCCACCCACACACAGTTAGCGGCTGCAGAATGGCCCATGTCGACTGGAACGGCGAGGCGGTGGCAGCTTAAATGAGGCTGGCCGGCTGCATCCAGGCCTGCTGATAAACAGCAAAGCCGCTGGAGGAAAAAGTGCTGAGCGTACCAGGGATCTATTTTCAGCTAGTATCAGCAGCTGCTGCCTGCGGGAGCGCATCTTTATGTGTGCCCTGCACCATATGTGATTACTCCACTGTTACAACCAGCACAGCAGCCCTAATGAAGGAAAACGTAAAAGAGAGCAATTTGGGAGGGTGGAGGGAGGGTGGGGGTAAATATGAGGGAGGATGGACAGAGGACAGAGCATGGACGAAAACAAGAGAGGAGGGGAGACAGTCACAGCGTAGGAAGCTGTTAGAGGAGGACAGGGAGGATACACAGAGCGTTTCCTGGTCATTAGCCGACTGCCATGGCGTTTGAAGCATTTCAGCTGTTAGCAGCACTTAGTGTGTGAGTTAAGACAAAGAGACAAATTCATCAGCGAGACAGATTGGGGCCATTTTAGGGCGAACCCTGCCCTGCGTCTGGAGCAGACAGGCGATACCATTACAGGGCAGGAAATTATAGGCACCGGCCAATCACAGAGCCGGACAGTTGGCATGACATTTTTAGGAAGGCTGCCAAACACCCTTTCATAAACAGGCTGAGCAATACAACACCACCCTCCCTAAATCACGCTCCCTCGACCCTCGGCCAGTGCTCCTCTCTTACATCGGCCTTTCGCCTCCGCGGGAGAGAGGGCTAATTTATGCTAATGTGCTCCGGTGAATTCCTGCATGTCATGCATGCTAATGAGGACACGGCATGGCATGACAATGGAGCGCACGAGGAGGGAAAAAAAGAGCGCTCCGTCTCCAACGGAGGCAGCAGCAGACGCCTTAACATCAGATGTGCTGAGTAACCCGACATTAACCCCCGTCTTTGGAGGCAAACAATAAGGAGCCCGAGTCACAGAGCTAATGGGGATGAAACGGCCGCCGTACTGTACGCTGTCATGATGCCATTGTGGGTTAAGCTGTTATGCTGGAGGAGATGACAGGAAATGTGCGGGGGACAAAGGCCTGCTGCAGAACAGAAGGTCTCGGGCCAAAGGAAAGTGTTTTGTAAAGGCAGCTGGGGACGACTAACCTCACTCAGCCTCTATCTGTCCTGCAGCTTGCAGTAAAAAAACATGACACTGACACATTGATGACTTACTTTAACTCTACTGGCAAAAAGTCAGGCGTGATCTGATGTGACATTCTGCGCGTATAAATGTGCACATAAATGCACTGGGAGTTTCTTTTTACCCATTCCAGTTTCCGATCAATCAAAAGTCATATCAGCCTTTAACGTTGTGTAACGATCGGTTAGGTTAAGGCAACAAAATATTTGGTTAAGATGACAAATGATCATGGTTTGTGTTGAAATAATAGCAAATTAATAACACTTGCCCATAGGGAACTTTCTTACGCAACGTTATGAGAAAGCATGAGCCTGATTTATGAAAAAATTGAGAGCATATCATTGTTTTTGTGTCTTATTTGAGAATACTAATATTTGTTTCTTTTTCTTTTCTTTTTTTTAATTACTATCGGGAATTGCAATTATTTCCGCCGGGATAATTGTGACATGAAATGTTCATATGGTCCCACGTCTACTTTGCATATCTGTCAACATTCACACATCAACATGCAGTGTATTTTGATAAGCTAATATTGGCCTGCTGTTAAACGAGGGAGGTGTTTGCTGCACATTTGAATCGGCATCACCACTGAAAGTTGATCAAGGCGCCGTGAATACGTGTTCACAGTAGTGGTCGACTGGCATTTTGAGATGATCGGCATCGGCCAATGCCTGCACACACCAGGCCGATGAATAAAAAATATCTGCAGACAAACAGAGTTGCAACGTAAAACATGACAACAACATAAATATCGGCATTATAGATCCGCCCTGCTCTCTAAATATCGGCATCGGCCATTGAAAAACCCACATCGGCCGGCCACTAGTCCACAGTGATGCGGGGAGATTTGGAAACGTAAGGAAAGTGTCATCCTCAGTGACAGCAGAAGCTCAGACGCTGGTGCTGAGCTGTGGGTAAGTAAACCTCCCCCTGACGGTGGATTAAATCAGATAGTGGACGTCCTAATCCTCTCCCAGTGCAGCTTACTGTACAGACCAGACACTGGGGAGGACATGACCCATCCTCGACACCGTTTTAAGACGTACGTGTTTGGACTGTTTGTCATCCAAGAACGTCAGCTATGTGTGCGCCGTTTGTTTTGTCCACCACGCTTGTATGGCAGGTATTTCCAGCCCAGTATTCCTTTCATTAAGGTGGATTACGAGTGGCGGGTTCGGAGCTTAAAAACAAACGGCACAACAGGGAGCTCACACTCATCAAGCTGGCTGCTCAAGGTGCTCGTCTGCTCAGACTCTCGCACTCAGACAAAGACCCAACACGAGGTGCGTCCTCGCGTCGGCAGAGAAAGAAAGACCCCCTGGGGGGTTGGGTATTAGTGCCGGTACCACCACCGCATCATATCATTCCTCTCTCCTCTCTTCCTACTCATCTTCCACCACCCAACCCCCCATCTTTAAGGAAGGCAGAGCTGCTGGCTCTCAGCATCTGTCTAATAGGCTGGATTTCTCCGATAGTGTCCTGACAAGGCATTCTGAGTGTGGCCGGTCTGTGTGAGGCCCCCCCAGAGATTAGCCAGCATTGTTGGGTCGTGTCGCCTCGTGATCAACTGCCTGACCTGAGGTGGTGGATGGATGTCACTAACCAACAAGAGCATTACATTTTGCTGCCTCTGGTCTATCTCAAGCTGTTTAGTTACCTCACAAAAGTCCACATAGCTAACAAACTGGTTTAATGCAGGTAGCTACAAGAGCAAGAGCATGGTCATCGTTCAGAGAAACCAATGCAAACAGTGGCGTGGTTTTTCTGAAGTATGATCCACTGAGGACAATTCTCCTGGATTTTGGGGAACCCCTGACCTCACTTGTAAAGCCACTGTTTGCAGAGAGCAGAGTACATCCATGCAGTCCGGGGGATGGTTTATATCCTAAGCAGCCCCTCTGTTTTAACCTAATCCATCTTTGTCTGTCTTGGTCTTTAATCTCTGCACACTCTCAGCTCGGATTCATAACCCCAACTGGGTTTTCCTAAGACATCCCACTGTCTTCTGGATGCTGCTTCTCTCATCTGTCTCCTCCATTGACACTTTGTGGTTTGGGAGCTCCTCCTAACTGAATGGGGGTCCACATGACACGTGGAGTCTAGAATGTCGTCACACCCTTAGGTTAAAAAACTGCCGTATCAATGGACTCAGGAGCCATCCAAGACCCCTAAACCCCTAGCCACCATCAAGACTGCTTTAAGTCAGTGAGAATAAACAAACTCTTTAGTATTCCATCCAGCACTTCCAAACTGTGTGGTGCAACAAGCTCTGCAGCCTCAAGAGTCCACCAGCAACAGTTCAGACTTTTAAGAAAATAAATCACAGCGAGTCCTTTGCGACACCGCAGGTGGATCTGCTGAACTCTCCTTTTCTAAAACCGGGTGCAGATTTGGGTGCGTGTTTTCTTTTCGGTGTAAAGAAATGCACAGTGTTCCCCTGGCTCATGACTAAGGAAAGAACGGACAAACAGGAGGTGGTTTGAGGTCTGTGCACCAGCGCTCTGCTGAATCACAGCGCTGCCCTCTCCTCCGTGTCCAGAATAAATCCCAGAGAGAGAGAGCTAGAAATGGGATCGCGGGTGATCCGCCACAGTCTGTCCCCACAGCGGTCTGGAATCAATCAGCCGGTCAGAACACTCCCACACTGGATGTCAGAAGTGCAAACAAGTGGCTGCAGCCATTGATTGGAAAGACTCTCTGAATGCTTCATTCAAGTTAACACAATTACTCCCTTTACCGAATTACCACCATAAATTGGGTTACTGCAACAATTCAAGAATAGCATTCCAATGTACAGTCTCAACCTGAGGAGAACACGCTGCAGTAATGAGCATGCAGTCTGCTGTGATCACGGCAGAGAGGAGTCACAGCTTTAGGATACGGAGGTCATATCCATCTGTCAGGACTGCTCCTCCGCCTGGCTCGTGTTTGTGCCACGCCAGGTTCCAATGAATCCCCCCTTTTGTTCCTACACTCACAAGAAATATGACGTTGCGTGCCCAACACGGACGCCGCGCTCTTGCGTTCCTTCCCCCTGCCGGCCGACCCTGAGGACAGCATCGCCAACATAGAGCAGGATTGTTTTGTTCCCATGATGTGATGGCCAACAAAGCCCCTTGATGAAACCGGCTGCCCCTCTGCAAGCCCACAATCACATTAGATATAGATGATGTCACTCAGCAGCGCCAGCCCCGGCTAGTCCAGGGGGCGGCGGGGCCAGGAGGGAGGAGTGATGAAGGTTCTGGGGGAGGTGGTCTTTGTTTCATCTGCCCCAACCTCCCCCTCTCTCCCACAGTGGCAGCCAAGGCCTTTCTATTTTTTTTTTTGTCTTTAACATAGGTGGCAGCCCCCGGTAGCCGTAGGAGGAATACACTCCATGACCAGAGCCACAGCTCAAGGCAGCCACCCTCCCCCATCATCTGAGAGAAGACACGAGGCAGGGATGCGTCAGCATGCTTCAGTCGCTGACCGTAAAGCGATGGGTGACAGGCACCTTAATAAAACTTGACTGGTCACATCAATGAAATGACATTCCTCCATGATGGGGCCGTGTCTAGACAGGCAGATAAGAGATGAACCAATCTGAGGGCTAATTTAGAGGAAAAAAATCTACTTTAAAATCGATTCATACATTTACTATATTTATTTCACATCCAATATAGACTTACAAAACAATACAGCAGTTAAAATTCACTTCCACCAGAAACAACATTTAAATGCTTTTGAATGGTTCAGTAATAAGTAAAAACACATAATGTATTATATATCACTCTGGAATGGGACGTTCTGCATAAAGATTACTTTTCCTGAAGGTATTCAAACATATTTTTCTTCCTTACCTAATTAAACATTAAAATCAGGAGTTTATTTTTCTTATATTGGGGTTTTACAACTTTACTTGGATCCTTTTGCATTAAGTAAATGATCTGAGAAAACAATACATTTCAGACATTTTCAATAAAAAAATTATGAATCACTTTAAGTCTTATGTTTTTTCAATGTTCCCTATTTTCTGACACTGCCATCAATTATATTAGCGATAATTAGGGCTGGGTGTCGTTAAAAAAGAATTATAATAATACCCTTGATATGATACTGTAACTGGATCCATCTGGATTCTGGTGTGAAGCTGTTCACAAAGTTAGCTTCATAATTTGAAGTCATCTTTGTGGCTAACTGCATTTGTAGCGACCTGTCAATCACAAGGTAGCTCCGCCCTCAATCACCCCCTGCTTTCTGGTCTATTTGACTCAAAATGGACCATCGTTTACTAAATGAACATCATGCCGGATTGAAGAAGACTTGAAACAAGCGATTGAGACCATCAACTCATGTTTACAATGTTTACTGAGATAATAAACCAAGAGAGAAGCAGGGTCAAAGTCTATGACTTGAGAAGTTTTGATACTTGATACTGAGTTATTCCAGTAAATACCTTAATCCGTACCAAAATCTGGCCCTAATTATGATGTGCATGTCTACACAGTGATTCAATCTGGATGGGACGTAGTCGCCTCAAGTGTCCATTGTGACAGAATGAAGTCAATGCATTCGTTCCATGTTGTTTTGCTATTTAGATAAAATGATTAAAAAATATGTGCAATATTGTCACATGGAGTGGGGGATCGGCAAAGGGAAGACGGCTCGGCTGGAACCTCAAATGGAGTAACTCTCTGGCACATTAAAGACAGCCATTGAAAGATGTTACTTTGTGCACTCCATCTCACACCTGAAACACACAGCGGCTCATGCATTATTCAAGCGTGCAGTGAGTGAATGAAAAGAGATGCTGCTATGAGCATCCAGGAGCCGCTCCCTGCAGTCCCTTCTTTGAGTTAAGGACGGAAAAAAAGCCTCTGATGCACATTTTACATAAGACGACAATCCGACACCGAATTCTTTTTCAATGAGCGTGGTGGCAAAGTCGTTTTTAACAGGCGTTGCTTTATTAATGCACGCCCGCCCCGGCGATGAGCCGTGTCTCCGCAACACATGCGGGACGTGTCCCACTTTTCACGGCAGCACATGTATGTAACGTGTACGCGAGTGTGGCTGTGTGACATCAACACATCAGTGGGGGCACTTTCATCATGTGCTCAGTGGAAGAGCTCTGAGGGGGATCAGTCGGAAGTGACAGTGTGAGAGCTGAGGTGAGCAAGAGTGAGGAGTGTTGCTAAACCTGACGAGCGCCGAGCGCGAGGTGGCGTTAATCTCGTCATGAAAACGCTGCCTTCTGCCACCGGCGGCGGCGGCTGGTGGCAGATGACAGGTGCTAATTGGCAATCACAGCCTCGCAGGCTGAATAATGCACTTTCTCACACCTTTCACTGAGTCTTTATCCTCCAGCGAACAGCAAATCACATTAAAACACTGTTTTCACTGCTATCCTCTTCCGTGACAGGAAAAGGCACGGCAAAAAAAAAAATTCTCAACGTCGACAGTGATGTTCAGAGATGGGATGTAATAAAACATTAAAACTTTAGCAGATGGAGTTAAAGGTGCTGAATACGAAATTGACAACATACTGTATCGATTGCCTCTACATGGCTCTCACCATGGAGCCGGCTGTGTCGGCGGTTAGCAGCAGTGCTAGCGGTGCATACAATAACAGCGCTCTTCTCCTTTAATGACAATCTGCTCCTCTGAGTCTTGCAGAGCTAAGCTGCAAAACACAAACATGCATGTTGAAACTTCAGCAACGAAGTACTCATATCGGTACTGGGTATCGGCAAACACTGAGATGTAAGTACTTGTCTGAACAAAAAGTGGTATCGGTGCATTCCTTGTGGTAAGGCTCATTCAATCAGCTGATAACATTTGAAGTGGGTGCTGTAATTTGCATTCCGAGCTGTGCTTTCTACTGAAGGAGGAGGGTGGATAGAGGGCTGTCACACATCATTGTGTGTGGCTGTGGATGCTGGTGTGTGTGTGTGTGTGTGTGTGTGTGTGTGTGTGTGCAGAGAGCCTGGTTAGTATTGCTTTTGTCCTGGTGTCAGTGGGGAGTTTTAGGGCTGCTTTGTGTAGAAGTCAATAGCACTTCCACCCCTGCAAGAAAACTGTGAGGGGGGGAAACAACGTGTTTGATGGACGTACCTCTTCCGGAAGGCTAACGACCAAGCCATTCTCCGCCTGGCCCACCAGCGCCTGGAGGAAGTACTCGCTGCAGGCGGCCAGCACGGACCGGTGCCCGCGGAACTCCTTGCCCTCCACCAGGACAGTCACATCGCACAGGATATCCTGCTTCCGCTGGTCGTTGAGGCAGAGGAGGATATTGGTACAATGAACTGTCGACTCATACACATACATGGGGGCTTCAGGCTTCTCATCCACGGACATTCCGCTCACGCCCTGCAAATAGAAGCACAACAGAGGGAGGGGGGGGTCAGCTTACAGCCGAGCCCAGCGAGCGCATACCGCAGGGCTGACATCAGTCCCGCCGGTCTGCTGCAGCCAGCCTCATGATCCACCACAAGCAAGCCTGACTGACTTACTGACTGACTTCACATGCTCACTCCGCCTTTAACATTTAAAAGGCAGCAGAAATGTTGTTGTGCATGCCCCTGCTCAGTGTCGACCCGCACAAGTCTCCCATACATGAATCCACATTTCCACTTTTACACTTACCCGTCACTCTGCACATTCAAATCACGTGCACAAAATAGGTAATTGTGCAAAATGTAAATACACAGAAGACGTTTTTATTTAAAAAAACAACTGCATTTGAATTCAAGGTATCTGAGGAGAGTCCAGCGTAACGCTCCGTCTCTGTGCTTTCTGATCCAGAGAGCCACATGTGTTTGTAATCTCAGGACTCACTGTAAAGGTATGCTGAGCAGCTGAGAAACACTCAGCAAGAAGAACAGCGATGCAAATACGGGGAGCAGCTTCATCACAGGGGAAAAACCCCAAATTAAACAATCACATTAAAAACAGCAGCTTCAAAATCAAAAGGCCCGCAGTTTTACCATCGGCTTTTAAAACAATAAGGTTGACCACCGTTAAATCTGACCATAAACTCATGTTCACAATGTTTACTGAGATAATAAAACAGGTAAGAAGTAGAGTCATTTTCTCATAGACTTCTCATACAGTTGCCCCCTGATGGCCAGCAGAGAGAATGCAAGTTTAAGGCGTTTCAGTGTTGGCTTCACTTTTCAGAACTGGAGTTTGTCGCCTGGTCAGAAATCAGAGCAGATACTGAAGAAACCCAAGGGCTATGATCTACTTTGGCTCCAGCTTTGTTGCCTGGCTGGAGTCACTGTAAGTCAGCGTAACTCCACACTTCCATCAAAACACAAACCCCAAAAAGCTCGGCTCTCCGGGAACATAAGAGCATGTGCCCCGTTTTCCTGCCAAACGTTCCATCCCAGCTCACACAGCGATGACAGACGCAGAACCCTCTTCCTTCAGAGAACCCACCGGAGCGTCATGAAAAGGGCCGCTACATGTGGGGGCGCCCTGTGTCAAGATGCCCCTCTGCTACATGTGAGCTTGCGGTCACAAGTTTGAAATGAACTCCACAACTGTCATCTGCTGACACAACACCACACGGATTAAAGCCGCTTAGCCGACATTTGTAACATTCGCTGCCCCCGACCCTGGTGGGTTTGTATGAGGATTCAAACTCAAGGACCCTTGATGAGAGCAGAACAAAGTGTGTTATTTCATTGAATAAAATTACATTTTCTGACAGAAATGAATGCCTTGACATGAGGAGACGTCATCCTTTTGTCCTAGTTTTACACGGCGTTCCAAATTAGATTTCCTCAGATAAGTTTCCATCTGTGTTTTTTTGTTGGTGAACAAGCTGTCTAGAAAATGTGATTACACACACAAAAAGAACGTCCTCATTCATGGTTCTGTTCTAATTCAATTCCTCCTTGTTATGATTGGAGAGAAAATAATCTGAGAGAAAATAATCTGAAGCGCTGGATGTTTTCACGTTCACGCTTATGAGTCATAGGGGCTCCTTATGTATGGACATGTTTATGGAATGGGATCTTCGTTAATCTGAAACCTGTTCTTTTGTTGTAAATTAAGGGAAAATACATGAACTTTCTAGTCTTTTTCCTGTGCAATCACCACACAACCAAATTAAGCAAAGAAAGCTCTCATTGTCTCATGCTATTATGTATGAAAAAAAAAAGAGTCACTAAAAAATAAGGAAGCATGGCTACTTCCCTTAAATAAATAAAGAAGCAACATGGAATAGGACGATATCGGAAAGTATTGCGGATTGCGTTGAAAAATACTCAAATAACAAATAACATAATCAAAAATATTGTCACGAGTGACTTCAAAAAGCTGTCTAGCTCACTATCGTAGTAGAACCTCAATCCTCCCCTGCTTTATGGTCTATTTGACTCTAATTGGACCATAATGTACAGAATGAACATCATGCTGTATTAAAGAAGACTTGAAACTAGAGATTGAGACCATAAACTCATGTTTACAATGTTTACTGAGATAATAAATCAAGTGAGAAGTAGGGTCATTTTCTCATAGACTTCTATACAATCAGAAGAGTCGCCCCCTGATGGCCAGCAGAGAGAATGCAGGTTTAAGGCACTTCAGACTTGGCCTCATTCTTCAGATCTGAATAAAGGTTGCCTCCTGGTTCATTTCTTATCTAATTAAAGATTGCAGCAGTTGGTTCTACTTGAGTTGTGTAGGAATTTGAGGCTTTGAACCAGGCAAGTCAAACAAACAGTTTTTGCACTGAGTGTCTGGAAAACATCAGGACAACATCCACTTAATCTATTTAAACTGGAAGCCAGACTGACCAAAGCCAACTATAGCAGGAAGTGTTTTTGTTCATGATGTAACTTATCACCTTTTAAAAGTTTCCAAATGTGGTGACCATCTATACAGACCAGGCAAGGCAAATATGTGAATAACTCCGACCTATTTCTGACCTCAGGTTTATGAAGAAACTGATTTTGGTTGACACATGAGAGCATTTCCAGAAAGACAAAAAGACTAATCGCAGCCCAGCACTTTTGTCCAATCAGGTGCAAGAAGGGAAACCCGACCGATGTCGGAGCCCACTTGTCAATCACCTACAATCTACTGTGCAGCCTAATAGAAATGAGGCATTCGGGGACGGGAGAAGTGAAAATTGTGGGTCTGGCTTTGTGAGGCTACACTGAGCCATTAATTGCATTAAAGTCTTTTACCGTCAGGCCATTTGCAGATTCAGTTGTTTACTGTGACTGAGTTGTAGCAATGATTCGACTGGTGCAGGACGCTGCTACAACACAGTCTGGTGTTGGGGGGGGCTGTTGTGGAACAACGATGTCAGTCCAGACTTTTTCCCTGTGGTTCTGGCTGCTCTAACTGTTGTGTAGTTTGCTTATTCCCACCAAACATTTCTCAGTTGGCTTCCGAGGATAATGACCTGTCTTCCAAGAATAATGTTTCCAGATGCGGTTGCGAGGCTCAGAGCAATCCAAACGTACTATTTCTACCCCGGAATGCGCATTCGCTTAACTTGGAACTTCAGATGGTTTGTTGCAGTGGGAGGAAAATGCAAAGATGACACACACACACACACACACACAAGCACTCAGCGTACACACTCTTACAGACCGACACATACCCAGACGGATACACCACAAAATAGCAGGTTGTGGCAGTATTCTGATTAGAAGTGCTGATGGGTGCAGAAGATTTTCTTTCTGTTTTTGACTTCCTGGATCGTTGATGGCGGCTCCTTCTCGTTCTCACATTCCTGCCTAGATCAAAAGCCCAGCGTGATGGTGGCACTCCAGCCGCGGTCGGAGCTGATTTCGGGGCCCACCGCTGGCTGCTCCCGGAGTGAGCCCGCTGATCTGAAGGGAGGCTGATGAAGAGTAATGTGGCTGGAGACCCGTTGAGCTATGCATTCCCCCATCACAGCACTTATGTTTGCGGCGCTATGGTGAACCGCACGCAGAATCCCACACACTGCCGTCGTGTTACAGAAGGTGCATAAGTGGGAGCGGAAGGTACTAAACAGTGCTTTCATTATGGCCGCAGTTACAGTCGAGTTTTCAACACTGATGTCACGTGAGCGGTCAAGTCTGTGAGATTGTGTCTTTTCTCACGTTGGGATCTAATCAGCCAGACCATATCCTGAGGTGGCCCGGCTCTCGTGGAGGTTGGATCTCAGTGAGGTGGACAGCGCAATTCCCCCACAAGGGAGCAGTGGTGATTTTTGGGAGGTAATTTGTCAAGTTAATCGATGCAAGAAACAAATGAAACGCTTGTCAATCAATGAATGACTGCTCAGGTGACCCGCTGAATTAGGGCCAGTTTAACATTTGCAACCATTCCGGTAATGGATGGACTGATGCTGTGGGAGCTGATTCATGGTCAGTGGAGAGGGCAAAAAAACAAACAAACAAGAAAAGAAATATGGTGAACTAAGCAAAGTTTTTAACAAAGAACTGCTTGATTGACCCCCAAGTAACGTTCCAGCAAACCAAAGATATTTAATTCAAACATGTAACTGAAAGAGAAAACCATCACATTGGAGAATCTGGAACAAGCCAATGGGATTTTTGCCTGATGAATCACTTCCATCAGCTGAATTACTACAGGCTCACTGTCACATTATTTCATCTGCAACACACACGCCACAAATTAAGAGCCGTGTTTTATCTGCAGATCACAGGTGTCACTGATCGTTACCATGGAAACACAGCGGAGGTACCCTAGGGGGTAGGTCAGATAACTCAATCGCTAGAATTAGTCAATGCTCATTTTCATGCACCAGTACATCAGAAGTGGAGCAGAAAAACAAACATTTGATACAAATTTGTGTATCATCTGATGCTATCTTAGTTTCGGGACTTTAAGCAGGAGGGCGGGGTGGGAATTTGGGAGACAGTGTGTCATAGGGTGCGAAGAAAAGGAGGTGAAGGCGGACGCTGGAAGACTTCAGGGGATGAACTAAAAGAAAGAAATCCCATCATTTGCCATTCAGGAAGTACATTTGCAGCCCAACTATAGGCAAGGTCTGTTCACATTGTTCATTTCCACTCAAGTCAAAACCAACACTGACAGATACGAACTCCAGCAAAGTAGCAAACTCTAAGTCAAGTGAAGAAGATGCACCAAAAAACATAGGGAGGTTTGGCAGGGTGAATGTGAGGTCATTATTAAATATGTTTATAAGATACAGTATACGGGTTGTAGATAAGATTATTGATAAATATGATTGAATTGTTTGAGTCATGGAGAACAGGATGTGAAAGTGAAAACTTCTTCCTACTCTTTTCGGATGTGTTGTTTATATTGTGCGGTTTATTTTTCGTTTACGATCATTTTCTATATTGAGTTTGGTATTGTGTGCAGTCAGAAAAAACTTGTATTAAGCACCTCTGTAAGTAAAAAGCAGTAGTAAAGGGAACATTTAATGATGAGCAGCTTCTATTGTGGGTGTCTTCCCCAGATATATATTTATATTGTTTTCATCTCCGGATAACGTAAAGCCAATAGTAATAGAAAAAAGAACAATAAAAACGTACCCAATTGAAACAAATGACCTCATCTTTTAGTGTACATGGGTTAGGCGGATTACAACCATTAGTAGCCTATAGCGCTAGCTTCTGAGCAAGCTACACTGTAGCCCCTTTATTTGGTCCAAACCAGTTGATGGAAACGCAAATAATTTGCATTCTGGGTATGCTAGATTTCAAACGTTGGCTTGGAGGCATGGGACGATATGAAAGTATCATGTCATGAATGTCCCTATTGACGATATTATCCTGATAATCATCAAAATGTGCTTAAAACTCTTAAATGTGGCAATTAAACATATGACTTTAGAAAGGCGCTTGATTGCGATCAACTTGAATTGAGTGTTTTTTTTTTTTTATGTGATACACGATAAAATCCTGTATGGTCCCCACTTGTTTGTGAAGGGCCTTTAGACCAAACTACATGATACGGATCAACTACAGACATTCAAATCCAGCTCACCATCGTCTACAGTTGAACTGGGATGTGGGCTAAAACTTGAGAGCCAGCAAATCAACGGAGCTTGAGTGAAAATAGCATTTTTCTTGGGTCTTATTTTTGTCATTTTGGGCATAATATTAGTCATGATGATATTGTACTCATCAGTCAATGCGAAGATCTGGGAAAGAAGCTTTAAAAAAGAGGCAACAATCTACATCTGAAATGCTGGATATAATCCCTTATCAGGAAAAATGTGTGCACACAACGATGATAAGTACTGTACCTTCCAAGTAAGTGGTTTGATTTCATGAGCATTCTTTTTTTTTTTGCCCCATAATCCCAGCGATTAACTTGATGGGTATAACGTCATTACTCATGCTAAAAATAAAAAAACCACGCTGTAATATTATCCTTTTGTATAAAGAAGCTGCTGCTTCGTTTCTAAGAAATGCTTTCGTGTAAATGATCATATTGCATTTTCAGAAGCCTTGCTGGCAAGCGGACAAAGATAGGGTTTGTCTTCGATCATTTTCTGACAGATTAGTGCCTCAGATAGGACAATGACTCAGCATGCAGCAGAATGAGGCCCACGGCTCATCAGCAACACCATCTGTAAGCGATGAGTTGTTGCATATGAGGTAAAATCACATACAGGAAGGCCTAAAGCGCAGCTTACTGAGGGACAACCATTCAAACGTCTACAAGGCCTGATCGTGACCAAACACAAATGCACCCTGTGACTCCTTGTGATAAACAAGGTTTAGTCTCAACTGCTGCTGCTACAGTCTAATAACATTATCCACCCAACCAGAACAGTCAGAGAGACTAACATGAACACTCCTGCCAGGTGACTGTAATTACACTGAGGATAAACATGGTTTTAATTGGAGTGATCACATTAGGCCGTGGCAACCAATGCCCTTGGAGCAGAACAAGGTAGCAAATGCCAACCTGGGTAGTGATGATGATGATGAAGATGGGGCGGTAACCAGAGTGCACATTACCACGTAAATCTAAAATGAAAATCCTGCAGGTTTGCTTCACGACGACGTCTGCGAGCAAAACCAATACAAGCAGGAGCCACAGAATTCATACAGCAACGTAAGGTCTTTGAATGCAACATGCAGATGATACTTTTGGCCCGGTTTCATTTCCTCGAGTGAAACTATGCTTCCCCAAACCCCCTGGATTAGGTTTTGTGGCAGCATTGGCCATAACAACAACGTAAACAATAATATTTCAATATAACTGTAACTAACGTGAGGTTACGTAACATTAAGCACCAATGTTGCTTTGCTATCGATATTAGCGCGGCTAGCTAACGTTAGCAAGTTATGTCACCTAACTTTGTATGTCACAGTTTTGTAGACATGGTATGGTTTCATGGTTTCCCTTGGTGTTACCGGTTATTTATTAATAAGTGTGATAAAACAATACACTGTCAAATATAATACAGTCGCATGGAAACATCATTTATTGATAAGGAAGCAGGATAAACACGTCACTGTGGGTCCCAGCATCAAAGGCAGCCCCAAATATGTTCACGGAGTCCACTAGGTTCCAATTTATAGGCCGAGCTCTGAAAACACCACATTTCCCATAATGCAACCAGCTTTTCTTTAACCTTCCTGCCTGGTAAATGTGTTTCAAACCTAAGTCTTAAGTCTTAACCGCAGGCTGTCTGTTAATAAATAAATGTGTCGGCTCATCTGAAATGTGATTCACAAGGTTGAACCATCATTCCAGTTCATGTTCAAGACGCTACTCGAACCTTGAAACGTGCGCACGGCAAGATAGACAGCACGTCATACATTTAATGGAGCCTAGGTGGTCCCCTCTAATATTTATCGAGAGCCTCGGCGGTGCTAATCACACCCAGAAAGGTGCTTCGCTGCAGGACGAACTGCAGAGATCATCAGAAACGTGTTGATGGTTCATTGCGAGGCTCGATGGGGACACGAGGCGTGGGGATTGATTAAACCCCGATCGGTCTATCCTGGCTGTGATGGAGAGCGTTAATGAGGATGGAGCTCCACACCTTTTCTATCAAACGTCCCCCCGGCTATTCTGCTATTACAACCCACCTCTCTGCTTTTCCATTGTTTGTTGTCTCTGGTCGCCACTTAACAACGTGGTCAATAAGCTTGAAATGTATGAAATGATCCATGGGTCGGTTGTGTAAAAAAGGTTTCCACCTCACAAACAGTGCTTATCACTGTTGTGTCGTAACTGCAGTGGGATTACGTGGTTGTCTGTGGGTTGACACAACTCTCTGACCTCTGTGGTTTATGACACCGTTGCAAAACCCCATTGAATACCGAGAAATGTGCACTGTCATCAAGACTCAAATCAAGGTTGATTTTGTTACTTCCTGAAAGAAAAGGAAAGAAAAGAAAAGAAAAAAGGTGTTATCTTATTACTCAATGTGTTTTTCATCTGCAAATGTTGGGCTTGCATGCTGTTCAGGCTCTTCAGTACAGAGAGGACAGTGTTAACACAGCAGATGCACTGCCAAATCAAAGATATGTCATTTGTTAAAAGAGAGGCCATTCTTAGCAAGAGGAAGGAAGCCTGCATTGCAACTAGTGAACTGTAACTTAAAATCTGAAGTGGCGTGGAAAAAAAAGAGAACTAATCTGCGAGGGAGGGGGGTTGAATGCGTTCTTCACACCTACAAACGAAAATGAAACGTGAACACACGCGATCTTGGGTTCGTGTTAAAAAACAAGCAAGTCATTTACTCTGCTCAAGATCGTAAGACAAGCTTGAAGGCGAGCAATTTCTTTTTTTTTTCCTCCGACCACAGAAAGTTCACTAACATTCATGGCGGAGGCTCCTTATTCGCCACACTGTCGTTGAGGTAAACATCCCTGCAGAAGGTCACTGGGTTGCTGATATTGATCCTGAGATAACAAATGCGAGACGACCACGTCTCAGACAAACTGCTGATGTTCAGCAGATTACACACAGGGAATGTGGAGGCATAATGACAACTTTTGAATTATTTTACATGTGTGTGCAATTAAATCCAAAAAACATGGGTCCTCTCATACAACCCAGTCTGTTTAACATTAGACACGGACAAACACGACAACGAAATAACAAATTTACTGACATTTTGTGAAATATCATCGTTTGGCTCCAAACAAGTAAGTTTATTATGAAACTTAACGAATGTAGCACTTGACTCATGTTAAACGTTAACGCGTTGGTTTCACACTAGACCTCCGCTCTTTACGGATCTCGTGGACTTTCACAAGAAACGTATTTGTGATACAGAAATAAACGTAATCTGGGAGAAAATACCTTTTCCTCTAATATCTATATTCCTCTAGTATTTATGGGAGTGTAATTTTTAGGAGAACAAGCCGAAATCTATTACACAAAAGCAAAAGGTCCCCCACACTTTGTGTGTGCAAGATGTGATGACAGTTTGATACCTTTTTTTTTTTTCTTTTCAAAAAGCAACGTTCAAGAAGGTTCAAGGTAAAAGCGAGCACAGAGGACACAGTCATCTCAGGCTACGGCTGGATTTATTATGCTCAAGTCCGTCTAAAAATGGATCAAGTGCTTCTCCCTCTGGAGAGAAATCAATACCGTCTCCCAGCGCTTCGATCAGGGGACTGAAGACAACACGCCATCAATCCCTGAACAGAGAAGCTCGGCCAAGACATGTGGAACATTCAACTGCACTCCAGAAACCTACTTTAAATGTGTGATGTCCTTAGCAACACCAAGTTCTACTGTGGTCATGTGACTTGGGGGGGTTACCCAGGTTAGGCCGAGCACCCCTGGGCGCTGCCGAGCTTGCACACCACCCCCCCCTGGCGCTCCTGCTGCTGACACTGATGAATGGTGGTGGCTGTGAGAGGAAACGAGCGAGCCTCCGTCTGCACAAACCTGCATCTATCTGCAATCGGCCTAATTAACAGCAGAGCTACTTCATCTCCCAGCGAGGGAAAAGGTCCAGGCAGTGACCTCAACCACGGGAATCAATACTCGAGCCACCGCCAAGATTTACCTTTTAAAAGAAACAATTAGCGAGGAGCACAGGATGCACGCAAACCGTCGAGGACAGCTGGATTACGTACTAAGAAACTCATTATCGGAGCAGCCAAACACCTGCATTAAAAATGCACTGAGGCTTATGTCTTTGACATCGGGGGGGGGAGAAGAAAGGCTGGAGGAAAGCTTGAGTCAAACATCTTTGACTGCCTGTGATCAACAAAGGGAAATCACAGAATGTGGAAAGAGACGGTTAGTCAACGTCACTGTGGCGTCTGCGTCTACACACACACCAACAACACACGAGGAGCCATGAATGGATGCATCTTGCTGACTAATCGGAAAAGATGCTGCTCACTTTGCAGAACAAAATCCAGTCAAAAAGCAAAGAACACAACCCGAGGCCGAATCCGTCTCACTACCAAGATGCAATCGAGGAATTCTTTGCATCACTGCGATGCGATGGAATCCCCGACGCTACCTGTTGCACAGAGACAGACATGACTTTTAGACGGTTTCTATTCAAAGTCACAGAAATAGACAAAAAGGAAGCTGCCAGCGTACGTTGCCATTACCTCAGAAAGGCATCAGCAGCACGGATCCCGTCATCTTGTTATTCCAGTCTTTTTGCTCTGGCAACTTTCTAACGTCTCTCAGTGCATGTAACCGTCGGAGCCTATCGGTGTCTGTGGGTGGCGAGTATGACTGAGCAAGCGAGGTATGTGCGAGTGTGTGAGTGTGTGTGTGTGTGTTGCGATAGTTGTGTACGTGTTTGTGTGATGCATGCCAGAGTATTTTTGGACCCTGCCTGCTTAAATGCAGCTTGCATGAATCATGACTTCCCACATAGTAGGTCAGTGAGCGGGGTGAGTCATATTGCTGTCTTATATGGTAACGCGCTGCACATGTGATAGAAACACTGGGGTTATCTATAGACCGGGCTCGCTGTTTCAAAACGTCTGAGGCAGAGCTGCTGTGTCTCGGCTCCGTCTCCACGATGACTCGTTTGTCTTTGTCCAAGCTCCTCTTTCATATGTCTGCACAACAAATAGTGCTTTCAGATTTGGGAATTTTTAAATTTCATTTGCAGTCGTCCAGCCCAACATTTTTGGTGTGACTGAGCCAAGAAGCCATTTTTCATGTGACCCAGCCCTTAATGTATACACCACAGCAGCCATACATAACTGCACGATATGCACAAGACTCACCACAGAGGACGACTAGGACACTCGGCCAAATCTGGGATCTCTTGCAACCAGTGAACAGAAGTGACCACACTGTAACCGATTTTTAAAATTTTAACAGTATTTCACCATGTATACATATGTACCTCTAACAGTGCTGCACTGCAATAGGATTGATTTTTTTAAAGGAAGTTATTGCTATTAAATGAAAGAAGTTTAAATTGTAATTACAGAAACAAACAACTGTAATTCTAAATTGAAAATAAAAAACCTGCAAAAAATATTGCAATTATAACAATCAGTTACTGTAAAATTTACAGCATATTTGGACTGTGGAGCGACGGGTGGATCTGATGAACACAAGCGGCAGAGCAGAACCCTTACTGGATCTGGATCCATCTGGATTCTGGTGTGAAGCTGTTAACAAAGTTAGCTTTATAATTCTAGGTCAACTTTAAAGCCAAGTGTTAAAGTCATCTTTGTAGCTAACCGCATTTGTAGCAACCTGTCAATCACAAGGTAGCCCCGCCCTAAATCATCCCCTGCTTTGTGGTCTATTTGACTCTAAATGTATCATAATGTACTAAACGAACGTCATGCTGGATTGAAGAAGACTTGAAACTAGAGATTGATTTAATGAGTTAATAAAATCAAGAGAGAAGTAGGCTCATTATCTCATCGATTTCCATGCAAACAGAGAGGAGTCACCCCCTGATGGCCAGCAGAGAGAATGCAGGTTCACTTTATAGAACTTGAGGTTGCCATCTGGTCTCAAGTTAGTGTCAAAGTCTTTTAAAGGAAGAGTGTTTAGGATGTAGTGTTTTTTCTTCAACGTGGCCGACTCCTTGACGAGGAACCACTTCCTATGTAGATATGAAAGGCTCATTCATAGCTAGAGAAAACAAGATTCTTAGTTTCAGGTTTCAGTTACACAAACAAAAACCCCCAAACACAAACAAAAACTCACAATTTACAATATTTACTGAGATAAAACTTCCATACAATCAGACTTCCTTTTTGCAACCAGAGGAGTCGCCCCCTGATGGCCAGCAGAGAGAAAGCAAGTGTAAACCGCTTCAGTGTTGGCTTGAGACCCCGAGGTTGCCACCTGGGTTCAACAAACAACATTCAGAGATTAATATAGCAGCAAACAAGTTATTGTTATGCAACGATATAGCTCTATGAAGCTGCTCTCCCTCTGTGTGTGTTGTTATCCAAGTTTCTGTGATAGCTGTGCGTGACTGTGAGTCCCAATGTGGGTGCCCTATTGCTACCCTTCGGTCCCACTTTAAAGACAACCCATGCTGCACCCTTCCACCAGGCTTCCTGAATATCCCACTGGTAGTTTTTACATAACCCTGCTGACAAGCAGACAAACCGAAAGCCTCCATGGCTGAGGTAATACAGTCTTTAACAGAAGAGAAAGAATATCGGATGATTATGGCATTTCCATTGCCGTGCTTGATAATCACACTGACAATTACAATGTACACCTGCGCACACTAGAACCCATTCGTCTAAACCTCTTCCTGTGCGATTGGCTGAATCGACAAGGAAACAAGTGTGGTGTCTGCAGACGCCTCAATCTGCAAGATGGAAGCGAAACACCCAGAAACCATCACTGCAAGGAGGGAAATTGGCCTTTGAGGGTTTCGGATTAGGATACGTGATGTGTTTTCCAGCAGCAGCCAGAGAAGGAAGCAAATCTGGTGCTAATTAGGCCAGTGATTGGCAGGCCGAGGGGCTGCTAGCATGAGTGTGCCCAAGACTGGATTATGTGCTGCATTATTAATGGGGCCCGGTGGAAAGCGGATGGAGAGAAGAGTGGGGGGCAGGGTAAGAGAGGTGGAAGCCTTTTATCCGAAACAATAAATTCAGCGTGTGCATGAAGTTGAAATTCAACCGTCAACTGTGACAAAAAAAAAAAAAAAAAAAGCTCAGGTTCAGAGCAGTCATGGAAAAAGGCAAGTGGAAAGTCTCCCCACAGGAAGGAGTTGACACAGAGGCATCGCCCACGTCAAAACCTTCAAAAGGCACGTCTGTACGCATGTGTGTGCGTGCGTGCGTGGAAGTGTGTGTGATCATGTGTGCGAGTGGGCTGGAGGGTACACGTCTGTCGATGTGGCAAAGAAAAGCACTTTTTTTTCACACGTTGCTCTTGCATGTGCAACATCTCTAGTTTGAAGGATACACGCAAGGGCTCTCGTTGTTGTGTAGAAACATGCAGAAATGTGCAAAAAAAAAAAAAAAGCCTAACGATGGCAAAAATATCCAGCTGAGATCAAGCTGCCGCAACGGCAGGCTGCGAGGATGATGAAAGACAACATCTACTGATGTGACTGATTGCAATCCGCCGCTGACGAGCACGAAGAGACACGCAACGTCTGAAAACCTCGATCTGGACGCCATGCTGACGCCTCGTTGCATCAACTTCATCTGCGTTTATTTGTTTGTTCGAGCTACCGTGAAAGACCCCCCCCCCCCCCCCCCCCCAAACACAAAGTCGATGTGAATTGAAAAAGAACCTCCATTATCAACGGATGAAGCCAACTCCTTCTTGTGTCGCGATGAAGGGTATTTCAATCGTGGATTGCAAAAAAATAGTGCCTGAGTGAAGAATAGAGCCTGATTTTAAAAATGCTGGAAGTTGTATTTATTCTATATTTTATGCAAGGAGACCTTATGATTCATGATCATCTTATTTAAGATTATGTGATTGTTTTTCAACCACAGAAGATGCTCACTAAAAAATGATGTCAATCTTATCTGTGACATTACACAAACTCTTTATAACAGGAAGACCTGTGGCAGTCCAACAGGACTCAAGCAGACCCAATAAGGCTGACCCAGCCTGATTCCTGTCCCTGGTCAGGTCAGGACCTGTACCTGACAGTCCGTCTCCTTAAAGTAACAGTAAAGTGTATCGTATATGCTGTATTTTAAAATGGATCTTCAGAGGACTTAATGCCTCCTGTGTATGAACAAAATCTGTACTCTAATTGAGTATCCGAGGTAAACCGCCAGGTAACGTAAACCCCCCCCCAAAAAATGCATGTCATTGGGAGCGCAGCATGTCTCGGGATCGGCCGAACAGCCGCCGCTGTCAGTGAGGGCGGCGAGGGAGGAGGGGAGGCTGCCGCACGTTCACCCTCACTCCAAGCTACACCTCACTCACATTACCCAGCCAGAGAATGGCCATACCGGGTTAGATGACCTATTGGCAGTAGCAGCAGCCACACTAAGGGAGCTAATTTAGGAAGTGATGTGAGGGTGAAAACATTCACATTCACACACACACACACACACACACACACACACACACACACACACACACACACACACACACACACACCAGTTGGTGCACTAGAGAGACAAGTGTATACCAACAGGTACAGATTGCAACATCACATCCTTAATTAATGGGATGACTTGCAGATTCTCCAATGCTGCATCACAGATGAGTCTCATCTTTTTTTATTCAAAAACAATCAAATAATCCGAAATAAGATGATCATAAATCATAAGGTCTTCCTGCATAAAGTATAAATACATTTTTAAACTGTATATTTGTATCCTGTTTTTCACTTCTTTAATTTGAAAAAACATTTTAATCACGGTCTGCATCGTCCTGTCCCTACTACGCTAGCCACAAAGCAGAAGTGGAACGTCTGCAGCACATCACAGAGAGGTATCGGTGCCAGCGTATTTACAGGTAATGTATTGTGACGACCTCAGGAGCTGCCTCGACTCGTCTCTCTGCATTCTCCAAACTCAGTGGTTTCTCTAACCGCCGCGCTCATCTCACAGCATTCAGGTGGAGTGGCCTGAATCACACGGGAAAGTTTGCAGGTCGGGCACAAAGAGATCCTTAGTAAGCCAATTTCGACGTTGATATGGAAATGGGACTGACAACCACAAGACAACATCAGCATTGCGCCATTTCAAACGTGTGCTTGTAAACAAGCTGCTGGCGTCATTCGCAGTGCACACACTTACGTGGCTTTTTGTACTGTAAGGAGCTGTGAAAGGCTGCTAGAATGGAGTGCGAGGGGGCACAGAATGAAAGGTCGTGGGTCTGAAGCGTGCGCAGAAAGTGACACAGCGTGCGGTTTTGGCGGCTTTTTTGGGAAACGGCGCAGATGACTCAGCCCGAGAAGAGAAAGTGGGTGCCCTTCATACGCCCAAGCATCACGAGTCACAGTGGAAATATTGGCATCAGCAGCCAAAACGTGGGGTCATGAGCACACGTAAGGTAGAACCTTCAAATTCCTTTAAGGCACACACACACACACACACACACACACACACACACGCAGTCTGGGTGACGTTACTGTATCCTCACACACACACACACAGAAGTGAAAGCCCGCCACTCCAATAACTCAGCCATAGTCTTGTCACAGTCGGGTCAATACTGGAGGGATCAATATTTATCTCTGGGGTTATTGATTTCTTCTTGATTAAAACACTGAATTGTAACAAGTTCAAGGAGAGAGAGTGTTCGGAAACCCGAACGCGGCTCCGTGGCTCGCCGCGGTTCAGACACTGGTGGCACTATGTATATATGGCGGATGACATTTTTCTGAGCGGGATTGATTTTTCCATCAGGGCTGGAAATAACTAATCCAATAATCACTTGAAAGCACCATATCTACAGGCAACACACAGCCGGTCGGCGCTGGACTAGGTTTTTTCACGTATCGATCCTCTTCTGGTGGGATTTCGTGTTGTTTTTTTTCACAATTTCAAAAGGACCAAAGACTTAAACTGAAACGCTCAATTTTCATCATCCGTGGCAGTAAACCGGCTTGGGAACGCAGATTAGTTTTCGTTCCGGAACCACTTTTCAAAGTTTCCTTCGGCTCATTGTTGTCTGTGCTTATTTTGAAGTGGTCTAAAGATCTGCAAAGATTAGGCAAATCAGTCCGCTGACGAATGAACAAGCAACCTATCATCGGCATATTTCATTTAAAAACACACTGAAAAAATAAATAAACCTGGGTTTGACTCATTGCAATGACATTTATTGCAGCAAAGAAGGGAAATGCAGCTAAGGGAGTCCTGTCTCCACAGTAAATCATCTGTTGAGTGATGGATTGTTATTTATTTGTGCTGTTGAACGCACCCCTATGAAACAATCCGAAAATAACTTTTTTCTCTCATTCACAGCACCTTTACACCCTTTTTGGCAACCAGTGAAGGAAGTGACCATATTTGGACTGAAACTAGAGATTGAGACTTGTGTTTCCAATGTTTACTGAGGTAATAAATCAAGTGAGAAGTAGGGTCATTTTCTCATAGACTTCCATGCAATCAGACTTCTTTTTACAACCAGAGAAGCAGCCCCCTGATGGCCAGTAGATAGACTGCAAGCTTAAGGCACTTCAGCCTTGGCTTCATTCTTCAGAACTGGAGGTTGCCACATGGTGTGTTTGACCAATGGGTCGCATTTTTGGAGGGTAAAACCCAGAACGTACTCAGACCCTGGTCCCTGTGGTCCAAATGCAACAAGCTCCTCAAAGGGTTGGTAGTTCCTGCAGAAAGTTCTCAGCTTATGGCAGCGAGGCTGACTGAAAGCTAACTTCACAAACCCATATTACACACAGCACCTTGATATGACAAGTCATTTAGCTCTTTCCTGCATGTAAGTTTCCCTTTTAGAGCAAACACGAGAAGAGTGACTGAGGGAAATGTTTCTGCTTCTCAAATTCAAACAGGAATTTATGTTTCTCAGATGCAAATGTTTTCTTAGGTGTAAGTGGTTCAGATTTGGAACCAACTCTCCATCGCGATCAAAGAGGTGCTCTGTTTTTCCTTTAAAGCTGTAGCGCACCAAATGTGTTTCATATTAACACTGGATCAGATGACTGTGTAGTGACTCTGTGACGAACCTACAGAACCATGTTCCTGTCATATCGTTCAGACTGTCATGTGAACAGTCGCATGGGGAAACACAGAGGTTGAGGAGATTTTGAAAACTTCTGACTGGTATAAGATCTCCAAACTGGCAAAAGAACTGGAAGTTCAAATTTGAGGGTAGACAGTCCAGGTGAATAAGGCAAAAAAATGTATGTTTAAATATACAAATGAGGCAATATACTATCAAATCGTGCGAATTTGCATAATTTCCATGGTTTAAAATTCTTCAGTCATTCTTCAGGTTTTTAAAGAGTGAATTTTGGATATTTCTTTGTATCACTCCATAAATCAGAACAGCAATAAAAACAATAAACTGCCATGTTTTTAGGAATAAAATGTTCTATAAATCAGACTGTGAGTGATATATGACCAAACCTCTCAGCTTTCAGATATGAAGAGAAGAATGAAACAGAAAGTTTTGTGGATTGAAGTGCTGCTGAAGTGGAGATCATTTTGAAGATATGCATGTTCAAATTCCATACATATTTTACAAGACACTACATGTATTTTTAACAAATAGATATCATCATGAAACTTCCCCAGTTGCCTAGTTGCATGGATTTTCGTATTACAAGGGAAATTATATGATTAACTATGCTATTCAATGCTAAATGTTGGTGAAGCGGAGAAATCTACAGACGCAATAAAAAAAGTAGAAAAATGTTTATGTTTTCTATAAAATAGCCAAAAATCTCAATTAATCAGTGCATGAAAACCAATGACTTTGCTACGAATAAGAATTGTTGCAGGGAAAAAAACCCAAATTGAGTGAAGAGCAAATTACAGCGAGTGATGTAGGATGCCAACCTTCGTAAGAAAAGCAAAAACAAGCAGACGCAAGCTGCTGCTATTTGCGGACGAGAGACAGCGCTGACACAAATGACACGTTGGACGGTGGTCTGCGGGAGGATATTGGCTTTTCTCGTGGCACACAGTTCTTGGAAGGCATGACTGATGCACATCAGCGCTCCCGAGCGCTTCAGCTCGTCTGTGGCCGCCCAGCTGCCTCGGAGTGGACGCGGCCCAGCCGGCGAGAATTCCACTGCGAAGCTCCAAACGGGACTAAATGCCCCTCTTCATCCTGCAGCCGTTTCCTGACCGAGGTCAACCTCTCTGCACGCCACAAATTACTCCCTGAAAACGCTGGCAGCAGACGGGGCCGCAGAGAAATTGCCATTTGTTTGTTTATGGTTCAGACTGCGCACTAAGTCCCCAATCGTAAGAGGCTATTCTTAGCTGCCTAATCCTTCAATGGATTCATAATGGCCTAACGTTGCCAGATGACCAGAATAACCAGAAAAAAGACTCATGTTAAACAGTAAGGTTTATGTCTCATCTGTCATTATTGTTGCCTTTTAAATTTCAACGCGAGAGCATTCCCAGGACAGGGGCCATTGTGATTATGTATGATGAATCAGGGGTGGATTTCAGTGCTGCGGAACAACGAGTTCCTCACGGAGAGCGTCTGATTGATGTCTTTCAGAAGTGCTGGGCGTGTCTCACACAGACCCCGGACATTCTGCTCAGCTAAGCATTAACTGTGCAGCTAATCTGCTGAGGTGGGTGGGGACAAACATGACCACACACAGACTGCATGGGACCCCCCTCCCAGGCTTTTATATCCAGGACAAGCTCTTCTAACGGTCTAGAATCCTGCAGTGCCTACCCACCAGGCGGCAACCTCAACCAAGCCTTCAAATTGCATCATCTCCTAATGGCCTTCAGGGGGCGACTCTGGCAGCAAAAAGAAGTGACCCACTATCTCACTCATTTTATTATCTCAGTAAACATTGTAAATATGAGTTTATGGTCTCAATGGTCACAGATTCTTTAATCATCCCATTAAGTAATGATAAATGTAATAATAAAGGATTTTATTTCTTTTGTCGCCTCGTTATTGTTGGAGTGTAAGATGTACTGCCAGGAGAAAACGGACTAGACACACAATAGAACCTCTTCTAGGTATTCAACCCTGACCAGCTGCTCTCAGCGGTGACGTCCAACACATGTCCCACTCCGCTGCTCAATATGTTCTAATGTAAAGCCAGCCATCGACTGGCAGCCAGCATGTGCTCAATAACACTGCGGATGCACATGCGCCTGCCTCGGCCACTGAATGTCACAAGTCATTTTTCTACATGTCATTGAGGCAGAAGCATCGATCAGGGATCGCTGATCTATCAGGATCCTCATCGGAGAAGTTTAAAGTTCACCTCACCAAAACATAGCAAACTGGTTTAGATAAGCAGGAGGAAGTTAGTCACCAACACGTGAGTGTGTTAAGTCTTGGCCTGAATGTGGTCGTGACACAGAATTTGGAATAGAGTGACATTGAGGAGCAGAGATGCACACACATTTTCACGCAGAAATGAGGTGTGAGGTGTCTTTTTTTTTTTTTTCGACGGCTTTTAGCAGAAAGGGAATGCAATATTCATAACCATGTTTTCGTTTGTGTAACTGAAACCTGAAACTAAGAATTTTGTTTTCGTTAGCTATGAATGAGCCTTTCATATCAACAGGGGAGCGGTTCGTCCTCAAGGAGTCGGCCACGGTGAAAAAAAAACTAAATCCTACACACTGTCCCTTTAAAAGACTTTGACACTGATTTGAGACCAGATGGCAACCTCCAGTTCTATAAAGTGAACCTGTAAACCTGCATTCTCTCTGCTGGCCATAGGGGGGTGACTCCTCTCTGATTGCATAGAAGTCAATGAGGACATTACCCTACTTCTCTCCTGATTTATTATCTCAGTAAACATTGTAAACATTAGTTGGTGATCTCAATCTCTAGTTTCATGTCCTCTTCAATGCATCATGATGTTCATTTAGTAAATTATGGTCCATTTAGAGTCAAATAGACCACAAAGCAGGGTATAATTTAGGGCGGGGCTACCTTGTGATTGACAGGTTGCTATCATGCTACCAATGCAGTTAGCTAATAAGATTCAACACAACAAATGAACGATTGAATCATGAAGCTAACTTTGTTAACAGCTTTGCTTCTCGGGGTGGTGCCCTGCTGCTTGTGTTCATCAGATCCACCCGTCGCTCTTCCACAGTCCAAATATGGTCACTTCCTTCACTGGTTTAAAGAATTTAAAGATGGCAACAGCCAAAATGCCAAACTTGAGGCTTTAAAACCGCAGTCCACATACTAATGACTCCGTCTAGCTCTTGTATACAGACTATGAGTGAAAATGACTTGAAAGACTTGGAAAGATTGCTCTTTGACTTGTGAGCCAAGAGACTCGACATAAAACAAGTCATTTAGTTTTGGCTTACATTACTTTTCAGAAATCGCTGGCTCATGATAATGACAAAGAAAAGTTATTTATGGATACAAATTAAAATGACAAATACTTTTCTTTTTCTTGTTGCCTGTTATAACTGAGTAATCGTTAAAATGTCTTAAAAACATAAATATTATTATATGCTGATAAAGTAGCACTGCAGGTGTGACAAGTTTATATTCCTGTGGTGTGTTTGGTCTCAGTATCTCAGGGATCTCTGCACCAGAACACAAGCTCCAGCATGAGCTCAGCTCTCACCTCTGCAGCTCACACAAGTCATAAAAACCCCAGCGCAGACTTCACCTGTCAGGGCAACAGCTCACAGAGTGAGTCATGGTCCTTTCACCAGCCCTCCACTGACAAGAGGTTATTTGAGGGAAGCGCTGACGTCACCTAAATGATGCTTGGCCTCACAATTTGTATTTTCCAAAAGTCGCACGCACGGCGAGAGCATTTCGCTCCTTCGCTCCTTCGCTTGTGATCTAGCAAGCCCCAGCAGGGGTGATGCAAACACGGGCGGCCACGGATCATTTGACGGTATACACGCTGAACTCTTTCACATCCTGTGCCTCCCGTCCTAATCTCGTTTTCTAGCAGTTGCTCGGGCTCGTCACAACAAACTCTCGACGGCGAGGTGACGGGAGGCAGGCGGTGGAGGGGGTGGAGCAGTGTGGGCGGGAGGAGGGGGGAGGTGCTGGGCTACTCGTAAACAGCTCACAAAGCGCCAGGGTTGCCGCAGGACATGCATCCCCTCCCATTCTTCCACACAAGCACACAGATGCACACACACACTGGAGGCGGCGGGGGCGGCGGGGGCATTTGGACTCGACTTCACTTCCCCATTCCCACAGATTTAGAGCAGCGCGGGGCCACACACACTCATGCAGCCATGTGAAATGCTCATAGTGCGTGGCGGTGGATTACTCAGTGTGAGCAAGCAGGTCTGTTTTGCCTTAAAGAGGCCTGTTGGACCTGTTTGCATGGTTTCATTTCAAAAACAATATCTGCAAAAGCACTCCATCTTAGCAAGTGATATTTGTCTTACTGAGTCCTAAGGTGTGCGTTATACTGCAGATTGATCTTACAGATTTGTGTCGTAGGCGTCGCAGCACGTTGTGGTAGTTAACCTGAAGTCACCTAAAATATTTCCTTCCACTTCAGCGAGTTCCTCAGTTCAGAAAGAATGAAAATGTCATGGTGCTCTGCCATAATAAATGTGATTCACAATACTTATTAAAACATGCTCAAGACTCTTAAAACAACTTAAACACAATGGATTCACTTCACCTCACATCAAGTAATCTGAAATAAAGTCATCATGAATCAAAAGGTCTCCTTGCACAAATAAACACAGTTAAATCTTTTTAAATCACGCTCTATATTTTACTTCTCTATCATGATAGTGAGCTAAACATCTTTTCAAATCTTATCGGGAGCATTTTTTTAAATCGCGATCCACATCAAAATCCTCTATCGTTCTATTCTTTCTTCGTACGTTTCGCCAAACGATAACGTGAACCATGTCGGCCTCGCATGGCACTTGCAGAAACACACAATGTCACATGGTTCCCATTGTGTCATGTTTAAGCAACAAAACTACTTGGTTAAGTTTAGAAAAAAAAATCACTGTTTGCGTTAAAATAACAAAATGTAGGGTAACAACGCGGCTAGCGTAAATAAATAGCAAAGGCCCCTCTTGGACTTTCTTACGCAACATTACGCAACAAGCGTAAATAAACAAACCCCCCCTTGTCAGATTTTCTTACACAGCATTACATAAGAACCATAACAACATAACTGTAAATACTCTTGTCTAGCGTTACGTTTGTAGGAGTAACATCTATTTAAAATCAACAGCGGTCTCAGCAATTTGACCTTGTGTGCTCTGATTACTTTGCCATGTAGTTAAATCACCAGCCATAGTTTGCTCTTAATTTGCTCCGCTATTCTGGAAGAAGGGAATAACGGGATCAGCAGATGAACCAGGTTGGAAAGTGAATAACTAAATAACTTAAATAACTGCTGGATCTAATCATGCGAATATGACGAGAAGCTCATGTGAATTTTGAAAAGTTACTGATAAATATTTGATAAGAAGCAAAACTGACAGTCCCGAGATTAACCCATTGAAAGCTTTTTGGCAATTTAAGTAGCACACTCTTTGTGACTATTCTCACCCTCGTGCAAATAAACACTCCATAACGAGTCGTTCAGTACCATCATGAAAATGAATAATTAAAAAAAAAGGATTTTCTTTATGCAGGTAGCAGTAAACAAAAGAAAAAGTTGCAAAAAGATTAGCTAGGCCATTTTTTCTCCACAGCTATGGATTTGACACATTCTCCGTCCCCTTTAAAGACCTCCAGTAAGGACTTCCATAACTAATGGGTCCAGGCTGGCGACAGGATTAACACTTTCATAAAAGCAGGTCATGAATCAATAAACACGTCTGTATTTCATGAATTTAACTTTCCAAATGTTCCAATCAATAATTTCACAAAGCAAACCAGACGAACAGTAGTTTCATGGAACGGCTGCAGCGACGGGAATCACCTGCATTTGTGAATGCACTGACTCCGCTGTAATCTGATTACATTCATTTTATGAATACAGTAAGGGCATCTTGCATGAGATCTCAAACTCTGCACCCACACACACACACACACACACACACACGCACGCACACACACACACACACACACACACGCACGCACACACACACACACGCACGCACACACACACACACACACACACACACACACACACACACACACACACACACACACACACACACACACACACACACACACACACACACACAGAAGAATGCTCTGAAGTCTGAAACTTTTTTCTTTCCTTTTTTTTAACACTCTGCCTCTGAGTCATAATATGGAGAAGGAAGCCAGGAATGAGTCAGAAAATGTTCCACAAGCCTAATAGTACATCTCAGAGCCGCGTGAATGACTCTGGGACTGTTTGTCTCCTGGCAAAATAAATGAGTCCGGTGACGACACTGAACTCGCCGTCTCCAATAAAAATCTGCTGTGGATAAATGTGATCCCGCAGCAGACAACAGAGGTTCCCTGAGGTGAAGCACTTCCCCCAGCCTGTGTGTCCACCTCTGACTCACAAGAGAAAAAAACTACTTCAAATACCAAGCATATGCATTGTGTATGGTACTCCATTCTCCGCCGAGAAATCATGAAAATATATCTACGGCCCTCTCCGCAGCCGCTCTTTGAAATTCTACACCACACCACAAATTAATTGGCTTTGCAGATGAAAGAGACGTGCATTGTTAAGTGCTAAGCGCTGAATTGAGAAGCTTAGCGGAGCAGCGTCACATCAAAGCTCCGGCAATTACGTCGGGTATCCCCGCTTCATTGAGAGGAGCGATGCTCGCCGCGAGGGGGGGGGGGGGGGGTGGGGGGTTGGATGGCAGAGTGGAGGATCTTGGGTAGTTATCAATTCAAGCTTTGACTCAAGTCTGTGGCACTCACACATGAGGAAGCTCATTGTTCAGCACCAACCGGATTTATGAGTCATTTAAACCCTCGCTGATAATTTCAACCCAACGGCAAGACAATATTCACAATACAGAAGCTTTTCTTTGTCTCCCGATCGATGAGAAACCTTCGGCAGACAGAATCTGACCGAGTCCACGTTAGCCAAATCAGCTAAAGACTCAGTCAGGACACAAATCTTTTAGGTAACACAAAAGTACGTTTTTTTGTGCTCCAACTCTCACTCAAAGAAAAAGGTTTGGATTTTCTAGTTGCTGCCATCACGGTTACTGTGGTAGCGATCGGTCATCATAAATGGACCATAATTGACTAAATGAACATCATGCTGGATTGAAAAAGACTTGAAACTAGAGATTGAGACAATTTTATTATCTCAATGTTTACTGAGATAATGAATCAAGAGAGAAGTAGGGTAATTTTCTCATTGACTTCCATGCAACCACAGTTTATTTGCAGCCAAAGGAGTCGAGCCCTGATGGCCAGCAGAGAGAATGCAAGTTTAAGGCACTTCAGGATTGGCTTTACTCTTCAGAACCTTTAAGTGAACATATAGTGGCTGCATGGACATGCCTGCAGCGTTCTCTGGTCTATTGGACCAGTTGCAAAAATAGTTGTCCACAAAAAACACGTGTTAATAGGGTCCAGGGTGAAAAAAATGATCCGTTTACTTTTGGATTGTAGCAGAAAACTGTAGCAGAACATGCTGTGACTTCCTCTTTGTTTCCCAAAGTGTGGCTGCAGGCGAGAGCATTTTTACTAGACATGTGATTAATATAGAAGCAAAAACTCATTTTTATTGGTTTAGTGCTTGACAAGCCTAAATTGCTTCAAGCAAACACTGGTTTTAATGTGAATTATTTCCATAGTTTTAAATGTTCTTGATCTTGGAAACAGTTTTACAAGTGAATTTTTTTTATGAGAAAGAAACACTTTTCCAAATTGCCCTATATGAAACAATATCAATACATGTGAAACAGTTTTCTATCCGGAGCTTTCGACTGCATCTTACAGACTTTTTAGGAGGATTGAGTTTGCTCCAATATTATGTAGTTAAATTAAATTACGTATTCAAAGTACGTATGTGTGTTTTTTTAATTAATTGATGAATCATTTAAAAGCGACTACGAAGAACTTTCATTTTGTGTCGATTTTGGCGGCCCCTGTGGATAAAGGTGGTGGTGTTTCTTCGCACCAGTGCCATTTATCCATAAAGTGCCACATTCTAAGTGACAGGCATTGTGTTGACTGTCAAAACACCGGTCCACTAGCAGGTAAGGTGTGATGAATCACCACATCATAGCTTTCCAAACAAAGACAGTGTCAGATGACAGGACTCAGCAGAATGTCCTCTAAGTCGATGCATTGCAAAAAATGTGCACATCAGTACAAAACTGAAGTTCTTCCAAAGGCTTCATCAGCAGAATGCTTTACTAAAATTGCTGCTTCTCTTTCTCCTGAGTTGAAGCGGTTTGAAACATCAGCTCAAAAGGTTCGTTTACAGAGACGATGCCCACTGGCTCCTTGCTTCTACAGAGAAGGATGAGTATTCCTAGAACGTCTACCTGCTGTGCTGCAGCCAGGACCACGGGGGAATTGCATGCAGCTATTCATCAAAATGCTAGCCAGCTCCTGGAAGATCTTCGCTGTTTGAAGCCGAGCCAACATGCTCGGGCTATTTACCCATCAAAGAGTGCAGGGAAAAAATAGTAACGTGGAAACCCTCGGATTTTATGAGGGTTCCCAAATACAGTTGCAGAATTTATTCCATTAGTCGTTTTATTTATTATTTCTATCTGCAGTACAGCTTCGGGCCACATGAGGGAGCCTGGATGTTCGTGTTGTTCTGATAATTGCAGCGTAGCAATAACGTCAAATCTTAACATGAAAGGGGAGCGAGAGGAATGCAAAGAAGGAGCCTGGGTTTAGTTTAAATGCGATGGCGACACTGACTGGTTTTTCTTTGGTTTTAACTGCGGAGCGAAGTACAAATAAACTTTATTGAGAAGACAAGCCGCCATGTTAGTTAACAGTTAACCGAGAAAATGTTGCAACGCCAAACGAATCAGTCTCAATCATGGGGGAGCGGTCAAGTTCAAAGGTCACGACCCAGGCAAAGGAAAGTCCGGAGGATTGCAAAAGTCCTGTGAAGAAAGGTAAATGCTAGGTAGGGATAGGGAGGTATAAGATTGACTCGTGTATCGTAATAAAAAACACTCAAAACACAAGTTGATCGTAGTGAATTTTTCTGATCAGGATAATTATCCTGAGTATTATTATGAGTAACAGTTTTCATGCCACGTTTATCCTGCCGAAATAATTGTGATTCACGATATTATCCTGATAAAGATGATAATATGTTTTCACTTAACCATACTGGAATCACTTTATCTTACATTTTGTAATGAAACACATAAGCACAGATGTCCCTTTTTTCTTTCATCAAACTGTGTCATTCATTTTCCCGGTGGGAAAAGGAAAGCTGTTGTAAAACCATCAGGTGCCAGTGAAACCGTAAACATCCACGGGAGCACTCCATCACCCGCCATGAATCGCCTCAACATCCGACGTCTTCACAACAACAATAACGTCCGGCGTGAGAGTGGTGGGGTAAAGGGGGGTTAAGGTGCTAAGACGTCATTGTATTTTACCGCTGATCGACCGGGGCGTCCTTGTCCCCCCTTGTCGATGAGGTGGCCCCCACAATGCACAGAGGCGAAGCGGCTGAAGGGAGCCATCAATGAGTTCCTTTCTCCTCGAGGAGCCACTGTTTACTCAGCACAGGGCGAGCTGGAGGAGCCGCACAATGGTGTTGCTGGGCCTCTGCGCCTCTTATTGATGTCATACTACTCATCTCCACATTATCCTCCCTATTGATTAGTCTGATCTCAGCCTGGAGCGCCGGGGAGCAAAAACAAACAGAGCTCCACCCCCCCCTGTCTCACCCACTGACTCCCACATGCTCCTCTCCTCTGAATCCCCTGCACCCTCCATTCATGGCTTATCGATCAGAGCCGGCTCGATACTGATGAGATCCTAAAGCCCACAATCACACAGGATGAGTCGCGGCTTTTCATCCCTCGCGGCTAAATTGGGTTTGCTGCAAAAACGATCATTTAAGGAGACGCAGGTTGGTGTTGACCAAGCGATTGCTTTCACTCCGCATCGCAATTCCATTTACTGTAAGCAGAGTGGAAAGAACAGAAATGGACCTGCATTTAAAATGCACTTTTCTAGTCTTTTCGACTGTTCAAGACACTACATATACACATGACCTGCACATATGAATCTAACTCAATTATACACATTCACACGCCGATGGCACAGTCTTTGGGGGTTCAGTATTTTCGGCACATATGGAGGATCCGGGATTCGAACCACCGATCTTCCGATTTGAGGATGACCGCCCCATAAATAGTAAGTCGTGCAGAAAAACTTGAAGATGCTGTCTCATCCTGCTAGCCGCTAACAAACTACTCAGAGAGAAACCTTGGCTGCCAGGAGCTTTACAGTAAGTGGAAAATGTGAATCACCCGCTGTAATGCTTCAACCCCGACAGAAAAAAAAAAAAAAAAGTGGAAATGTAGGCTGGGCCCACTACCCCTCATTGTTTCCACACAGGAAAATGTACAGGGGTTTAACATTCATAAAATCAGACTGTATCACATCCGTGACTGCAGGATATCTGCCTCCACCGAGGAGGGAAGTGGGCAGAGCGCCAATTTAGATCAAATGCGTGATGAGTAACTGTATGGCATTTGGTAAAAAGCATCTACTGACAGATTAGGAACAAATGAATGTTCATGCTCCACACTGCAAAACACGGGTTCAACGTCGTAAATCAGATTCAAGCATCAAAGATCATTCTTGTTCTCAACTCAACTTTGTGTTTTATTTCTGGCTGTTTGAGTTGGATATTGTTGAGGAAAGTATTGCCAAAATACCAAACTAAATCAGAATTTTATAATCCTCAAACCAAATGAAAAATGTTCATAGAAAGATGCTTCTGGAACAAATGTATGATTATTATGAAAATAAGGCAAACATAAAGTCAAGTTTAAAAATAAAAACTACATAAAAGTATTAGAATGCTGCAGCCCTGCCCCCATAAACATGCTTTTTTTTAAATATCATTTTTGTTTATGTAGTTTTAAACACATGGGGCCTCATTTATCAATCTTGCGTGAAAACGGGCGCAGATCTGAGCGCAGATTTGGTCTTACGACAGGACACACGTGCGATTTATGAAACGTTCGTATCTGACCAATCTCAGCGTACGAATGAGCCGGCCTTGATAAATGCGGCGGCTGAATTCGATCGTCATTAACATGTTACGCCCATAAATATTCCTGTTTCGGAGGCCTCGCCCACTGAGGTCAAACATGGAGAGACGAAACATGGGTAAGAAAAGAAACTTTTCTGACACGGAGATCGGCATCCTGACATCGGAGGTGGAACACAACAAGACAGTGCTTTTTGGCAGCCTGAAGGGTGGCATAAAAGGGGCTCACAAAAACGCTGTCTGGAAAAAGATAACGGAGGCAGTCAACAGCGTTGCCGTAGAGGAACGGACTCCAGCTGAGGTTTGAATATAATTCTCAATAACTTAACCCATGCCTAACGACTTAAATGAATCTTTTCATCCACAGCCTAAAAGCTTATGTCTGCTAACTGATCAAAACAATTCTTTACATTTAGGTCAAGAAAAAATGGTCGGATATGAAGCTGGCCACCAAGAAACGCGTTGCTGCGTTTAAACATTGCAGCATCAGGCAGACTGGAGGAGGCCAAACAGACTCCAGCCTGATCTTGACGGGGACGGAGGAAAAAATTGCCTCCTTAATTGGGTCGGAGTCGATCTGTGGCATAAGTGGTGGAGGTGACACAGAGATCCCTGCGGTCCCTGAAAACGCGCTCACGTCTGACACGCGCGTATTGTTCCTCCAAAATAAGCAAGTCTGCCATCATCAAGACTTGATAACTGTCAAAGCATCTGTTTAAATAGGGGAATGAATAAACACCTGACCAACCACAGTGGAACGATGATTATCTCAACAGGTGCTTTCATTTTTGTTCCAGTTCTGTCACACCCATCGGACAAAAACAAAAACAATTACACATTGTTGCCTTTAGTTCATTTGCAAACACACATTTCTGCTTGTATTTATGATTCTTTCACATTTTAATGTGTAATAATTAGTTGTCATCTTAGGCTATTTATCCCATTGTTTAATTTTTTGAAAGTGGTATCAGTAAAAACATGGGCTTTAAAAGAAATGTTTTCGTTTTAATAATCCGTTTTGATCTGTCCTAAATATGTGACTGCTTATGCTTAATGACAGCTGAGGTTTGTTCATTATTTTACGCCAGATTTTGCTGTGCTGCACCGCAAATCCACAGACTCGAATTTGCGTACACGAGCTCAGACCTGACGTGAGATCTGATCGCAGCTTCCGCTTACGTCCAAATTGATAAATGCCGAAGTTTGCGTGGAAATGGTCGTACGCACGGTTTTCGGTCGTACGTTCGTTTGATAAATGAGGCCCATGGTGAATGTTGTAAACGAAAGCAAAATAAAAAACAACCAAATGACTCGGCCATGTTTGGAAAAAGATTGCCGTTTGGCTAAAAATAAGTTTGTTTTGTGACAAAAAGTAACTTAAGTTACAAAAGTAACAATAAATGATGTATTGTCCCATCCCTACTTTACAATGTCATGATTATATTTATAAAGCATTATGGATATTTATGAGTGCGTGAAACTACAATTATATAATGCTTACAAGCAGATAATAACACATTGTAGGTATGTTTCTATGACATATGTCACTTTTCACTGAGTGACACAGGCACTCGGGCCGTCATCGGCCTGGCCCTCCGACAGCGGCGCTGCCGTTCAGCCTCTGTCCGACACCGGCTCAGCCCATCTAGGGTTTCACGTGAAGCAAAGGTGTAGTCGGAGCATAATTCACTCTCCGGTGTCTGGTATGGTCACTGTATCCTGTATCTCCCGGAGCTAAAAATACACCAACCTTCTTGCGTGTGCAGAGGGAAACCCGCAGAGCGACAGTTTACAACTGGTTTATTCATGACAAACAAATTAGAGTCATCTCTGAGCAGCCTGGGGGAACCTCAACACCCCCAAAGTGTGCCGGGGTATCTGTCACGTTGACGGCTCATTTGGAGAATTCCTCTCTTTTCAGATAACGCCTTCAGTGTTTCCCCTACCATTGTACAGGCCTGGCGGGGCGCCAGGCCAAGGAGACCTGCCGCCAGGCCAAAAAAAAAATCAATACGCCAAAAATAAGCCACCTATCAATTCATTCATAAATCAATAATCATTTACATTAGGAGCGCCTCCGCACAGCACAGTAGACTTGCTCCGCAAGACGCGCGGCCGCAACAATCCTCGCCGCCGCGCTCCCTCTACGTTCTTCTTCGTGTACTTTACACGCTTGATGTTGTTCTGATGCCGCTCTGCCTCGTTAAACCACCACGATGCCGCTTTCTACTTTGAAAACACGGAAAGTTGACACTGTATTTTGATAAGCTGTTGCACTCTTCAGACTCGTGGTGTGAGCGGAACCGGACCGGTACCGGAACCGGACCGGTACCGGAACCGGACCGGTGCATTTATAAGAAAAATGCAGCTGTGTCTCCGTCCAAAATCCGCTTTCCTCGCGCTGCCTGCTCACACAGATCCGCTCGTGCGCACATTCGCTGATGCAGGTCGAGTGTTGTCGAGAAATATATGCAGAGACGGCGCTCGTTAAAAACAACATCAAGCCATAGGCAGCCTAATAAAATGAGGATTGTTTTTTGATAAGCTGTGGAACTCTGAGTTAACCTATTTCTACCTGAATTTCTATGAACTATTAGGCTGTTGAGTAAACCTATAACTTATATTTTACTTGATAAAATAAGACAATATATGCACTCATATGTCGTTATAATGTTTTATAACGTATAAAAGTATCTGTAGCTATTAATGTGATGCTCCTCATTTTCCAGCCATATTTTTCCGGACCCTAATTTTGGATCATTTCCATCAACCGGCACCTTAATAAGTCACTCTCCCCTTGAATCCTTGAAAACCTTGAATACACTCAGGTTGAACAAAAATGTTGAATGCAAATATAATAATTGCAGAATTGCAGACTGCTTGCTGTGCCACCTGACTTAATCCAACTGCACCAATACACCATCCCACGCGTCTTGTCTGAAAAAAATTCTAGGGGAAACACTGGCCTTAATGTGAGCAACAATGTGAGCTTCTTTCAGTGTAAAACAGCAGATGTACTCCAATCCACACACACACACACCGTTGCATCGTCTCCTTAAATATACTCCTGGTTAATTATTCACCGCCCCGAGGGTCTGCCGTCTTGCTGCCTACCCAAGGACCTGTCTTTCCTGATTGCATCTCGCAAGATTCTGTTATTCTGGGCGCCGAGTCAACGGCGGGCGCGTCATCAGAATCTTTTGGGTTTCTAGGAAGGGAGGGGAGGAAGAGGGTCACAGAGCAGTTAAACCAACAAGCCTGGCTGATAGAGCGGCGAGGCCCGGCCTGCGAGGCTTTGCTGGAAACAGATGTCAAACAGGAACTTGTGTGTTTAACGTCTCCCCTGCAACAAGCTTCCTGCATGGAGACACAATCCGCCTCGGCCGGCAAACTGCTGCCTCATACTTTACCTCGGTCAGCATGTGACCTACTTTCTGCCGGGATGTGGAGAGTCAAAACAAAAAGGAGAAAAAAACAAAAAAAGGGCGCACTCACTGGGAGATTTGGAGAGGAGGCTTTGTAGAGCGTCTCGGGGAAGTGTTGGGACAGCGTCTGTTTTGTATAGCTGCTCTTCACCCACGGGCGAAAAACACAGACGGAGCTCAAATGTCATGCAGGGGAAGTCTTCAGCCACAAAAAGAAGACACGGGGATCTTTGCAATATAGGGAAAAGAACAGGACGCGCCACCGCGAGTGACTCGACGAGGGTGCACCTGCACAAACAGAAACTGCACGACAACACGGATCACTCTGTTCGGCAAGGTGATCAGTGAAGGTGTCAAAACAAAATACCACGGCAACAAACCAAAACCAGACGCAAACGTGAAGTCTTACAGGGGCGTAGAACCGGAGGGCTCAAACAGCCAGTGTTTGTCTTCCTGGAGATGCAGAAAAAGCTGCAGCCTAGTCAAAAACAAAGCATACTTCTGTGAAGGACGTTCATCTCCCAGTAAATACTAATGGCTCAGACTAAACTCTCCCAAACAATAACAATAACTTGAATGGATTCGTCAGTCAGTTGACTTATTCAAATCGTTTATCAAATAAAAGACCAAATATTTGGTTGTGACGATTTTCTGCTTCTCTCTTTTTCAATGATGGAACAAACAAACTGCACAGAATAACAACAAAAAAAAAGATGAAAAGATAAACCTCACTAAAGCAGTCAGACCAAACCAAATCATATTGGATCGGCAGCAAAACTGTGTATTAAGCTGCACAATCCTCTAAAGTTACTTTTAACCGGTTATGGACCAGCCTCCATGTAACACTGATGCCTCTATATGAGCAACATAACTTAACAAGACCATCAGTGAGCAGATTGGCTATTTCTATAGTGCCTCCAATGTCATTGGGTCCACTTCCCCGTGAAATTAGTCGATTTTGGTACGCAGATTCATCAGAACTCCTTCAGCTCAGACTCCAGCAGTGACCACGGACAGACCCAGACCCCAGACAGTCACCGCCTTCGACCTGCAGGCGGAGGTCTGGAGAGCTTGGCCTTGGGGTGAGCAGAGGCGAACCGGTACAAGGACTGCGTGGAAGACACTCTGTCAGACTCTGCTCCAGTAAAATGAGAGGATTTCTAAAAGGGACCCTGGTGCTCCAACAACATTATGGCTTTGTCCACAGGGGCCGTCAAAATCAACACAAAATTAAAGCCCCTTGTGGTAGCTTTAATAACGAGAAAAAAATGTGTTAAGATTATGAACAAACCACAAAGTGATAATGGAATACACGTGATGGGTTTGTCTACGTAAGTAGTTAAAGTGTATAGGTGACATATTGCAACCAAATGAGTATTCTATTTGCAAAACTGTTCACGGGGGCCCTTTCTCTCACTGTTAATAGATTTCTATTTGGATCCAGTTTTACCTCGGAAACCAACCACGCCCCATGCTTTCAACCCAACTTCACTGAAACCTGCCAAATATTTTGAGACATCCTTTTATAGAGAAAACACAGATGGAGCACATGTAAGCGTACAGAAGCTGCAGCTCCAACATGTCAGCCGCTGTCACGGATCAGTCCGGCAGCCAGAAGAAGGTGATCGAGTGAACGGCGCTGTGCTCATCCGGGCCGGCTGCTCACCGTCTCCTGACTGGTTCATATAATATCAACGGTCAAGTGGATTCTCCCGCAGACCACACAAGCACGAAACATCACACAACCCATCAAACTACACAAGCCATTTTCTCTCTGCCTTCATGAAATACTGTCCGTCTGCACTTTTGTTTAAAAATCTTTCAGCACTAGAATTAATTGCTCGTTTAGCTGGCGTGGTTCTCTCTGGCGTCAGCTGTGCTGCATTCAGATGAGGCCCATTGACAGTTCCCAGTGCCGGTAATTGACATGCAGGCAGTATCACTGACAAGACGGCGCTGGATTCCCACAGAGTCATGGATTATTGTTCTCTCATCAGATCAGCGGTCAGAGAGAAAAAGACTGAGACAGCTTTTAATCAATACACCTCCTCTCATCAGGCCTCTCTCGGCTCTGACTTCCACCAGAGACGTGGAATTTGTATATTGCTATAAATGTTCTGTAATGGCTTTATTCAAATATGACAGGAGCAATATGGGGGGAACAGCAGTGGTGGAACTGCTTGGAGAACAGCGGTGGGTGGAAGGATTATCGTCGAGATGAAATAAAAAAATGCCTTTTTACACCCGTTTAGATCACATCCCTGGTGATATTTTGCACCTTTTTAACTATATTTATTAAAAGATAAATAAATAACAAAATAAATCGGTTTGTATTTTTACATCAAAATATATGATCCAATGTGAGCAGTAGTACCAACTCAACCAATAATATGACGCCCAACTTTCTAGTGACAAAGGAGGTGTGTGTCCTACATTCTAAGCCCGCCCAATTTTTAGTGGCCCAATCAACTGCAAGAGATTTGATCGGCCTGAAATATTTTGTAATATGTGTGTATTACATTGTAAAGTGTCTTTGAGCTCTGGGAAAAGCGCTTATAAATAAAATGTATTATTATTATTATTATTATTACGGGCTGCACGGTGGTGTAGTGGGTAGCACTCTCGCCTCACAGCAAGAGGGTCCTGGGTTCGATTCCTGGGTCGGCCCGGGTTCCTTCTGTGTGGAGTTTGCATGTTCTCCCCGTGTATGCGGGTTCTCTCCGGGTTCTCCGGCTTCCTCCCACAGTCCAAAGACATGCAAGATGGGGATAGGTTAATTGGTGACTCTAAATTGCCCGTAGGTGTGAATGTGAGTGTGAATGGTTGTCTGTCTCTACATGTCAGCCCTGTGATAGACTGGCGTCCTGTCCAGGGTGTACCCTGCCTTCACCCAATGACAGCTGGGATTGGCTCCAGCCCCCCCGCGACCCTAAAATACAGGATAAGCGGTAGAAAATGGATGGATGTGTGTATTACAAGTAGAAATATTAGCGGGCTGGACCCAAGACCTCACCATAGACCAAGCATGATTTAAAAACATTATTTCCACTGCAATAATCATAAATAATCTTTCTTTTTTCACCCATGCCACGGGAAGACGCCCAAACCATAAGAAATGACCGCCCGGCCCAACGCGGCCCAACCGGGATCAGGAAGAGAATCAAAGCTGTGAACACTAGTGGATGCCCATCTACAGTCTGATGTAACCCAATCATAGTTAAAAACAACAATTAGGTGTTATTAATTTCTGAATATGTAAGGAATGACACGGACGGGCCTTTGTACTCCACACAGCCCAGCCTGACTCACGTTCCCACTGACATTTGTTTTATTACTCAACATGAGCTTATGACCTCAACGCATGTGGCTAGAGTATGAGCAACAGGGTGACGGGGGTCAGGTGGGGGTTGGATCGGGTCGCTCGGGGCACAGTCGATGGTGCCGGCCAATGGGAAGACAGGGAGCCGAGTGTCTGTCAATAAGGAGGATGGAAGGGGAGGGGCTCGCAAACGGGGAGCATAAGGATAGGTTAAAGAAGAAAACAGAGGGGAAAGTGGGAGGGGGAGGTGGGACAGACTGGCCCGTGGTGGAAGTGGCTGACTAAGGCAGGGTTCACCGAGTTCAGCTAGTAAATAAGTGACTGACTCCTCCGAGTGCATTCCAAGGCTCCACCTCACCCTCCCGCCCTGAGTCTTCTCGGGGGGATTCCTGGGGTTTCTGGGGCTGCTCCCCACTCCGCGTGTCAACATTTCCAGACCCCGCTGCCAGAGGTGGAGGGAGGGCGGCTGCTGCGTGGCTCATTCACTCTTCATGTGTTTGCCACAGACGATAGAGGGGACGATCCACATACCGCCCCGGCCGCTCCCCCCCACCCGTCCCCTAACAAAAACATCCTGAGGGTCCCAGTCAATCGGCCCGCCGCCGTAAATGAGCCAGCTCCACCAGAAACCTCACACGCTGCTGGAAAACGCTGACTTTCACGCTCTCCCAGTCGGTCATGTAACACACACACACACACACACACACACACACACAAAAATGGCTGTCAGTTGTATGTGCAGTTGCGGCACCATCTGCTTCCTTGCTAATCACCTCAGTCTGATTGGTTGGCAGATCTTTAGGAAGCTTGTTTATCCCGCTCCACAAAGACGGGCCACATCAGGCCGCGGCACAAAAATGAGCACTCAAACTCGAAAATGCCTGAGAGCGATCCCAGGTGATAGGCTACGAGATTGCTGAGCGTTTCAGGTTTGAGGAACCGATGCAGGCGACAAAATACCAGAGGGAAATGTCTGTGAAGGGCAAAAAGGTAATCATCATATTCAGTAGGTAGGGCCGAGTTAATGACACACAGCTTGACAATTCAATGAGCATTCTGAATCAGCAGCACTTTCTCAGGCAAATTTGAGTCTCAGCACATCTGCTCGATACGAGGTCTTCATCTTATTTGGAGGTTTTTTTTTGCCACATCAGGAAAAAAAAAAACCCCAACGTGTGGTTCTTTGGCTTCAAATCATTTTTTATTTCTCTCATCAAAAGTGGAAATTGACGTTCTGCACCGCTGCGGTCCGCGCGAGTCAATTACATGAGCGATTTAATTTGATTTCTTCCGTGTGAAAGCGGGAGGGGTGGCTTCGCTGGTGGCGGGTTTGCCAGTTTCAGCCTGTTTATTTGAAACCTTAGCCTACGGCGGCGGGGTTGTTTTGACGTCCCTGCGTGGAGACGGGCTATAGGTCGAACATTCCTGAGCAGAGGCCTGAAATCCTGAGAACAGCGCCTGAAGTAAACTAGCTCCGAGACAATGGCGAGGGGTTGAAGGTGAGGAGAGTGGGGCCTTTGCTTAGCTACTAATATATTCCAAGGAGATTTCTAAAGTGCTCTGCCGCCAATTGCCCCACATAATGGTTTCCATGGTGATGGGTCCTTGCATCCAGGGCTGCGGTACAGAAATGAACCGGCAGAACAATGACCCCAACTTCCACCACGTTACAGGACATTTTTCAGCCGGCTCCTTTTCCCCCCCGTTCTGTGTCAGAAGGTAAGTAAACGCTGATTTACAGAAAAGAAAATCCGCTTTTGTCCGTGTTCCGTTTCCATCTCTGCTGTTCCCATGGTCCATGGATACAGCCCTAAACTTCCTCAAGCTTTTTTTTTTTTTTCATGCCAGAGGCATCCTTTCAGCCTATGGTCTTGACAACACAGTAGGCATTTGCATGCATCAATAGTTTGGAAGAAAACAACATCCTTAAGAGAATCCACAAGTCTGGAGTACCACGTCCCGTTGGAGGGGGTTATTTCCATTTCAGCAAAAGGAATATAATTGGCAAATTTACATTATTGATTAGAAGCAGCGCTCTACCTTCTCTATAGTCTCTTATGAGCTATTTATGAAGCCTTTTTCATCAATAATCCTTTTTGCAATCTTACACTTTTCACAGTTAATTAAGGTAATATTCACAATGTAGTGCAGCAGCCAGAGAACAAAGGAAATAATCCCACTCTTTTGAGGAAAGCTACCTAGCAAGTGTACGATGTCACACTGAAAGAGGGAACCGTGGGTAAGCTCTGAGCATCATACGGAGTGACCACAGGCATCGCTTTGGCATCAACCTCCCTTGGAGGTGACATCCCATTCATAGACCCCTGGTCTCAGGCAACAAAGGCCACAAACTACCAAATATGGACGTTCACTACAGAATGGCTTGATGTACAATCATGAAGATGCAGTCTTTGCCCCAACCTCTCTGTTAGAGCTAGCTCATGAAGGTCTGGAAGAAATAGCATTGAAGCGCCACTGATTTTACACATCAGGTTGACTCATCACGGTTAGCATGACTCAGCTCATGAAAAACATCTGCATCACCATTATACAATCAGAGCAACGCACGAAGGGTAAAGAGCGAGAACGTCCGCAAAAGGGTTTGAGGGACAGGTGGTGGATGAGTCAAACGAACACAGGACTTTCACTTTGGCGACCAAAAGCCAAAACCAAAAGAGTGATGCTATGCTAAATGGTTGGTAATGCCTTTTCCACACATACACCGATGGTACAGCCTTTGGGAGCAATTTGCATCACATGACATTAAGTCCGCAGCACATGTTCCTTATTTTAAAGCCAAACCATGTGTTTTTATTCTAACCGTAACAAACATTAACCGCAGTTACGTCACAGCGTTCAACTTGGCGGGTTCACAACGTTAGCCACACATGACCCTCCGCGTTGCACGTGGTTAGATACTACACAAAAGGCTTCCCCCTGCGTCATCATGCCGACGTGCTTGGAGGGTCGAGTTCAATACCAGGGTCTCTCTCAGTGCAGGCCTCTTATAATCAGACAACACGTTAACACATTTAACAGACTCCTGTCCTCCTGTCGCCATGTCTCTTCTGTGGAACCGTTCACACTCCAGCAGCGCAGGGTTTAATAAAACACAGTTAACAGGCCATGATAGCCTCTTCTGTTTTGGACTCTCTGGCTATCACTGGGTAAATCAGCTGACACAATGGCCATTTTTATAGCACTAGGGTTTTATAAATGGATCCCCCCCCCCTCCCCCCATGAACACACATAGCAGCATGGAAGCTTAAGGTTCCCAGAGTCACACATGCACAGACGGAGGATATACAGCCTCTTGACAGCTCTAACGGGAGTGGGAAGACAGCCTGATGAAATCTAAATAACACTTGTGCAGGACTCATTAAAGTTGGCCTGTGTGTCGGTCATTAACTCTCCTCTGCTGTGACCTTCATGGCTTATGGTGGGGTGGACTGGGTCGCCACTGCAGTGTACCGCCGTGTCTCCAACATGCTTCAGGCCAGGCGGTGCTTTTTACAGGCAATAAAATAATGTTAACCCACCCAATGTCCTCTCAACAGATAATATCTGTTATGAACAGAAAAAAAACAAAGCTAATACTGCTGTAAGACTAAGGTGAGCACAAAATAGAAATTCTCTCTTCTCCGAGTGGATTTCACACTCAAGCAGCACTCATTGGGCATCACAGCCACGTGGCTACCAGCCATCGAGTTAACACTGAACCCGATAGTAGCATTCTATGCCAGTCCAACTCCAAAATTAGCTCCGACTAAATTATTGATGCTAGGTAGGCATGCTTTCTCCCTCTGTCTTTAGTTGCACAACAAGAGCCTATAGCCAAGCTAGCGCCTCTGTAATTAGACACAGTTGTGCTTTGAGCTACTATAAATACTAATACCAATGTCAGCATGCTAACATGCTCACACTGACAATGCTAAAACATGGAGGCTCAGTGGAGATTCACCATCTTAGTTTTGCATTTTGGAATGCTAACACTTTTCACGACAATGGGGAACTCATCAAATTTGCATGTCTTTAATCATTAACACAATCACTGACCACATTTGACTTTAGGGATTCCCCAAAATTATTATAATTCTGAATCATAAATGTCTGAATCATATTTCACCGCCTGCAGTTCTGAAAAGTGAAGCCAAAGCTGGTGTGCTTTAAACTTGCATTCTCTCTGCTGGCCATCAGGGGGCGACTCTTTAAAAGTAGTAGTAATTGTATAGAAGTGAGAAAATGTCCCTTCCTCTCACTTGATTTATTACCTCAGTTAACATTGTAATTGGGATGGGATGATACAGGACTTTATCACTATGGTTGTAATAAACGACTTGAAAAAGGTCATGAGACCAGCCTGAACAATTAACTAATAAATCAATTAGTCAATAGACAGAATAATATTTTTTTTGTAATTTATTACAAGTTCATAATTTTAAATGTTATATTATTTTAATAAGAATATGTGCAATTATTATGATTATTTTACAACCATTATTTTATTATAAAAGAATAATTTATTTAACTTTTATTTTATAAACTCCGTTAGTTTGAAAACCAAAAATCCACTCACTAGCTTTAACCTGAGCTTTCAACTGCAAGAATGAACTTTTGCACCCAATCATTAACTATTTTGAGAATCGACTAGAAATGATTATTGTAATATAATTAATATATTTAGAAATAATTATAATATTTACGATTACATGACAAATTCATTCATTGATATCATCCTAAAGCTGACATGTGATGCATTGACGTATTGTTCCAGGTGTGAAGCCAAAGCAGACTACCGCCCTGTGCAGCGGACGATAACCACTCCAGGCAACAACTCATACAGTATCACTGCGATGCTAAATACAACACTGACATGCCAAATCCAGACGTCCCTGCAGGGCAATTCACTCAAAACATGCATGTGTGAGAGGAGCGAGTTCAGCCGCATAAAGACAGCATGAGGAAAAGGAGTTCAAACAGCATTCAGGGGGTTGAAGAAAGAAAAAGAAAAAGACAGTCTGATCATGCAAATGAAAAGGTCAAACTTGGACTGAAACTTGCCTCCTTTCAGTGTTTTATTCGCCTGTGGTGGGTTTTGTCTACTAAAAAGTTCCGTCTTGTCCGACGTGTGACAGCGGTCCTGGGACGAGCTGGCAGGCTCGACATCCCTCCCCCCACTGGCAAGACCGGCTGTGTATTAAAATAAATCTGTGCACATGTCCCACCCCAACACGCTCACTAGACATTACCTTATACAAGGCTAGCACCAGCGTGTTCTGCTGTCTGCTGGCCTGTGAGCAGATTTTAGCTCCCCCGCTGCCCCCCGGCCCTAACCCCACCCACCTGATTTACCCCAGAGCCCCCACCTCTCCTGCGTTTCTGTGTACATGATCTCACATGACTCAACAAAACCCCGGGCCCGGAGCAGGGCCATCCGGAGGTTTTTCCCAAGAGGGGAGGAGAAGATTGACTTTGAGGAAGGGACCTGGAGCGCTGCCCTTGACTTGGCTCAAATTGCCCCACTTGTCAGGTCTGATGGATTTTGGCTAAAAATAAAAGCAAAAAGGGGCCCCTGACAGGCGGATTAATGAACTCAGCAGTGCACCCCCCCCTTAACCGAGCTGCCACATTGTGCAGCGTCTCTCCGGGGTCCCGATGCCTGAGAAACAAGGCGTGCACGGCCCCGACAGCGCTCTGTTACAACAAACAAAACATCCCTTTTCCTTGTGCGGCCGCTGGGGAGATTTTGCGAAGGAGTAGAGCGAATGCAAGATGAGCCAAGTGAGTGGGAATTCCTGCACTGCCCCCCCCCCCCTGCTCCTCACCACCACCTCTGTTATTCCACCCTACGCACATTCCGCCGCCACATTCATAGCAGCAAAAAAGAAAGAAATCCTAGCAAAACAGCAGCAGCAGCAGACTGGACAGGACAACCCAACCCAAACAAATACAGCCGCAGACGAGTCTGAGGGCTTTTCCCTCGTCCTGATCAGCGACCGGACCTCAAACGCAACAAATGGCAGGTTCCAAATGTTTGAATGGTATATCCTTTGATTTTGACACGCCTTTCACCACATAACCATCAGAGCCCCATGCTGGTTTAGCTGGGTTTTAATCCCTTCATTTATAGGCTCGTAATACGGTCACTGCACGTCTTAGCGTGGCAGGATACATATTGTTATTTACCCATAAATACCATCAGTATGTGGGTGGTACTACACATGTTCAAGGACACGTTTAATGAAAAGAGTGTGTCCTTTTCTGCCTGTATGTCTTTTTCTAAGTTCTAAGTGGATTTAGGGATCCAGCCAGCTGAGACACTGTTTTCACCGTTTCCAGTGATGCCAGCAGTATGTAGAAGAAAAGAGCTTCTGATGTCCCTTTGCCCACACCTTTCTGATGCTTGAATTAGAACTTTCTGACACCAACAAACCAATATTCAGTCCAGGCAGGGTAAGAAAGCATGGTGGATCTGGCCTGCTTTTCTCAAGTTCTCTCGTCTAGCCTACAAAGAAATGTCTGGCTCGCCATCAGGGACAGTACAAAAACATTGGCCTCGTATGTGTTCTGATTGGCGGCACTTTGTACGGACCAGTAATCCCGCTTGCAGGACGCTGCAGATTATGAATGCGCTGCTCGTACTGCAACAGCACACGGACCCTGACTCGTTTCCAGAGTGACCGTCTGGGGGCGCGGCTCCTTTAAATATTCCTTTACCGTTTGCCATATGTGAAGCTCGTACGAGGTCTGCACGGGTGTTCCAGACTGCCATCTGGATCCAATCAGAGACCACAAATACAGATGTAGTGAAAGCGCTTGGTAGCAGCGCGGGCCGCCCAGCCTAATGAATGGGGAGAGCGCATTCTCAACCCCTGCAACAGGTCAAGCGGCAGGCGTGGGCTTCACCTCCACTCACACACACACACACACACACACACGAAGCAGAGGGCAGATCAACTGTCGGGGAGAGGATTCGCCTCACCTTGCCTCCCACGCCACCCGAGAGTGTCCTGAAATATCCCTCCTCCGAAAACAAAAGAACAAAATGGCAAGAGGCGATACGTGATACAGCAGGGTTAAAAATAGAGTTGCCGCTGACGGGTAGGCCAGTGTTTGGTGACTTGTGCGTAGCGCTCTTGGTTTCCAACCCGGGTAGCTGTGGTTATGAATCCTGCGGCTAAGCTAAGCTAAGCACTTATCAAAAGTGTCAAAAGTAGAGATGTTCAGTCAAAATCACTCCGGTAAAAGTAGGACTGATTCAACTCAAGTGAAAGTGAAAAAGTACAGGCTCTGAAAGGAACTCAAGGTAGAATTTCTAAAGCATCCCTATTGGCTGTTTATTTGCAATGCTGACTGAATCTCGCTTCATATTTTTCATTAAAAAGAAACATCGATAATTCCCCTCAAATGCATTCAAACTAGCCTGTTTTGAACACAGACACAGTTAGCTGAAAATATATTGAGTATTTGTATGTAGTTCCATCCCACCTCTGACACTTTCGGAAATAGTGAACCTGAACTTGAGAACGGAGAGAATGAAACATTCTCACACACGTCAAAGTGAAGAACGTCCTGTTCAGCGGATTTAAAGGGTCTCATGGTATGTGAGGCATAAATGATCTGCCCCAGGAGACCACCTTTTCAGTGGGGGGGTTATTTTGTTTTGATGCCACCGTACATGGCACACCACGTAGCGGATCATCAAAACATTACATCATGCAGGAAAAATCCCTGAGAGAAGCTGCAGGCTTTCCCTACTGTGGTTTCACTGCGCATCAATCAAAGCTCGGCGGGCAAAGAAAGGCATCAGAGGGAGAGGAGCTCCTGAAAGCCGCTTGTTTTCCTGCAAAGTGTTAACAGGCCGCTCAGTTCAATGAGGGGATCAGACTCCGGAGGTGGTCTTTGCTCCAGGTCGGGCTAAAGTTGGAAAAAAAAAAGCCTCAATGAGGAAGGAAATTAACATAAAACAAAGTGTCGTAATATTGTCTTTCTCTTCATGTGTGCGACTGAATCAAAGTGTGCTAAAAGTGCAGCGTTTCTTCGTGCAGAAGACGGGCCGATTCAAAGACATTCCAGCGGCATAAAGGGAATCATTTCTCCCACTCCGTGTCAGAAGTGCATGCAACATGCCTCAGAGTGACAGGAACAATGGCCTCTTTCACTGCCCTGCGCCGGGGCTGGGAGACGGGGAGGTGCATCATGGGAAAGCAGACGAGGCGGACAGGCTCGTACAGTTGGGCGCTGGATGCTTCAGGGGGGCCTCGCGCAAAACCCCGGCAACAAGCGGCGGTGCTCGAAGGCTTCCAGGTCGGGGCCACGTGTGAGCTGTGTGCTGTGTAAAAACACTCGGAGGGCACGGAGACCTCACAACGGCTGAGTTCACGGCAGGAAAAAAGTGAAGTTCCACAAGTGTGACGGGAGGTTTTCACTTGTTTATGACGTACAAGCACATATTAGAAATATAGAGTGTAATCCGTCTGAGATCTTAAACATGTTTTTCTGCCTTATTTCAAGATGTTGAACTAACTCACAATTCTTTGAGCGTTTCATAGGAGAAAAAAGAAAAGGGAGAAGATCAGCTCAGGTGCATAAAGCATTTGAAAAGCGTGTCAATGCCTCAGGAAATCTCTCTACATGAATAAGGATTTATTTTTAGATCATGGGATCCCTTAAATTCGGCATTCTATTGTTCGAAAGCATCTTTCCAAACAATATAAGTCACGGATGAAGTTTTGAGACGGAGAAAACCCTCTGGATACGTTTTGACATATTAGTTGTCTTAGACTGCATAAGAAGATTGGATTACGTGTACTCCTACGGCTTGGCTGGTTTTCCTCCAGTTTTTGGTAGACATGTTTTTAATAACCACACAAGTCAGACAGTTGGCCTGGGCAGAAACAGGAAGTCATTCAGGATTTAAGCTTAATTCTCTTACAACCCGAGGTTAAGAAAGAACTTTAAGCGACCGCATTCAAATGTTAACGCAGCCTTGCAAAGATGTTACAGTTTCTAATTCCTCAGTACTCTGTGCAATATGCAAAAATAAATGTTTAGGGTTCACTTGCACATTTATTGCACCAATCAAATTGCAGGATCAATATCATCGACCGGCACCAGACGTTGTCTGTTGTATAGATTGTATAGAAGTCCCCACTTCTCTCCTGATTTATTCTCTCAGTAAACATTGTAAACATGAGTTTATCGTCTCAATTTCTAGTTTGAGTCTTCTTCAACACAACAGCATGTTCATTCAGTCGATTATGGTCCACTTAGAGTCAAATAGACCATAAAGCTTTAGGGCGGGGCTACCTTGTCATTGACGGGTCGCTACCATGGCGGTTGACCGTTAACTCTTTCACTGCGTGTTTTCACCTCATGAAAGATCATTTTAACATTCTGGTCGCCTAAAAAGCTCTTATTCAGCGTCCGGTTGTACTAAGCTCCAACTCGGATGGCGAAGTCCAAACAAAACAAGATGGCGAAGGCAAAAAAAACAAGATGGCGAAGGTAAAACAAAAAAAAAACAAGATGGCGAAGGCAAAAAAAAAAACAAGATGGCGAAGGCCAAAATTGCCATATTCAAGGCTTCAAAACCTACGTCCATGACATCCAGGCCATGAAGCCAACTGAAGACTAGTGCAGTAGGTGCTGTCATTACATTACACACACACATATAAATATATATATATATATATATACACACACACATTTATATGTATCCATATTTACATCGGGTGGAGGACTCATAGGCCAGAGCAACCAACATGCGGCTGCTGCCAGAAGTAAAAGTCTCCATGTTGAGCTGGTCTCAGGGCGTGACTCACAGATGCCAGCGCTCCACGTGGTCTGGTCTAAGTACTCTGACAACTTGTAGTCTTACTACAGCAGCTTTAGCCCAACTATATATACGTTAAGCCACAAACCCTGGCTATGAGACTAACAGCTCCGGGACAAAGAAGGCCTTTGTGTCGGCCAGTGGACTCTTAAGAAAAGCAGGGATAAGAGTTCTGACTTCATATCCACGCGAGAGCTGCCATAAAGAGATCTGTGAGCAGCATGTCACTTCAGAGTTATAGTTTCCTCTTCTAACAAGCACATATTCATACTGGGATACTTTGCATGAATGTAGATATATATTTGTACTTGTATATTTTAGGGAGAGCGTTCACCTCATTTATTTTGTGAGTTTGAACGGTCACGGCGAAGCTTGTTGAAAGATTTATACGAGCAGTCGGATCAATTATCATTCAACATCGAGTCGACTACAGTCGCTTTTGACGCACCTGCAAAGGAAGTCAGAGAAGGAAGCTTTATTTCCTTAGCAACAGTAAGTTATAAATGAATGTGCTTTTCTCTTGTTTGACAGCCGAAAAGCCTTCCATGTTTTCGGTTTTATTGGAGTTGTTTCATTCATATTCTGCAAACGTATTTCTTTTCTTCTCTTCTTTTAGGGTTTTTTTTTTTTTTTTACGTTTAAACAGAATAGAATGCATGAATTACATTTTTCCACACTGCTGGGACTAAATCTAATAAATATCAATTGTAAATTGAAAACAATCAGAGTACAGCAACGCCTGAATTTCTGCTTGTGTGCGTCACAAACGTGTGCCTCGGCTTCACGTCTCACCACAACAGGAAAATAAACAAACACAAAACAAAAGCAGCCTTCCTGCCAACACGAAATAACGTGTTGACACGCAAAAAACAAAAAAGGTGGAGTTCTGCACAGAGTTACTCACAGACTTGTCCTTCATCGTACGATGGAGATTAGTGATCATTTATCCACGAGCGCCGCACGGTCACACTGACACATCTACATCGCTATCAGCCAGAGAGACTCACAGAAGCCAGGTACATGATTGGCAGGTCGCTGGTGCGCGGGTAGGGGTGTGTGTGTGTGTGTGTGTGTGTGTGTGTGTGCTGCCCATGCAGAGTGAACACAGACCCTCCTATCATCCACAATCTCACAGGAAAGCATTACAGAAACAAATACCACAATCCACTCATGTACTTTTAAATGTGAGGAATTCAAACGCAGATTTTGATTTGTCATTTTGCTACAATGACACCCGACAAAACGTAACAAACCCGACGCTAGATGAACGAGCTAAAAGTTTTCTATTTGAAGAACAAGTGTAAACTTACTTGGGATTTTCTAGAATTAAGAATCAGAAATAAAAGAGGGGAAAAAGGAGGGAGGATTAATCTACTTGTAGAAAATAAATGGTGTCTGATGTTACAATGTTGCTGCTCCTGAAACAAAGTTGATCTGCTTTCATCCTCAAGTCCTTTGTGGACAGAAAGCTTTCAGCTGCATCTCAGGAGAGACAGTTAGCGTCAATTACTCCGTCTGCTAAAGAATACCATTAAATGCTGTCAAAAGGCACAGAAATAATTAGATAGTACAGCTTGGGTTAGGATTTATTTCATTCAAATGTTTTATTTTGGTGCCTTTACTTTTTTAAATGTTTTTGCAGGGGTTACAGCATTTGTGATCCATAACAAGAGACAAACATGTCAAAATATTTGATTTCTTAAAAATGAGACTTTGCTGTTTTCCCCTATTTCGGTGCATCACTGCCTCTGAGTTCTTCTACAGTTGGTCGGAAATAAAAAACGTTTCAAGACAAACATTTGGTTGGAAACTACAATGTGTCATTTGTTATCATTTTAAATGCTTTGACGCAAAAATAAGCAATCTATTACACAAGAGGTTAAACAGAAGAGGCACATGGGAAAAGATTTTTTTGGTTTTAAACCAAACATTTATTTCTTAAACTTTTACGTTTTATTTTCTATACTAAAAAAAAACTCTCATAAAATGTATTTGTCTTTTTTGTGATTGGTCTTGACTTAAGAAATAGTAGTTTGACTCAACTGAAAGTCCATATTTTCAGATTTTTTTCCAATTTTTTTCCAGGGCTTTCAATCACCCTTTTTGTGGCGGCTGACTAAAATTCTTTAAAAAAAATAAAGACATGGCCATTGTAAATGTGGTTTACTTAAATAAATCTGTCTGCCAGTTTGCTGCTGAGAAACTGTAGTCTGGTATCGATACAAACCAGCTCACCATTGACTTTGATTAATTCAGTGTCAGTTTAGTCGTCTTATCTCAACACGGATTCCTGAAACAATGACACAGTAGATTTGGAGTCAGTTAAATTAAGGATTTAGTCTGTCAAACCCTCCACTGTCACTTTCCAAACAGCTGTGAAATCTCTTGTCTTTTTCTCTTCTTCTTCTCTACCTATTCTGCGTTGACTGATAACAATCGTGCAGCTCGACGTGAATGCTGAAAGCTTGTGGCTGCACGTTTGCGACACAGATACCGTGACGGTTTACGGCGGCCCGCTGATGGATCGCTGGTTTGGAGAAAAAGCTGCAGAGCAGAAGTGTGATGGATGAGCCTCTTGGAGAAGATGACTGCGATAGTTGACTAGCAGCGCGGCGTCAAGCGTTCCCCTTGTATACACGGCGGCGTTCAAACGCACTCGGCTATCAGAAAGAGAGCGAGCGGCGCTCGCCGAGCACCACCAGAACCAATTTGCTTCCTTCCCTCCAGACACGAGCGGCGAGTGAGATGAAAGGGAAGCGGTGCTACTGTAATCCATCTAAATGGCCGGCTCCTGCATCCTTTCATGTTGCCATGACTACTGAACTCAGCCGTCACCCACTCTTCCCACGTCTGCCTTCAGGTCTCAGTCTCTGTCGTTTGGAGGAACGCCGCTTTAATTGGACTTTAAACTTGTGCAATACTTTCTCCCAGAGAGCCGACATCACGCTCCGGCTAATTATTCCGTGTTGTCTTCAAATCTGAAGACTTTATTGGTGCGTCTGTAGTGGAGCACCAGAGCACTGAATGTCTGCCAGATTTGCCAGATAGATTTAGTCAATAATTCAATTCCTGTTCATGACTCTGGTGTTTAGTCTTGACCTTAAATAGCATCTTGATACCTTTTTAAATCAAGCTCCATTTACTAGCTTTGTTCCAGAGCTTTCTACCCCATCTTATGGTATTCCTGAGCGGCCGGAGATGAAGGAGTGGATGAAAAGCGCTGACAGATGTTTTAAAAACGTTGTCTTGTAAAAAGTAATCGGCTGTGGTTAGGGCGATGGAGGGTTTGAGAGGCTGTAAATGAATTACTTTTTTTAATTTTCCTTATTTGTATTTTTAAAGCGTAAACACACAAATTGCCACTATTTAACCTAATTAAATTTGATTTAATCACACAACCACCATCCCATTATTGACAGTCTGCTCAAACACAAATTATAATGGCAGTATTCTTTTTTTCTCAACCTGTAAAGAAATAAACATTGTAAACATATACATACAACTTATTTAATTTTGCCTTCAAAACGCTGCATGAAAAGTTGTGGGAGGAGAAACAATATCCAACTTCCTCTTGGCAATGTCTTCCTCAACACAAAGGCTTTAGCATGTAGGTAGAGAGAACAAAAGGTTCACTATATTGTTTCAGCAGTAGAAAAACATTGTTCCCTTCAAAGCGAGGTATAAAAAGTATATTTTTGGTAGAGACATTCAGCTACTGTACTGGCAACAGTAATGAAAAAAACAAAAGAGATGTCCTTACATGTAAAACGGTAAATAACCTGGACCCCTGATTGGCTGACAAGGCTGGTTATGGCTAAGGAGAAAACTGTTCGCACATAAAAGAAAAAATGTTTCAAAACTTCCCGACTGCAAGAGACCAATCACGACTGAGTCGACTTATGACGTGATGTCAAACTCAAATTGAATTCCCAGAAAAATATTCACCTTTAAAATCATACATGGGAGTATACGGTTGAAAAGTCACAGGCTGCCTTGTGTGAACATGGCTAGCTGGCAGACCTCGTGACCGCATAACAGCAGAGCGTCCATGACTCTAAACAGGTTGACCTTTCACCCTCTGACCCTAATGCATGTGACCGCTGCAGGTACACAGCAACAGTCTCTCACTGCACCGTGGACTTGGGTCATTTAGGTTCCCACTTCCTGACTCCAAACTCCCCAGGCCTCAAACTGACTGCACCTTGACTTGGGTCCTTTTTTCACTATAATTGACCTATTCTGGATGTGGCACCATTAAAAGCACCTTTTACTGCAAGAATCAGTAACTGCTGGCTATCATATGTCAACATCAGTCCTCCTAACGCCTGTAAAACCTTGTGCTCTGGGGTCATTTCCTCCAGTGACTCGGGATCACATTCTAACACCTCTTCCTAATGAGCGAGTGAATATGCTACGAGGGGACGAGGAGGCGGGATCTTTTTCAAACAAGTAGGCTCGTTATGTCACTTACGAAACCAAGTCACAAAAAGTACGGTAAAATAAGTCTACGTTGACCTTTGGTTAAACACGGGACACAAACGGGGATCTCCTGCCTAACCCATATGATGACACCAAAACAGCCTGCGTAGTATGACATCATCTCAAAATGTAGCAAAGAATTTCAACTTCAGGAAAATAATTCCGTGAGATGGATGTGCATGTGATCTGTTTCAGGCCAGTCGGCAGGGAAATATATTATCGTAGTATATCAAGAGGGACGTTATGAGGTAAAACAACGGGTATATTAAGCAAGAAAATCCACAAAGGGCAGCAGGAGGTGGTGGAGGATGAGTCAAACAAACACAGGACTTTCACCCAGGATGCCACAGTTTGTGTCCAGTGCTAAATGAACGTAAAACACACTGATTCACTATTGTTACGTAATGCATTGCCCTTGTTACATAATATTACATGAGAAAGACATCTATGGGCGATTGTTACGTAGTAGTTTTGTTGCCTAAGTCTAACCAATCGTTTGCCACAGTGTTAAACGTGTGGCAACCATGACACCAGACCGATACAAAATTTATGAAACGCATTTTTCAATGTCGAATGTATCGTGTGGTTTGCAGGAACGTTTATCCATAAACCAATCATTGATGCATCCAAGGCCCTGAAATGATTCTTTGGTGAAAGCAGAGTTTAGACTTGTGATTGTTGTGTTTTTACAGGTTCCTTCACTCCAAATTACAGGATGAAATCAGCATAAAGCTGGCTGACAAGTATCCACGCACAGATGACTCCCCCACAGGAAGGGCTGTATACACGGATTTAACCCAGCAGCACACACAGACTTTCATGTTTTCCACTCCACATCTGCGAGCGTGCGACAAATGGAAAACCCATCGGGGTAAATGTCATGCTCCCAGTTTTTTAATGCTTTCATTTCACAGCCCTTTTACGTCTGTAGAATTAATGTTCCCTTTCTTGCTCCTTTTCCTGTGCCCTGATTAGACTAAAAAAAAGCACGTCATGAGGAAAAGTATGAGGCGCAGTGGGACACTAGAGTGCGCAGACAGGATCTCCACCTATGGCCGCCTGTTGTGAAATGGCAGGAAGCCACCGCCGGCAAATCCTGCTGATCTCCTTGTAAGCTTACTGTTTTACAGTAGAGCACCGAGGCTCGGTACAGGAAGTGGGCACATTATTGCACTTCCACGCCCACAACCCCCCCCCCCCCCCTTCCCCTCCCACCACTACACCAACCCCCTCCCAACCACCTGTGCTGGTCTCACAGGATGCACCCCCCCCACCCCCACCCCCTCATCCTCCACCAACCCTCTTCTCCTCCCTCACACAAACTCCTTTACAGCTGCACTCCTTCACCCAATCACACGGCGAACACGTTTTGTTGTTTAATACACTCCACTGCTCCAACAACGTCAATGAAGAAGATACGATTCCATTTACTGGAAACCGCCTCAAAGTGCATGCAGCCGTTAAGAGGCTGGTCCCCAAAAACTAAAGGAAGATTCTCATCTATTTGTTTCATTTTGAATCTCGGAGGTCTCAGTTCACAGCTATTAAGGTGCTGAGCTTTTCTGATGTGCTTAAAAGTCAAATAGGGACATTTCAAACACTCTCCACACCAACATCAACTCGTATCTAAAAATCATGGTTCAGTTGTCGCAGTTGGATTAGGTTTAGGTAACAAGGTTGAGTGTAGGAAACGGAGGTTTGGATTCAAATAAGGATGTTTGTGACGTAACATCCGTTACGTACACAAATAAAGCTACGTTACATGTTTGATGTTCAGTATGTTACGTAAGTTACAAAATAAGAGAGCGGGACAATATAGGATTTTACTGTGGATGAATGGTGAATTACAATTATTTAAATATCTTCACGATCTTGCAAAAGACGTCTCATTCACTATCTTGGTAGAGAAATGAAAAATAGAGCCTTATTTAAAAAATAACAGATACATTTTTTTTTATTAATTCATTAATTTATCCTTTATTTTAGGATGATTTATGATCTTATTTAAGATTATTTGAATGTTTTTTACAAAAATTGTTAAAATATGTGTTTCTTCACAAGAAATCAAGTGACACCAGTATTGTATATATTACAGTATATGATTGTTTTTGTGCCATTTTCAGCATATTTTGAGGATTATCGTGAATCACAATAATTATGGCGGGATAATCATGACGAGACATTTACACATCGTCCCTTGCCTACACGGGAACACATCTCCTGGGTTAAAGTCCTGTGTTTGTTTGACCTAAGCGGACTTTGTTCCTGACTTCCCCCCTTTGCTTCCGTCATAATGACTTTGGCCAAATATTTGACCAATGGGGTCATTTATTTGGGAAATCAATCGGCAGGAAATGATGCGTTGTGTGACGTCGTTTAGAGAATGACTTAGAACTTCGTTTTTTGTAAAGTGAATCCAATCCATTCGATAGATAATTCTAAATAATAACGATGGACAGCGGTTGTTGTTTTTTTTCAGAGAAGACAAATCCATCACTCTCCATTTCACTACGCTCACAGCTGCTGCAACGGGAGTGTTTTGCTGTGTGGCGGTGGCAGGACTGGCAGTCGAACGGCGACTGGCGGTCGAACGACGGCGTCCTGCCACGAGGGTCATCCCGTTCCCCCCCCTCCTTCACTAAAACAATGACCTCACTGCCCGTACCAGGAATCCGCTGATTGTCTGAAATACCTTCCACTATGCTTGACTGAGCGCCACTTCTTTTTCCCATCGACCCGGAGGAGGCGGAGCGGGGGGAAAACGACCTTGGCAGGAAACATCCAGCCCAGCAAGATGGAAACTAGCTGCATTTGTTCCCTTTCAACTACAGTAATGGTTTCGATTACAGACAGTGACGATGATGCAAGCGTAACTCAGTAAGACTCATCTGGAAACACAGAGAGAGACGTTTGGCAGCGAAGTCAGGAATTTGAGATCGATGATGAAGATAAGATGTGCAAAAAATACGTGCCAGCCCGATACAGAAGGCCGATACTGAGACTTGAATAATAATACAACACTTTTTTTTTTAAATACGGAACATTATGTAGCGTGAACATTTTTTTTTACAGTTTTACAGCAGATTTTGAATGGCAAACTCATTAGAATTAAGCAACTTTATTACTCACTATTAACTTAATTACGAACTAATTTACATAAAGGACGTTGGCATCAAATGTGAGATTTGCTATTTTGTTATGAAGATACATATGTATTTTAATGACTTATGGTCTTGTATGAGAGCTTATTTTTAGACCGTTTTAGAACGTTCTTTTGTTAAAAAACAAAAACAAAAAAGAAGCCTTAAACCCCTTTTACGCCTGTGATGATGTCATTATGTAACACGCAGAACGTTACACAACAAAACTATTAAATCCTTTGCATAATATGTCAAAAACTTGAAAAACATACCGTTCAAATAACGTTATTTCCATTAAGAAATATAGCTCTCATTTTTCTACATTAATTGTTATATGATTTCAAGTAAAAGAAATGTTAGCTTTCGTCATACCGAGTTTAGAGGTATGATGCATTTGAAGACACTCAAATAAATGACAAAATCAATTAGCAAAATCCAGTATTTGAGCGTCTTAACTGTTAAAAGTAAGAATTATGGCTAGTGATTAGCTGGTAAATGTTAATCATTTTCAAAATAAATTAACAGAAAAAGTGAAAAAAGTCTGCATTTTTTCAACTGGGAATTTTGTGTGTTACGTTGATATATAATACAGATCGTTTTGTCAACTAAATTAATACTTGTATTGCAAAACATTTAAATACACAAGAAAGTTGCATTTTTTTTACACGGCTTTTCCTGTTTGAGTATCTCCTAACGTTCTGCTCACATAATAAAATAAAATATACTTTGATAGCATATTCATCAGCGTAGCTTTAACGCCCAGTCCTTTCTGCTGCATGCAGGAGTCTGTCTGGCTCATAATGAGCATAAACGCTCATTTAACAGCGCTGACTGTCATATTCACACACTGTAATAACACAGCGTTAACATGGCGACATTGTCATTGTTGCAGCGTGCACTTCAATGCCAGTGAGCAGAACAAAAGGGTGTCACATAAGGATATGACCTCAACCTGGAGAGGAAGGAGCACACAAACACAAACACAAGCATTCTTCTGGCGGAGCGGGACCAGCAAGAACCGACGGCGTTCACACAGACGCCTCTCTATCCATTTACAGCTGTGTTCGTACATCTTCGAACCGTTAAAAAGAACATGCTGCTTCTTCTGTCTTTAGCTTGGAGTCTTAAGTGAGTCTGACGGAAGGTTAAGAGATGTTATCCATCCCTTCTCTGCCGAGTGGAAAGTTTGGACGTCTACTTTACTGTTCTCCGTGTGTGAACTTCAGGCGCTTTGTGGAAGCTTGTTCGCCGTACTGCAACTTCTTTAACTGCTGGAGGGTATTTGAGTTTTCAAGCTTGTAGAGTTTCTATTCTTATTTATCACTTTCCTCTATCTGTACTTATTTCTGTCCTTGTGCTGCTGCAACACCTGATTCTCCACTCTGCTGATCAGTACCGTGTCGTAGTGAATTTACTTTCACTTTACTACACTCTCACAATATCTATTCCCTATGAGAGCATGAGATTTGTGTTGTTACTTGGTAGGTATATTTATTCCTCCTAATTAAATCAGGTGCAGGATACGGGAGACGGTGATAACAGTTTAACTTAGCGCTAACTTAAATTTTGGATTAAAAAAGTCTGAGATCAAACTGACATTGCAACCTAAACAGAAATGTATTCTTCTGCAGACTCTGGGGGCAAATTATGTGAATAAAACTGAGTTTCTGAAATACTTCTGAACTTCTGAAAAAACATGTTATGAAAAGAAACACAAATTTCCAAATGTTCAAATTCAAATGAGACAATTTAGAATTCCCGGAATCAGAAAACACTACAGCCTGAATTCAACCATGAATTTAACTCATTTAAATGGAATCTTTCAGAAGTTTAAACTAGATGTAAAGATAGTGGCAACATGATTAAACCCTGGCTTAAAAACTGAATCCTTGTTGCTAAAAGCCAGACTTAGTCCCGAGAAGACAGTTTGACCTCGGTGATGCCCTCCAGTCCCCTGCCAGTCGTAGTAGTAGTGCTCCACTAATCCAATACAAACAGGACATTACACTGCGCTAAATCTTTTCTCATCAGTCACCACTTTACACGCGGCTCATTCTTCTAAACTGCTCCAATGGCTCCTCAACTCCTGCCCTGCCTTCTTCCATTCCACCGCTTTATTTTCCAAAGCTATTAGCACCAGATGTGCATCACTTTATTAGCTCAATGTGTTTTGCACACTTGCAAACTCGCGGATGACCACAGGACGGGTTACTAAAGAGGATTAACACAAGAGTTCAGAGGGCGATGCTCGGTGAGATCATCACATGGGTTTGATGTGGGATGATTTACCTCTCTGTAATTTACAGGCAACACAAGAACCAGACAAAGCAAAACAATCAGAAATCTGCCCGTGGCGTTCTAGATCCGACAGCTTCTTGGCAAGTGTCTCCGGCAAACGCACCGACAGGCACCGACTCCGCCAACCGCAGACTGATGGCAGCTGGCTCTGCCGAGAGAATGCAATCTGGTTTCACACGGCGGTGCGCGGCGCTGCCGTGAACGGCGGGAGGAGGCGAATGAGCAGCCGTGATATGACGGAGACAGAAAGGGGGATCACAAAGGAGAGAGGGGGAGGAAACAATCGCCTTTGGTGCAACGTGCAGCAGGATCTTAGATTTCTCCCGGCAGTGCTGCTCCATCGACGCCTCACGCTGGCAGCAGCCCAGTCAAACATGCCTTTGTGCTGACGTGGGAGAGCTATGGGAACATGGGCTTTTTTTTCTGGCCAAGGAACTGACTTGGGATGTTGAGCTGTGCTGGTGGGGGTTACTCAAATATCCTCAGTGATGCAAACGATCCTTTAATGATGCAGAGAGAGAGGGGGGGAGGTGGGGGGAGTGGGATTTGCAGCTTTTTGCTCATTTCTGGAAGGTGGGGTCCGCTTTGCTTTGACACCCCTCTTCTGCTCCGATAAAATGATGCAGTTTTAGCAGCTTCAGGAGAAACCCGTCTACCACCACACAAGGAGGTCACCCGCATCACTTCCAACTGCAATTTCATGAATCATTAACCCATAAGTGTTTGGTTACTTTCGAAACACAGGCTGCTGCTTTTGTCATCATCGCCGTTTTAATTAGCGCGATAGGAACTTCAACAACATTAAACGTGATTACTTATCACGGGCTCGGCGCAAAGCTGGAGGAGCCGGGTCCTGGACGGTACAGTTCAGAATAGGAAACATGAATGGGGGGTTGGGTGGGGGGGGCAGGGTCACATGAAGGGATCCTGTTGCCGTGTGGGATTTCAGCTGTGGCTGGGAACCCTGAGGGACTCATTATGTCGATATCCCCAAAAGAGCCTGTTCAGGCTGGGAGAAGTTCCCAAGCCGAGCTCAAGTTGAGAGATGTTCTCCCTGTTATATAATAACCTCATTAGGACTCATCTTTTCATAAAGGGCTTGGTTTATTTTGAGGAATCTTAAAATAGAGGAAGAAGAGAAAATCATTTTTATCGTTACAAATTGTGGATGCTTTAAACCCAACAAAAAACATCCCTATTTTTTTCTGTTTTAGCAAGCTTTGAGGGATTACATCGTTTACTTAAAACCTGAGTGTCTGACAGGTTGAATCCAGTATTTTTACACCCGTCTCATTTTCAGCCAAAGAAATCAAATAATAATTAATAAACTTCAAACGCATTAACTTCTCATCAAATACCCAGAAAATATGGGTGACACCTAATATCACAGATTACAATGCATTATTATTGGCTTATACTACTTCTGTTTAACTAGTTATAAGCACTCATACGTTTATAATGTAATAATCATAGCACATTAAAAGGCATTTAATAATGAAGTTCAAGTTAAGGATCATAGTGTTTTTTTCCCCACAGGTGTAAAACATTATGTTTTTATAGTGCATTATAATCACTGTTATAATACGTTTATAAGTTACTCTAAGTGTTCGCTGTTTAAGTAAATAATAACAACAATAATAACAATAATTTATGATATTTCATTAAATCGATGCCAGAACAAATCCCACAATGACCACTTACAGGAACTTATAATGACATTAATCCATTACTAATATGGAAATAATAATGCATTATGGTCCTTGTAAAAACAGGTCATATACTTGAAAGTGATTACAAAAAGCTTTACAATGTGCGAGTTATTGTTATAAAGCATAATTAGTGCTTCTAACTGTAATTATATGATGCTACAAGCAGATTATAACAAACTCGTCTGGTTAAAGCGTTGCATGTGGGGGATGATGGGGAGCTTATTATGCCATTAATATCTATCTAATATATAAAGTGCTGGGTCTAACCTCAACCAACATCACTAACGTCATTTTAAAGGAGACACATCATGCTCATTTTCAGGTTGGTACTTGTATTCTGGGTTACTACTAAAACACGTTTACATTCTTTTGTGTTAAAAAAAACACATTATTTCCCCTCATGCTGTATGTCTGTATTCACCTGTATTCACCATGTGTCTGAAACGCCGCGTTTTAGCACCTGTCTCTTTAAGACATCCTCCCGAAAAAGCCTGGAGCGCTCTGATTTGGACTGTGTCCCATTTTGCATACATGCAGCAAGTTATACTGCATAACAACAGCATACAAATACACATTTTGATATTGATTTAAATAATTGTCTGTTGCCCAGGTGATAATAGCATCATATTGTTGTGTACACCTCCTTAGAAGTAATGTTATCATGCTACAAAGACACATCTTTCCTGTAGTAAAATGAATGGGGGATTAAAAATGACTGGAAAACAATGCACAGGTATTCTCTGGATGCAGATATCAGCTGACACAGCCTCTAAATAAAAAAATGCAGTGTGTAAAGTTGTCCGTTTGCAAAACTAAAAAAATATCTATATTTAAAACAAACTTAAAACAGTGCACAACTGCACTGATCGGCGAACAGATCTTAGCAGGACGCTTGAAATCACAATTATACAAGAAACCAAAATGTATATTTTCAAAAAAATATTATTATACAATGTAGAGCATTTGCTATGGAGGGCAGAAATGTAACTTATGATTGAATTCCTATTTTTACTCATATGCAAAAAAAAAACAAAACAATGAATGACAAATAAATATGACTCAGGTGTAAGCAGGAGGAATAAAGGCTGGCAGATATGATGAAGTGACATTTAAGCCCCACTGAGTCACCGTGGGGGTTTACACTTCTGGACAGCCCCCCTCCCCCTTAAGAAGCAGAGGATTTGCCATGCACGGGAAAAGAAAGGGGGGTGTACTGTACAGAACAAAAGGCTCCTTGCGTAAAACTGCGCATGAGTGCCGCCGCCACACGCACGTGTTGTGAAAGCAGAGCGACGACGTCTTCGCATTTCGGCTTCCCGTTAAAATGCCAGTGAGTAGATATTACTACGCCGCCGCAGCACTGACACGTGAAGGATGCGGGGTTTGGAATGTCACCGAAATAACGACAGTTGAAGATGGAGGATGATGCTCGGTGCCACCACCATCATCATCATCACCATCATCACCATCGCGTTGCATCAGCACAAACAGACAAAGAGGCTGCGATGCCGCGGATGTCACTGCCCCCCTCCCCTCTCCCTTCCCCTAAAATGCTGTATCACCGCATTAATGGCAGCATCACTCCGCTCCATGGTGATTTCGGGCACCTCATCGCCGAGTCGAACACGTGGCGATAGAACAATAGTGTCCCGAAACAAACGCGTTCTAATTTCTACCGAATGCGCAATGCTGGCTGACGCGCTGGGCGCGCACGTGCTGCCTTTTATTCCGCGACAGACTCTGCGAAACATACGATGACATCTATAATAAACTTTGCCTCAAACGACGCCGGAGTTGCACTGAATGTCTAATCGGGGTCTTTAACGGCTCGTTTGCGTAACGGCGTCCAACGGATTCGTTACGGGTTTATTTACGCAAAAGAGTTTCCCCACGTAAAATACTATTTTACCTTTCATGTATTTGTATATATATAGTATATATTTATATCACGACTTGTGCGGCACAGTGCATCAGCACATCGCTGACTCCGACATGACAAGAGTGACAGGGACTGACTAAGCCACTACAGCCGCAGCCATCCACATGACAATGCAGGAGCGCGCGTAAAAGACGCAGCTGTTTTGATAAGCAGTCACTACTTGATTGTTTTTTTTTTAAACCCAGTGTGTTGTTTTATGTGCTTTTATTTCTTATTTAAACATAAAGGTGGTAACGATAATGAAAATGATATTCTGAATCGACACCGTCGTGCGGTTGAGGTGATTCTATTGGCTGTCGGAGCAAACAAGGCTCGTCCTTACACAGCAAATATTTTGATGATTTTCCCCCCATGTGGATTAATGAGTAGGTTCAGATGCAGATGCGCTTCTGGAAATGTGCTAGTGCACTGTAGTATCATCATAATAATAATGATAAAAATAATAATAATAATAATAATAATAATTTTATTCGTGTGCAAATACAATTTGCTTAACGTGCATGTAGTGAATGAGAGGGGGTTTAATGACGCTGCAAGTGACAGACAGCGTGTTATTTGATGAAGCAGCGGCATGCCTGACCCTCCGCTGGGATCACCAACGATTCTACTTTGCAAAAAAAAAAAAAAAAAAAAAAAAAAAAACTGAAAAAGGGAGCGCAGACGGCGCGTTGACTCAAAGCACAACAGGATGTGGTACAGAGTTTGCGTTTCACTCCCGAACCCGCGTTCACACCCCAGCTCATTACACTCCCGCAACAATTGCACCGCCGCCAAATCTCCAGTCATGCGGGCTTGGTTTTCTCTACTACTACTATGACTCCTTCTCTCCGTGGATGAGCGGCGAGCAGGACTTTCTCCTCCCGGGAGCGCGCCGCTGCCACACTTGAGCAAGTTTGCAACTGTTATGAGAGCATCAGCGGCAGACCCGAGACTGACAAACTGCAAACTCTCTCTCTCTCACACACACGCACACAAACACACATTTATACATAAACCACAGGGAGAGACGTGCACGGCAGCTCACCTTTTGACTTCCTATTCTGCTCGTATTCCAGCGCTTCGCTCCGTTTCCCACATTGACTTCTTTCACATGATGACTCGCTTTAGTCGCTTCCTCAAAGCCTCCCGGCTGCAGAGACGTGACTTCTTCTACGATGCTATTTCTCACACACACAAAAAACAAAACACGCACAACGTCTGTGGCTCTGCCGTCTGTTGTTGCCGCTGTGTGGACGACTGCGCGCGCGCGTGTGCGTGCGTGTGTGTGTGTGTAAAGTGTGCGTGGCGATCCCGCGCGGCGTGCCGCTCCGTCTCCGCTGTTTGTTACACTCGACTGGAACGCCTACTCTCGGCCGCTACATTGTTGACATTCGGCCGCTGACGTCACTCTATCCCCTCATTCACAACATCCTCAGCGCGGCGCGGCTTTGCGTTGGTGCTTGCTGGAGGCGCGCGCGTACGCCTGAGAACGTGCGCAGCGGAGCTTGGAGAATCGCACTGCGGGCTGCTCGTTCAAGTCCCTCCCCTCGCGCTCGCTGGTTCGGCGCCCCCCCACCACATTCCCACTCCCTCCTCTCCTCGCGACGCACATACACGCGCGCACCCGCACGAGCGCGCGCGCACACACACACGCCGGGAATAGAGCGGTGAAAGATGACACAATGCATTTTTTCCTCAAGCTGCAGACGCAAACGTTATCTTCTCCCTGAAAACGCTTAAATGGGGAATGGCACTTCATGTCAGACCAAATAGATAAATACATACAAATTATTAAGAGCTTCACGGATGAATGACAAGCTCAAAAGCATGGAAATTGGAAAAAAAAGAAAAGAAAAAAAGCTATTTAACAATTTGAGACCATTGCACTTGAGACAATAGAATGATATGACAAAAAAAATGAAAAGCTGTCATAACTGTAATAGCAGCAAAACAGCTTGAAATAACTACATTAATAAATTAACAATACAACTTAGAATACATAAATCACGAATAACACATTAGCATAAGTCTGACTGTGTCATACTTATCAATATTGGTAAAACTCAGATTTGGTGACGCACCCCACATGAGTCTAGATTTTCAGATCTGAATTGCTTGTTGGCATGGAAACAAGGCAATGAAAAAGCACTAAATAAAAAACATGAAGGCAAAGTGCAAAAGAAAGACATTATGATCATTAAAATAGAATTAAGACGTCATTAAAGAGCCATGGTAAAGGTGGACAAAACCAAACTAAAATAGAATAACACAGGTATAAATAAAAGTTACAGTGCAGTGTTAGAAAATTATCACTTACCTTGAAAAATGGCAAACAGAAAGGTCTGAAAATGGTTTGTCTTCTGGAAGTTTAACAAGTTTACTGAACCAAATTATATCACTTCAAATAGAAAATGCTTTAAACACCTTTATCCAAATTTGAAACAAAAATAAGGTAATATTTTGACACCAGGCGAAAAAGTTAAAAATGATCGCAATTATGCAGCCAAAATAATTACAAATGTTATCCTGATAATTATCAAAATATACTAAATCTCTTTAAATGGCATTCTGGAATCACTTTATCTAACATTTTGATTCATTCTTTTAAGTAAACATTTTTGGTGGAAAAACAAACCATCTTAGTTAAGGTAATCAAAACTCATTAGGTCGCCCCTGCAGATATAAAGGATATTTTTAAATAAAAATAGCAATATTATCTATTATTTCTGATATGATGATGTCAGTATCTTTAAAACCAGGGTACATGATAGTCTACTTCTTAGTCCATCCCTATTTGAGACAGAGACTGTGAATGCTGCTTCCAGCTGCTGGATCAAAAACGCGAACCGGAGACCTTTTTGATCTCCTCATCATCATCCATCCATCCATTTTCTACCGCTTATCCTGTATTTAGGGTCGCGGGGGGGGGGGGCTGGAGCCAATCCCAGCTGTCATTGGGCGAAGGCAGGGTACACCCTGGACAGGACGCCAGTCTATCGCAGGGCTGACATGTAGAGACAGACAACCATTCACGCTCACATTCACACCTACGGGCAATTTAGAGTCATCAATTAACCTATCCCCATCTTGCATGTCTTTGGACTGTGGGAGGAAGCCGGAGAACCCGGAGAGAACATGCAAACTCCACACAGAAGGAACCCGGGCCGACCCGGGAATCGAACCCAGGACCCTCTTGCTGTGAGGCGAGAGTGCTACCCACTACACCACCGTGCAGCCCTCCTCATCATCATAATTATCTTTAATTATTCTTTTGTCGTTAGTAAGTCATGTGTTTTATTGATAATTTGTGGGGGTCATGATTAATTGTTGTAAGCTCTTTCTTCTCTATTTTCATAGAGGCACATCTCATCACCGTTGAGGGTATCAAACCATTCAATACGGCTCTGATTGGTCTGGATGATTCATTAATCACGCAGACTCACACTGTGTGATGTGTTTATGTCTATAAGTTTCTTGCTCTGTGGCGTTTACTAGTCAACGCCTGATGAAGAAATTAGCTTGTGGAAAATGTAATTAAAGGGGAACTATGCCGACTTCAGTCATGTTATTCATTAGGTCTAAGACAGTCTTAAAATATTAGTGAAAATGAACAACTCACTTCTAAAAGAAAAACTAGAGTGCTAAGTGTGTTTCACACCTAAACTGCTTGGTTCGGTTAAAGCAAATATCCATTTGCTCTGTGAGCACAGTACATTTGGGCTGTGTGAAAGCTGTCAAACCCAGGTTCGGATCAAGCAATCAAGCAGATCAACCGAACCAAGCCCGCCTGAAAAGGTGGGTCTGGTGGGCTTCGTTTGTGGTGTGAAAGCAAACCAGTGAAGGAAGAGACCATATTTGGACTGTGGAGGAGCGACGGTTGGATCTGATGAACTAAAGAGCGGAGCAACCTTACTGGATCACAATCCATCTGGATCCTGGCGTGAAGCTGTTGGCTAACTGCATTGGTAGCGACCTGTCAATCACATTTAGGCCCGCCCTCAATCATAACCTGCTTTATGGTCTATTTGACTCTAAATGGATCATAATTCTCTAAATGAACATCATACTGTATTGGAGAAGACTTGAAACTAGAGATTGAGACCATAAACTCATATTTACAATGTTTATTGAGATAATAAATCAAGTGAGAAGTAGGATAATTCAATATTATAAGAGGAGTCGCCCCCTGATGGCCAGCAGACAGAATACAGAATACAAGGGTTACTTTTGACTGTATTTGGTGAGAAAACCAGTTATGTAGGAGATCATTTTCAAGTTTCCAGAAGTGAAAAACAGACCAAAGCAAACAAAGAAAGATGCAAATGCATGACACTAAATGAGCGGAGCGAGGTGGTGGGAGGGAGGTAAGCCGGAGAGCGCCACTCGGCTTAAACATCAGCCATGTGAGGGAGGCAGGGTGTTTTGTTCTGGAAGGAGCTCACATCCTATACTTGGACAAGCCAACGCTCACTGGAGATGTTTTAATTTCTAATGTAAAAAAAAAAAAAAAAACTACCCCTGGGGAGTTTGCATGTAATTATGAATTATCACAGACAGGCAGACGGCCCTTCTTCATAGCAGCAGTCACTTCTCACAGGATATTCCATGAGTGGCATTCAAAGAGCAGCTCCCTGTGTTGCTGCATGCATTAAACTGGTGATTTGAGACGCTACTGCGACTGACATCAAAACAACACCACCAACAGGCGTTTGTTATTGGCATGGAGAAAGCATCAAAGTAAGTGAGATTCCGAAAAAAAAAACACATAATCGTGCATGCTGAATGCAAAGGGAGGTGATGATGCTATTTTATGTTGATGAGTAGGGCAGCCTATGCAATACGATCTAAATAATGACAAATAAGTATGTCATTATACTTGAATTCCTATTGTCATCACAAAAGACTATAAACCTTTACTAATACAATAAATCACCTGTCTATAACAAGGTTGCCCCGCCCTAAATCATCCCCTGCTTTATGGTCTATTATACTCTAAATGAACCATAATTTATTAAATAAAAATCATGCTGGATTGAAGAAGACTTGAAACTAGAGATTGAGACCATAAACTCATGTTTTCAATGTTTACTGAGATAATAAACCAAATGATAAGTAGGATACATTTTTCATTGACTTCCACGGACTCAGACTTCTTCTTTAAAAGTTGCCCCCTGATGGACAGTACAGAACATGCAAGTATATTGCACTTCAGCATTGGCTTTGCTTCAACTGGAGGTTGTCTTGTATAGCCTATGTATTGATTTAAACGCACACTTAGCTAACAACAGTTAATGGTTAAAGCTCTCTGTGTCTTTAAAACATGTGGTATCATGAAAATAGAAAGGTTATTGTGCAAAAGCCTGTCTTGGTTTTGCCTATAATTACAGGGAGAAGTCACTAGAAGGCATATAGTTATGTTTAGTGTTATATTTAAGGAGGTGACAAGAGACTGAGACAACATTGCTGTCTTAATGCCATTTAAATTCCATAAACTGGAGACCATTTATGTTCATTCATGTTGGAGCACCCACTTGCATTCTCTCTACTGGCCATGAGGGGGCGTCTTACAAAGAGAAGTCTGTTTGCATGTCAAGTCAATGAGAAAATGACCCTAATTCTAACTTGATTTATTATCTCAGTAAACATTGTAAACATGAGTTTATGGTCTCAACCTTTAGTTTCAACTCTTTGTCGATTTTGGCTACACAGTATGATATTTTCCAGTTAATAGAGAAACATCAGTCAGTTGTCACAATCAGTTTCCATACATGTGTAACAGTTTCAGTCTTTTGAAATATAAAATCATTGTAGTTTTATATTTCCTTACACAAAAAAAAATGAGAATTCACATTTCAGTTCAGTGTAAACGCTGCTTCCTGACAGGCTCTATAAACACATTTTATTAGTTTGCTTAATCCTTAATCGGTACTTTTTGCACATGCAAAGTCAGCTTAGCTCTAAGAAGATGACGGGCACAGATTTCACTGGAGCTTGCACACACTGCCAGTGGAAATGAATGCATTATTAATAATTTAAAAGTTAAATGTGACAGAAGAAAATCAGAGGTGCCCTGGAATAAGCAGCTAAATGCTAAATAAAAGTACGGCAACTAAAAAGGAGAATTACAATCTGTCAAAGGGGGCTGATTTTTTTTTGGGAGTCCAAAAAAAACAGTTTTGACAATCCCGAAGCTAATCCCTTAGATTAGTTTAGGTATTCATATTCATCCACGCAGAAACCTTCGAGACATCTGAGGGTATTTTTTTTCTAACTCTGAAACCTAAAGTAGAGCTGAGCAAAGCTGGGCCGGAGGCCTTCAGCAGGCAGGAGCGGACCCGTGTCTAAAGGGGGCTGGGAGACGAGCCTCGACTCCTCTGTCTAGCGGTGCGTTCACAGTCGACGTCTTGCTCGTGCTCCCAATGCACTAAATGCATGAGGAGAATTTAATTACAGAGTATAAACTCCCTGAACACAAACACACACACACACACACACACACACACACACACAGAGCAAGCTTTGGCATTCCTGCACTTGATGACCTCTCCTCGAGGCCTTTCCCAGAGAGGAGGCCAACTGAAGTCGGGTGGCGGAAACGTGGGGTGGGGGTGAAAGAGTCTGCGGAGTGATGGCATGGGCCTCGCCTTCCCGCCCAGCACACATACTGTGGACAAACACTGTGTCCTTATGTCAGGAAGTCTAATTAGATGTAATAAAAGCAGCATGTGAAACGTCTGCTTTTCCGCCGTCATAGAAAGAGGAAGCTCCGTGTCGAGGGAGGCCCAGCCTGCGGAGGTTCTGAAGCCCTCAGCTTCAGGACGTGGCAAATGCTGCCGATTGTGCAACGCCATAGGAATGTTATTGTTCAGTTCACTGGTTGTTGGACGAAAAATTTCGTCCTGTCATGGATGACTTACTGAGGACTGACTGATGACGGCGTGTCTACGTCAATGGGTGTTGCTTTTTAAACCAGCCGTGCAGGTACGCAAAAGTACTGCTCTCACACACACTACGTGCAACAGCCGGACGGCTCGAGCCAGGTGGTCTCTGCGTGTCACTCATTGCTTGATTACGTTAACACTAACAGGTTAAAAATAATATTCACTGTTTTAGCACATCTGCTTGGCAGTAAACCACTTCATACAGTATTCATACTTTTTCATTGAAATCAAATCATATGGTAATAAATGCAAGACTGTGTACGTTTTTCCATTGTTTGTAATTCATGACATAATAACTGGTACCCTGCACTATTTTGCATCCTTGTTGGGACCACACCCATCTCTCAACTTCATCTGAGTGGATGAACCCTTGAACTGCGCACCTGTGACGTTTCAAAACAGTGATATTAGTTTAGTCGGATCAAAAAAACTACAGAAATCGTGTGAGTACGGAAGTTAGGTAAAAAAATACCTCAACAGCCAGATTAAAATAACTACGGAAGTGGCGTTAATAACAGAAACCACATGACAAATATGTCAGCGTTTACTTCTGGTTTCACACGGGACACGAACAGCGGTGTCCTGGGTGAAAGTCCGTAACAGCCTGTGCAGACGTGACTATACTGGCGACGCATTTCAGTGACAACGTCAGATTAATCACATACTGCTATTTAGGAGGGATTACATGGAGCGTGAGCTCATTTGCACACAAACACACAAAAAAGTGCAGCTGTATTCGGCTTCCTCCCTGCACAGAGAAGGCTCATTACTGAAGCGCCCACGAGAGTCATTTGCACCATATTGTGGAATAACAATGTATGACAGGGTTTAATCATTCTTTTTTTTCACCCAACAATTTGGGGATTTCGAGGCTTTTCATTCAATAACAGCAGCTCCGTTTATTTCCAGAGCCGTTCCGTAAATGTGCACTGTGTGCTAAACAGGCACATGTATAATCCTGCATCTTCTCAAAGCAGTGACTCATAGGAAAAGTGTTCAAAGCAAATCCAAAAGCATGAAAGAAAGAAAAAAAGGGAAGAAAAAAAAAACCCTGCTCAGAACGAAAGACGAGTCGGTCAAAGAGTCATCACTCCGAGCGCGAGGATGACTCATTTCCAAGTGATTCATCACGGTTTGCACTCATGTAGATGGACTCCGAAGCACTTGCAGGAAATCGCTGGCTAAGGAGAGCGGCGAGTCCAGGCAGAGGCACATAGACGTAAATGCATCGCTGTCGTCAGCCAACGAGCAGACATGTGACCCAAAGCCAAATGCCTTTGATTACATCAATTACAGGGAGCCTGACGGTGCCTCTGGGAGCGATCTAACCACCATTCATAACGACGGCTGCCACAGACCGAACGACCTATCAGTCTCAGGTTACCGTCAGGACAGCTCCTCATGCCTTGGAAAAAGTCACGTATGCAAGGGGGAAATGCAAGAAAAAGCACATTCACATCAGACTCCTTGATCTCCGATTTACCTGTTTTTTGTATAATTTAACACATTTCTCCATCTAAATGTATACATTTTTGATCTCTATTCCAACATGCCACTGAAACGATATGATCCTAAAGCAGTACGTTTTTAAGTATTTAAGTTTTATTTTCAGACTTTAGGTTTTATATTACCCTATCTCTCACGAAAGAGTAGGTGCATTTATGACACCATTTCACGTACAATTCATTCACAACTTCCCTTGTGAATACTAATTGAAGAACATAGAATATCGTGATGCACTGATAATGCTGATACATAATACAGGTGTTATCATTGTGGATGCAATTTAAGGTTCTGATGTCAAATTTTGTATGTTGTGAATTTGTGCAAATGTGGCATGGCATGGAAAATTCATGTCACAATGAAACACAATCAATTCAGTAGTTAGTCCAAAATCATGAGATTTTAACATGTTTTAGTTACATTGCAGTAAATACATTTATAAAAAGGCAATGCATATAACAATGTGCATGTTTTTAACTTTATTCCTTTGTATGATTTGTTTCTTATTTGGGCATATATTATCGTTCTTACACTTGTTCTAACTTTAATTATATATTCAATAAAACCATAATTTTTTTCAGTTCCACAGAATTCATCTTGACATGTTTGGTGTCGTTGAATTCTTTTGGTACGCCACAAGAATTTAAATTGAAATAACAATAATTTCTGCAGGTTTGAACAATTTGACACCCTGAGTTTGTTATGAATGACTCATTGTTGGTGTGGGTGGTGAGGTGGTTATTTTAAGTTGTTTTTTAGAGGACAAAACAATGAACATCCAAGTTCATTACACACGCCAGCTTGTTCTCATATGACAGCAAAGCCTTGAAGGTTTTTAGCCACATCACTCAGCAAAATTTTATGTTTCTGTATGTTTTATACTTCACCATAAACTTTTGGTCATCTTTGCATACTTTCCAAACTTGAGTAGATTTTGAGATACAGTTCTGAATGATGCTTGAGTGCACAGCATACCGCAAATCGTAATAATGAACCCACTGCTAAGTTTGACGGGGTCAGGAGGGTTAACAGACAGAAAGTATTGGAATGCTGCAGAAGAACCCACCTCCTTGTGTTCTCTGAGGAACTACTGTTTGACTGGCTGAGTGGAAGGAACGGCAGGGTCAATCTCTGCCTCCGGCTTACCACCGGCTCGTCTGACAGACTGGGCTAGTACGCAGCGCTCGCCATAGCTCAGTGATGAAAAGGTAGAAGCCTGAACCACCACAGTTGACAGGTTGTCATTGTGCGTTTGTCACGTGTGTCTACGAGGGTGCATGAATGTGGGCGGTGTGGTGGAGAGTTCACATGGGCCAAAAGCCGGTTCCATGGCGCACAAAGACGACCATCGTAGTTTGGGTTTGCAAACCAGTTCAAGAAGTTGAAGATACTGATATCATAAAAAAAAGTAGACTAAGGCAGTCACAGGCCAACCATGTCATGCTAGCTTGTTGGTAGGGGGCTAATAAGGCAACATATTTAGGCTAAACTTTGTTGAGGGTGGAACTGGCCCTTTCTCCTCAAGATAAGAATCAAAATGGCTTCAATGGGTACCAACAAGACACCCCTTTACAGACATGCCCACTTGATGCTGATCCTGTGCAGTTTTGGAGACTCTTGTGGATCCAATGGGCCCAAGTGTATTCACGTGTGATGATGTCAGTCCCCATAATAGCCATTTCATTGTAGCAAGACCATTTTCTTTGACGTCACTGTATTAAATGACCTGTTGTGACCACTAGGATAATCACAGCCTCATGAAACTGTACAACCACAAACTACAGACGGAGTGCATTCAGAGGATGTAGGACTTTCTGTGCGGTTTCCAGACGGAGAAAAAAAAGGAATTCTTGCAGAAATGTGCAAATGTTAAAGGTTTTAGATACCAAATGGCATCATGGATGTTTCAATGGGGTTCTTCAAGGCCTTGGTGTCTTAATGTGTTTTTTGGAGGGATTGGTCAGACGGTGTTAGATTTAGCACCACATCTATGTAATAGAGTTTCAAATGAAAAAGCTTTGCAATAAATGGTTAATTGAGCATGGAAATTACATTAGAAGCCACATTTCCACCAAGGCCTCCCTGGTCATTTTAATCCAGGGACTACTTTCAAGCATCTGTGAAAGCAAATTAGTCCACTGACATATGAAAAGGCAACATTGACAAGTTGGTAGGGAGGTAAACATACAGGCCCCAATTAATGTGTTGTGGGTCCCAGTCAATGTGTTCCTTAGTTGGGGTTGGTCAACCTTTCACTTGTCCAAACTACGTGGTCACGTTCGACTGACGGTCTTTTCTCCATGGCCGTGTTCCAGTGGGATCCCGTCTCCATGGATGTGTTCCAGTGGGATCCCGTCTCCATGGATGTGTTCCAGTGGGATCCCGTCTCTATGGATGTGTTCCAGTGGGATCCCGTCTCCATGGATGTGTTCCAGTGGGATCCCGTCTCAATGGATGTGTTCCAGTGGGGTACCGTCTCAATGGATGTGTTCCAGTGGGATCCCGTCTCAATGGATGTGTTCCAGTGGGATCCCGTCTCCATGGATGTGTTCCAGTGGGGTCCCGTCTCAATGGATGTGTTCCAGTGGGGTCCCGTCTCAATGGATGTGTTCCAGTGGGGTCCCGTCTCAATGGATGTGTTCCAGTGGGGTCCCGTCACCGTGGCCATGGTCCAATGTGGTTTCACCAGTCAGCCACATTGCTGACACCCTGGCTTAACTCCAGTTCCCAGAACTGCAGTCCTGCACTCCAGTTGAAACACTGAATCCTCTGGTGCCAAACACGTTTCTGTATCTCAAGTCATCACAAAGACCTCCAAAGAGGTCACTACTTTACCGCCGGCCTCCTGAGGAACTCTGCTCTTTGGTCCTGCCTCCTGGTCGCCCTGCAGAGTGGACCGGTCTGGTCAACAGTATGTCACTTCTATGCGCCATATATTGTTGACCTGCTATTTAAGGGTAGTCGACATATTTTTTTTCTGTATTGCTGATATGTCATGTGACAAATTCCAGCTCTTCATTGAAGCTATATGATGAAATATCCAAGGTTTTTTTTTACCATTCCAACGTTGAACCTAACACATTAATATGACTAAATAAAAAGGTATAATGTCTAGCAGTCTAATCTTAACTAATACAGCAACTCTATGGGTGGAAGAGCAGTTTAAATTTAGACCAGTGTCTGACTCTCCTGCTCAGTCCAGTAAACAGAAGCTTACGGTCTGCCAGCTCAGGAGGCTGTTTACATGGGACGTGGACCTGGATCTAACTAAGCCGCTTGTCCAAAAGTCTAAACAGGTGAAATCCTTTAAGACCGCCCAATCATTGGGCGACAGTTCCCCCCCGTCTGTCACCACTACGGCTCAGGCTGCAGTTGAGCAGAGTAAACAAACAGGAGTGAATTGGGTGTGAGGGATGAGTCATCAGTTCTGGGCTCGCTGTGGCTCTCCGTGTGCTCTGCGTGCCTCAGTCTGCTGAACATCCGCTCCCCTGAAGGCCCTCGTCACCGCAGGCATACTTCAGCAATTACCTTCTCGCCCACACGCTGTCAGTCACATGGGCCGTAATAACAGGCTGTTGCACTGGCCCACTCTAAATTCACTCACCGGCACGCTGCAGCTCACAGACACACACACACACACACACACACACACACACACACACACACACACCCGTGCACATCCTGAATCTGATTACAGCGACAACAACCAGTACTGTTCGGTTTTTATTACATACACCAGATTTTAGTTGGGGCTGTAGCTCCCCCGGCTGACATTATACAGCAGTTTTTCCTTTTTTCAGCTTTTTTTGTGTGAAAACAAAAGAATCGAAACCAATTATTTCTTCAATCAAAACTGTCTGAAATTATATAAAACTGCAATAATCTTTTTAATTATAAGCAAAGATCAAGAGAAGAGAATAATCACCAACTCTGCAGCTCCACAGGGCTTTTTAAGCCTCTTTTAGCTCATGATTGTTTCTTTTGGGAGGGGGGGGGGGACTCGCAAACTCTGCTCTCATTAACTTGTTCCAAGCAGCAGGCAGCAGTTTCCGATGCAAACTGAGCTCTGACACTGTACACTACCTACTCAGCAAAAAACAGCTGACGGACACAGTTAGCAACTTGCTGGTGAACGGCGTGGAGCTGTGCAGCTAAAGGAGAGTAAATATTGGTCTTTCAGCAGACACAAACATGACTCCAAATGAAGGCTAACAATTCTCTCTCTCTCTGTTGGGTGTGTAAATAGGGAAATGTTAAAGAACACATTTTTTTTTTTTTTAAGTGAAATGTTTTGTTAATAGCTTGTTCAACAATTAATTTCTGCCCGTTATTTATTTATTTTTTAAACAAGCTCCTGTCTTTACTTTAGGCAACAAAAGGAAAAAGATTGCGGCTTGGCTCAAAATAACTACAGAAATGGTGTTATTTAAGTAAAGATGTTACATAATGAATTCCTTGCTTCGTGGAAAATTAACCAAATTAAGAAAGTTACTATTGGGTACATACATTTTACTTTACGCTTAAGATTTTCATACACTTGACTTTGCATGTCATGATAATACAAGGCTATGTATTCACAATGCAGTTGAATCTTCACCATCATGACTTGATGCACCATTCTCATTAACAGTCAAATGCATGTTTGGCATTAAAGCTTGCAGTGTTATTTTGCAAACGGAGTGTACAAATTACGCCTCCGGACCTGCAAACCTCAAGCCAAAACCAGCCAGTAAATAGAGCCCTCTTGACATTTGACTGTTTATTTGCTGTCCCCAGACCTTTGCTTGTGGAAAACTGTGCAGGTTGATGCAGGCTTTGTGTTTGCATGGAGGACATTGGTTTGCCTCCCACAGTCAGTTTCCCCTGCTGATCTTTAAACCCCGTATAGAAATAAAGGCCTCAGTGGAGAAGGTGAGCAATATCAACACATCCCCCCACCCTGAATAAAAATCTAGTTGATACACATTCTTGCTTCTATAAAAGTGTCTGACAGAGAAAAGGATGGCTTCACAAGGTGTGATGAACTTGCTGATGCAGTTTTCAATAGGTATTTTCTTTTCTTAGACAGCTGCTCACATCATTTCCCACTCATTCGATCGTGAACCTGAGGGCATTCTGAGAAGACGTTCACCTCGCCGTGCTATACAGACACCACTCTGACTCGTGCTGCTCACCAGTGTGAGGTTGCTTGCCGTTTGACACATCGCAGGCAGGTGTTACATCGAGGTTATAGCACAAGCACAGAAGTAGGAGTAGAAAGGACATTCCCATTCAAGCCCATGTAGCAGGGAGGTCAGCGCGGCGGCCACTTCTATGTGTAGCCTGCCGTTAACGTTGCTAGTTAGCCAGCCTGCTAATTCCCCTATGCTTCAATGCAGGGAGACCTTATGATCATCTTATTTGAGATTATTTGATTGTTTTTACAAAAAAACAAAGTGTGTCTTATCTTTGACGCTACAAAAATATTTGTTTTTTTAACAAATCAACAACAATCATACATTAACAATCATATTTGAATGATTAGCGGGTTAATGTTGTGAATCATGCTTTAGCCAAGATTATATATATGTGCTCAAATAATTTCTTAAGTATTGTTTACTGTCTAAGAAAATGCTTGAAAAAGGTTCAATGCCAAGATAATAAATGAACAATTTTTGCGACATAACAAAATTATGAACATCCACTGTTTTAAAATCATATTTTATGTCCCCCCCCCCCCAACTTTGACTTGTTTTTCACGTAACTTCCGTACTTAAACTTGCAGGTTTGAAGCGTGAAGTCAACACCAGTTTGGAGTGTGTGCCGCGGTGAGTGGGCGGTGACCCTTTGACACCCTCCACACGCTGTGTGGAATTCGTACCTGCCGGCCTCCTGAAGGCTCCACAGAGAGCTTTGACCCGTCTCACCTTCTGCTGCCATCACATCACAAGAGGGTTCGCTCAGCTCTCGTCAGACTACTGATACGCCGAGTCGATAAAAAAAAAAGAAAAATCACAGAAAAATTAATTTTGCATCAGAAAACGGAGCAGCTGCTCACGCTCTCCCTCCCCTCACCCTCATTAGTGCCTCTCTAAATAGACCCGTGGTGAAATTATGAATGAAAAATGACAGAGTTCAGTGCCGTTCCAGATAAATGAATTCATGATCCCAATTAGCATACTTACACTGTTACTGTAGCTAAAATGCAATGTGTAATTACATAATGCATGAAGTGGGGTACACAAAGAATTGGATGCTAAAGAGTGGGGGCTCGCTGCTCCTCTAACATCTTTGACTCTGTAGAGGAGTTCCTCGTCGAGTGCTTAAATAATCGCCGGCAGCCACTTTGAAGACCAACCGGGGATTCGTGCAGATTAATGGAATCCTAACTGGCACACGCCGCAATTTATAGACCAACATGCACGATATTATGACCCAAATTCTGTCCATTATTAAAAAACTGCAACATCCCTCTCTGCCACTGCTAGCCTATTTATGTCACCCAGTTTCCATGGCTACCATGGCATAGATAAAATCTAAAGCACACACACACACACAGGTTCTCAAGTGCAACACCAACTTCCCTTTGCAAAGAGGGAAGAGGGATAACGTTACAGACTCACGCTCTTTAATGCACTTGAACAAAGGCGAGCGAAGCAAGTGCGCTGCTCTGTCGTGGTGAGAGCTTTTGCTTTTGCCTGACCCAACGGTTGCATGTTGAAGGCTCCGATGGGCCTGAAGTGCCTTTGAGCAAACACACACAAGTTGCTGTACTGATGGAAATGTCTCTGCAGTATCCAAAACCCAAAGGGGGAAAACCTGACATGGATTTATGATTTGGTCTCACCAGATTTAATTCAATGGTTGAGACCAAATTTTTAATTTCAGAACATTTCTTGTGTAGCGTGTTGCTTTTAGACAACAGCATTGAAAACTTGACAACTTTGGCTTCCTCTCTGAAACTCCTTGTGGCAGGAAAATCCAAAAGTGGCCTGATTCCTTAAACAGGAATTTGAAAAAGCAAATCCTAAAAATATGACACTGGGGTTTTATTAGTCCGTGTGGAAATAAAAGCTCACATACATGGTCATACCACCACAAATGGAAGGTGGCCTTCCTTCCTCGATCGCACGCACAAAACCGACCATCGCCCTCCATTTACTTCGCCAGCCCACAGAGGGACCAAACGCTGGATGTCCTTCTGAGAACAAAAGAGCACGGGACAAAGCTGGGAACAATACACCGTCTTCCTCGATTCCACCAGTTCAGCGAGGGCAAGCAGGAGCACATACACAATACCTGGCTGGAGAAGGAAGGTGACATCATTCCTCCACAATGAAATGACTCATTGTTCCCCATTTAGCTATCGACTTCAAACGCAGACGGTGACAAAAACAGAAGCCTCTGTCAGCAGAATGCTCAGATAATTTCACGCTGAAATGTAAGCCAGAAGCCTGAGCTCTTGGACAGGTCACGTTCAGGGTCCTAGCTGTCAAAAGGCCAGACGGGGCTTACGCAACCGAATCTATTATTATGTTAGATAAATCAGCTCATTTCAAAAGAGCGGCTGTTCACACAATCAATGAAGTGGATCGGGCACGGCATAATGAGGATTCACTTCGATCCCGGCCGTTGATAAGCTGAAGATGTATGGTTCTTTGTCTGTGAAAAAACAGCTCCAGAGCTCCAGTTGACGACAAAGACTGGGTGTTTAGCACCACCTGCTGGACAAATGGAGACGCTGTGGCAGGTACCATGACATTTTTTCAAAAGACTAATGGCACACCAATTGAATTGAACAATTCCACAATGTATTGAGAGTGAGACTGCTGATGAACTACAGTCCAGTTGGAGACAAAAAAAAAAAAAAAAAAAAACTGGAAACCCTCCCACAACCAAAAATAATTCACAATGTTCCACTTTAATTTAGTCTCAGCACTATTTTTGTTGGGCTTTTTTGTGTTTATTTGTATCACAACACCCTGACCTGAACATATGAGATACGTTCATGAACACCGAGCACCCATCCACTGAGGAACTCATAGAAGATGCACTTGAAAAGTCCAGTAAGTGCAGTTTGAGTTGAGATTTGTTGGTCAATATAGACAACAAACTCCAGTTCGGAATAGTGAAGCCAAACTTGCATTCTCTCTGCTGGCCATCAGGAGGCGACTCCTCTGGTTTAAAAAAGAAGTGTGTTTGCATGGAAGTCTATGCATGCAGTTAGCTACAAAGATTACTTAAACAGTTATTTGTAAATTCGACCCTGAATTATGAAGCTAACTTTGTTAACAGCTTCACACCAGAACCAGATGGATCCAGATCCAGTAAAGGGGTGTAGCTCTACCGCTTGTGTTCATCCAATCCACCCTTCGCTCCTCCACAGTACATACAGTATATGGTCACATCCAAAATTCAAGACGATGACAATTGCAAGTTGAGGGGAGCATCCATGTACAATTTCCGAGTTGGCAACTCGTATTTCCGATAATTCCGATATCACATGAAGGCAGCACAATAATTCAGGATTTAAGCTTTAGTGTCACGCTTTCCCCTTTCATCATCATTATTATCACACACACCAAACTTATTATTATTATTAAATAATAAATAAATCAGCTACTTACCAAACACGCTCCATCGCACCAAAGTCCTCCCTCTCTATTCGATCACCTGATTTATGCGGATAGGTGTTTATTTGGCAACACAGGGCACCTAAACTCAACACATACCTCCCGTTGGACGGCTTGAAGATCCCGGTGAAGGGCTCCTCCTCTGGCGGTATTGCAGAGTATCTCCCGGCGACCTCACACGGTGGGCGGCCTTGATCGGAAAAACGCCGGACACCCCCAACAACACGGGCAGGCATGGCGTCTTCTCGCCGACCGCTGGGCGTTGCAGCCGGGCTACTGTGAGGATAGTCCCAGGCGGTTTCCAGCGTCCTCTACGGAAACCTAAACTGCCGTTGTTAGAACTTCTTCCAGTCATGAAGCAACTTTTATTTTATGGAACTGTTAGCGGCTAAAGCTAAGCTAATTCATTTACGCTCTTGCCATAGCGCTAAAGTTGTGTCTAGCAAACAGTCTGCTTAACAATGCAATTAGCAGTGGCCGTCAGGGGGCTGCGACTCTTTAAAGTTGACCTTGAATTATGAAGTTAACTTTGTTAGCAGTTTCACACCAGAACCAGATCCAACCCTCCAGGTTGCAGAAACTACAAGATGGCGACGGCCAATATGCCAACCTCGAGGCCTCAAAACTGTAGTCCACAAAACAATGAGTGACGTATGTCTGCTTCTTCTGTAGTCTGAGTGCAACACACAGAACTGACTCCTTGTCGCTCAAAGTTGCAGATTGATGGTTGTTGTATGGTTGGTACTAGCTTAGGCAAGCACAAATCATGAAATTCATTTGATGCCATTTTTTTCGGCATATATTGTCAAATGGGTGCACAATATGTCCGGGGAGGATCTGAAAAGTTAAAAAGGCATTTTCATTTAATCTCAATTTACCTTGAACTCGATTTCATTGGATTACTAGAACCGTTATCAGAAGCAAATTACACACTGCATTCAAATCAGCATGTAAACATGTCACACAGAACTGTAAATGCAACCTTCTAAGGCTATGGTGACTCACTATCGCCCCCCCCAGGTGCAAGTGGTATTACAAGACAGCACAGGCCGGGGCTAGCTGGTTAGCATGCTTCTGGATCTTCGCATTTTCACCATCTGCCATACCGTTTTAGCACTTCAGAAAAATCACACTGCCTTATAGAAAGCTAACAGTTAGGTCGTAATAACATTGTCACGCTTGAAGATTGCATCTTTTCACCATTCAGTTTATTTCATAATGCCTTGCTCACTGTCATATACCATAGCTCAGTTCCCAATAACTTGGGGAACACTTCATAAACAGTGTGATGTGCACGTGGTAAATCAATTCTTCGTGAGCAGAAAACTAATGAGGAGAACCGGTGGCGATTCACTCCTGTACAGTAACACGTTTTAAAAGTAAGACTCATCAAGTCTTGCCCTTTTAAAAATCTGAATTTCTTCAATGAGAACTAAAATTTTGTACATGACCAGACAAAACAAAACAAAAGTGATTGTGCAAAAGTATTTGAGGGATATGAAACCAAGAAAAAAAAAAAAATCACATTCTTTTTGAATACATGTTATGTTTTGGATGTAAAGCTGGTGGGAAACATTTACATTATCGGCTTACTGACGTAGATCCTTCTTATTCTCCTCTGGAAAGAATCTCATTCACTGTCAATTACATTAAAAATATCTTTTTTTTTTTTTTTTTTTAGCTTTCATCCCCGCTAAATGTCACATAAAACAAGCACTTAAAATGCAGGCAACTTCTAAGGCAACATGTGAACTAAAAACAAACTAGATACTGTATAGGGAGGTATAGGCTCCTCTATTTTGTCCGCAAGGGCATTCCCAGACCAGATAAAATATGTCCTAATGCAAAAATGAGACAAGAGCTATCATACAAAGTGAACTACCGAATAGAAAAGACAAAAAACATCTACACGCAAAAACAATACTGAAGTCAAAATAAAAAGGGAATCCGCAGCTCCCTGGATTTGCTCGGGGAGCTAGGTGTGTATTTTCTTTTAAGAGCACGAGGAGGAGCAGAAACCCAGAGCTGTTTGTTTTTCCCGTAATGTCTGACATGAAGTGCACCCCTCTCTGAACTGAAGACATCCTGGAGGAGTAAACGGGTATAGTTGTCTGTGGAAGGGCTCATGCTCATTACAAACGGGAGGGGGCAGAGATAAATACGTTGACTTAATAGGGGGGTGTGGTTTGCATAACAGGGATTCCACGCACGCACCGTAGAACAAAACATCCTCACTGATCTCCAAATTCTGCATACGATTCACACTTTTTGCTGAAAAGCCTTTTTGTCTTGGTTTTTCACATTCTGGAGGACTGCGTGGCTGCCGAGGCCTGGACGTACACCGACCCGGCAGCCCAGAGGCCCTGAGAGCAAACGTGTAGAAACACACGACCCGCACTGTCTGTCTGACGGTAAAGGTCCATCCCGGGGCAGCAGCAGGGTCTGGGCTGCAGCGATTGTTTGGTCTGCGGTCACAGAATACACTGTGAGGATGTGCAAATCTATGTACAGAGGACGCCATCTCCCTGCTGGACAGAAGTGAGGGTCTACAACGCAACATGCAGGACACGGGTCTCTTTACAAAGCTCGACTGGGGACAGAGTGTGTGCGTGTGTGTGTGTGTGTGTGTGTGTGTGTGTGCAGAGCATGAGTCGGTAGTGTTATAGTGCTGAGGTGAGAAGGGGGGGGTGGGCAGGGAGGGGATGGTAGCAGTTCACATGTCTCTGTCTCATCACGACGTGCCCTGTCTCTTCTGTTGCTGGACCCGGATCAGTTCCAGCTGTTTTTTGCACTTCTGGTAGTATGTGGACAGACTCTTGTTCTCCTCCAGCAGTTTTTTGTGCTCCTGCACCAGACGGGACGTGTTCTGCTGGTCCTTCTCGTCTTGGTCCAGTTCAGCGATGAGCTCCTTCCTGCACAGGAGGGATACGAAGCAACGTTAACTCTCGGAGCAAAGGCGGTCTTTGATTCGTTTCCACTAGAGTTATAAAGCCTTTTTACACATACGATTCCGTCATAATGGCGGGAAGACAAGTCAAAATATGCCAGGAACCAGACCATTAATATAGATCTTTGCTTTGCGGCAACAATGCATGAGTTTACAAAGCAGCCCGGCTTTGCGGAACGAGTAAGACGTCACAGGACCGGTTGAGAGCGGCGCTGCCCTGTGACGTTAAATGAGCGTCGGAAAACTGATTCACTCAATTTTATCAAAACTACTACGAAGGTATTTACACGACTCTTCCACCGCAAGCGAAGTTGCTGTGCATCATAAACATGTCGATGTGTATAACGGCAGCCTCCAATGAGCAACCACCAACATTTATTTTCTTCAGATCTACGCTTTGAGCTTGTTAAATCCACCGGCGGCGTGTTGCCCTGGTAACACGTCTTCACTATGTCACGTCTTTTCCTCCTCTGGTGCACGGAGCATTTAGATAGAACGCTGTCTTGCCTCGACTTTTACACCTTTCTGCCTCGGCGGCCGTTTCGACTGACGACAGGGCGGAATAACGGTGGAATACTCCCACAAAGAAAAGGCAGTCTCAAAGGGGCTATAGACTAAGAGCTGCCACCTTTTCAAAAAGTAAACTTTTTTTTTAACAGATTCAAGCTAATATTCTATTGATTTTATTTCATTTATTTCATTTATTAATGCTCGTTTCTGTAGTCTCTGCTGCCTCACTTGGGTGGTATTGGACAATCAGCCTAATCTTGAATTATTCATTTTCCCAAACATTCTTCATCCAGTATCAAGTATATACTGTAATATATACTGTAAGTAATTATCATGGAATCACAGCAAGTGAATTAGCTATGGGCGACAGCTGAGCTCCATTTTCTAAACACTAAGTTGAATGACATTTTGGCAAATCTGCACCAGACAACAATCAAACAGATGGACTACATTTGATACTGAAGAACATTTTCCTGAATGTATTATATGTATGTATGTATATGTATTAAAAGGTAAGACCCAGTGTTTCAAAATCGCAGGTCTACAACATCACCAACCTCAGAGGGATATTATGATTAATACTTGAAAATTAGAGGATTTACTTTAAACATAAACTGCAGATTCCTCTATGTTCTGTGAGAATGAGTTATCTAGATGTCTTTAGTCAAACACAGGTGTTCTCTTGGGCTCGTCTTCTAAGGCTTAGGATGGCAGTTTTCTTGTATTTGTCGAATTCATTTTGTCATTGCCTCTTGGTGGCTATTCAGTCTCCTTCTGGCGTTGTGATAATGCACAATAAGAAACATTTACCCTTGTTGGCAGCATACTAAGAAGTGAATAACCTCAACACCAAACCAAACCCTTTCCAAGCACTCAATGATCTCAGCATGTGGAAATGGGATGCTTTGTGCAGTCAGACATACTTTCTCTGGATCAGCAGGGCGATCTCTGTTTGCACTTTCAGGTATTCTTGGGCCATCTTGCAGTGCTGCTCAAACACGGACATGGACTCTTTGGAGTTGGGACAGGGAGCGAGAGGCTGGAAATAAACACGCACCTTGCTGTTACTTGACTTCAAAATGGTCTGCTCATACATGAGCACAGAATGTGTTTATACCAGCCCAGAGTCTAAACAGATACACCAAACACCTCACTGATGCTGCCAATGTGTATTTATATTCACATTCCACTTTTTAGATAGCATCATGTTTTCAGGGCTAATCCCTTCATAATTAAGTCATTCACAACGTCCTTCAATTCATCTCTGAGAGGAAAGTGCAGAGCGGCCGACACACCGACAAAACACAGTTTAAGCCGATTCCGAGCAGCTGCTATCTGCTGATATTTACATGAAACAACAGCAACGGTGTACCTGCAGCTGGTGATCCAGAGTGAGATACGCCATGGGAATGGAGTTGTCGGAGCCGTTGGTGTCTGACAAAACAGGAGAAAAAGAAGACAAGAGTGGTTTGTTTTTTTTCTCTATGACTGCACGGGAAGAGCGTTGGCTGTCCACCACAGGTCTTTCCTCAGAAACAACCTCCTCACCGCCCCCTCGGCTCGGGCAGACCAGAGGCCGGCACTGTGAATCGCTGGTCTGACCCTCCAGTGGAGCCTGACAGATTTAACATGACACCGACGCCGTTACAACCACCGCATTTGAAGGGTGGGTGACTAACATGAATGGCCCGTTTCAATCAGCTGAGGTGGGAAATTCGACCTTCACTCATTTCATTTCACTCACTCAAGACAAGTAACAGAACACATGCTGGTGCTGATGAAGGGGTTTACACCTAATCCGTTTGGTTCAGTCCACCACCTCATTTATTAGGCTAAAGGATATTCCCAGATGTGTTTGCCCATTTAGGCTGGTCTGAAAGCTGTTGATGGCATTGTAGTTTGGACCAAAACCAAAAGTGCCTGAGGAGGCGGGTCTTTTCAGGTGCTCAGTCAATAGTATGTTGTGTTTGTCCGACAGTATTTTACTGTGACGTTTTTAAGTGTAGATAATATTCTTTGTGTCTTTTTAGGCATTCAGACTTACAATGATTAAGTACTCCCAAAATGTCCTGATCAACTTTTGTTCAAAATCCTGATCAGAGACCTTTAATGTTGAGCATCGTCTGTCAAACAATAAAACATTTAAATCAGATTAATCACAGGGTAGCTATGATTAATCACAATTATTTACCATTTGTAAATATACCCGAAAAATTCCCATTTTCGCTGCATGTTGTTGTAGGAAAGAAGACAGAAAGACACATGTATCTGCACCAGAATATAATAGGGATTATAGGGATATAATAGGGATTCACCAAAACCAATTACAAATACTAAAATGTCAGTACTTACAGATACAGAGTACTGATATGAGTACTTAATAATACCATTTAAGTTCTAGAAATAACTTTGAAAACATTCCAACTATTTAACTGGCTATCAGTTACACAGTTAAAACAAATATTAAAGATAAATAATCAAAGAGACTCAGAGGAGCAGCTTGTCACTTAAAGGAGAATAGTGATGGTCCACCTTAAAGGTCAGCCCACCTTAAATGTTGCTCAGCTGAAGCAGCCAGAGTTGTTGCTAACTTCGGGTCTAACCCCCTTTGATTCAGTCATTAGACAGTGTTTGCTAAAGAAGATAGGAAAGGAAGCATTGTTGCACCTTTCTTCAACATTTAGATGATTCAATGGTATAAAACAAAGATGATGATGCTGATCTGTGACGCATCGGGATGTCCCTACGTAGAGCTTTGCCCAGTTATTTACCTTATCAAGAGAAAGGGTTAACGCTTTATGTCAAACATAGTCAATCTTTTGAGAATATGTTTGTGATATTTAATCATTCACACTACTGATTGTGTTGCGTTAGCTGTCTTTAGTTGCTCTGCATACCTGTGGGGTCATCGGGGGAGAAGTAACCTCTGCTGCTCGTCTTATCAGGCATCATCCTCGCGCTAGGACTGGACGACCGGCTGCTGCTCCTGCTCCCCTGCAAGAGGACACAGACACGGAATCATTCGGGAAGCCAATTAAAGCTCCTGAACCTGGCACCTGATCTGGACCATCACAAAAATAAAATAATAATAATAATGCAGCAAATGCAATCTGCACGTCATGGACAGATGGACTGAAGAACATTCGATTTTTACTGGTGTGGTCTTCTATCACGGAAGAGCTGCAAAGATGCCTAAATGACACCCTTCCATCCATCAAAGTGATGTTGTTGGAGGCTGACAGCTAACAATGTCACACCAGGAAACGATGCTGAAAATTAAAAGGTTGGACCAATGTCAATGTGCTTTTACATCTGCCAAGCTGGCCCAGAGCCATTTCATGGATATATACACAATATCTCATTTTTAATAGCATTCGGAGGCTGAAGTACCACTTTGGAAATGAATCATGAACTTTTATTACACAGCCGACTGTGCACAGCAAGTGATTGCACATCTACATTTCTTGTTTCTTTAATATTTATTACCCGAGTTACTGCCTTCAGGGTGCCGTTTATTGGGTAAATTATACCATAGTCACTAAGAAATTAAGATTCTGAGTGGCTGGCGGGTGCTGATTCATTTTTAGTAACCACACGCTATAACCACAACACCTCTAATGCTGCTGTTCTATTGCAGTACTAAATTAAAGCCTGAGTATTAAACTCTGGGTAAGTGCAGAGACAGAGTGAACGTGGACATCCAAAGCTTTAAGACTGCTTTGGAACTAACATATGAAGCTGATGGCCTGCAGGTTTGATGGACAGAATGTGGCAAAACCACCTCCGCATCAGTTTATCTAAACTATAGCAGCATTATTTTTGCATGCAGTGTTTTAACAGCACACAGCATCAAATGTGAGGTTAATGCAATGTTACCAGCATGCAATGTGTCAGTGTCTCTCTAGACCCCGGTGTGGGAACAGAATCAAAACAAAACTCTGATCAATGGCACCGTCACACCGCTGGGAATCCCACAGGCGCCGCCGCACAATTCATCTCCTTTAGCAACAGTATTTGTGTACAAAGTCTTTGTGGTGAACTCCACATGAACTTCTGACTGCAGAGCCGTGGGTAACAATCAGCACAAATGGAGACACATGTTTGGGGAAGCGGGAGAAACGCTCGAAGCCAAGGAGCTCATTTGAAGCGGCGAGTGTTTGAGGAGGGAGCACCGGTCTGTTCCTACACCAACGTCTTCATCATCTTGGGGCCGACGTATCAAACACATTTCATATTCGATAACCCTTTCTCCCCAAAAGATTTCTCTCTCTTGACAAGGAATGTGTCATATGCTTGTGAAAGACGCCATCAGTCAAACATCCACAAGGCTTCGTAGGAGGAATGAAGCACAGCAAACAAAGAACAGAAAGAGTTCAACTTTTTGTTTTGCATTACGTAAAGGCGTTTTGTTTTCAGTGACATTTTTGAAGAGAAAACATAAGCCAGCTCTGAATCATGAGTTTTGCAGAGTAACTGCAGGGGGTGCAAAAATTAAATGTCCAAAAATACACATTAACATGAGTACAATGTATAATAAAGCAAATATAAATCTTCCTGTTTGTTAAATGTTATGTTGTGAAAGCAAGAAATGGCAATATAAGATTAGAATGTTCTATAAATATATGAACCCGTCAACAATTTTATGTTAATGGCTTAGCAATGTATACATGCATCATTACAAAGTACTTTTATACACGGCACTTTAAACTGCTATTATTATTGGCCCGGTTAGCGACACAATTGTATACGAATGAAATCTGTTCTTATCCTCATCTCTCATTGGACAATAATAGCAAAGTCAAGTACGATAAATATGTAAATAATGGCTGCATGTTTGAAGAAAGCAGATCGCTGTGTTGTCCTAGTGCCCCCCCCTCTCACCGCAGTATAAAGGCTTACCGAGGCTCAAGTCTGATGGCTCAATGACGTAAAAGGGCCCAGGAGGCTAAAATAAAACAAATTCCTACTGGACTTATCCTCCTGACTGAATGACAACGGGACAGAGGGCTCGGTGCTACTGGATCAACGGGATGCTTTGCACGTAAAGACACAACCCAAAACTTCTTCTCGCAGCTTGACACTCTCCCTCTCGTTTCCCGTGTGTGTAAGCAGAAAGTGTGTGAACACTAGACAGATGTTTATGTACAATCAGCCTCAACTATATATTTCAGCAGTAACTGTCTTTTCATTCTTTCAGTAACTTTGATATGAATGTCAGTGGGCCACGCGACTTCTCCATTTCAGCTCCTTTCAGCAGTGAATAGGCGACTACTGTCCCTACCCAAGCTTGCATTCATTGTGACAGTGAGCATACATACCGATGTCAACGCCCCATCCCAACAATGACCCTAAACTCCACAGATTTTGCCTTTCCCACCGATCGTGTGCCTGCGTCTTACCTGGCTGGACTCTGTGCCGACGCCTGGCAGATCCTGCACGGATCGACGTCTCTGGGACTCGCATGTGGCTGTGGACAGAGGAGAAAGAATGAGACCCGGTAGAGTTTGCAGATAGGGATGGTGGGAGATTGGTGCCCGTGTTTGTTTAAGGGATATCCCGGCCCAGAGAGCGCCGCGGGGACAGCTGCACTGATTTAACCCTCTGTGTCCTGGCCCAGTCACCGCTTGCCGTGGCACGGCCAGAACGTGACCGCAGCCCCACTGACGGCGAACAACAAACACACAGACACACACATCAAACCTATCCACAAGAACAGCTGAGCCTACTTATGGCTTTGCACTGACATGCTGGTTTGGCTTCGGGTGGTGAGGCGGGGTCTCTTTGAGTGCAATCTGGTACATTCAAAATATCAGCTTGTCAAGAGTTAATGACGCCTTTTTTTTTTCATGATCATTTCATTGTGATGATGTATTTTTCTCTGTTTCTTTTCAATCTGCAGTATATAATGGTAAAACAAGCATTCGCATGTATTTACATAACAATTAAACATGACTAAGTTGTATATTGGGATTGCACGTTTTTTTCCCCAAAGTGTGTGAATTTCCCAAATTTGACACAACATGAAATAGGAGATCACATTAGTTGTGCTTAATAACACTTTAACTTATACAGGCTGGGTTTATCTGGTCTCAGCTGACTTCAAGCTGTGCTTAAGACACAATGGAGACACACACACATTAACAAACACTCCAAAGAGAACACAAAGAACCTGTAGGATCTTCTTTTTCTGTAAGTTGTTATAATAATCTAAGCAAAATTCTCTATTGTTATTTCTATTGAACTCAATTTCAATATATTCTGAATTTACATTTTTTTTATTTGATGCAGCTTTAATAATATGCTGTAAATCATGAAGTAAAAAACAATTGGCTAATTCTGGACTTTTAATTGCAATTATTTAATTGTTGCTTTATGTCCATCACCATTCAGTACTTAGGCTTGGCTATACTATATCATCATCATTGTACGACATTAAAAATGTTGAATTTCTATCGTTTCTATTGTGACCAAACCGGAACCTACAGCTGAACATAGACTTATTATGACCTGATGTGCAATTCTATGTACCATACCTTAAATATATGTATCAGCTGACTTCCTTAGACACTGGAATAAATGAGCTACGTTCAATGTGCCTCACGCGGCTCCCAAACAGAGGCCTTTTCTGACATCCGGAGCTGTCCCCATTCCTTTCATCAACTCTGCTTGTAATAATAGCTCTGACCCTCAGTGTGAAAGAAATTAATCAAAATGACTTTTTCAAAGTTAATGGATGTAAAGAGAGCAAGAGGGGGAGAGGGAAAAAAAATAGCCACACTTGCTCTAAGTCCTCTATCCATGAAAGGCAAGGACAAGCTCAAATGCAGAGAACTAGTACACTGATTTACTCTTGATCTGCTGCAGCCGAGCCAGCGAGGTGACAGAGAGGACAGGGCCATGAGTTAGAAGCTTCATCTCATCCGGGTCACCTGATCTCATTCAATAAACCGACTGGATTCCCTGATTCTCAGCTTAAAATGTGGTTGTTATTGACACAGGTGAGAGAAAGACTCGCCAACATCTGATTGCACCACATTTTTAAACTCTTTTGATTGTGAAGAAAGGTGACACCAGATGAGAATATTAACTCATGTTCTGCTTCTGCCGACTAAGAATCACAGGAAGACACAAAGACATAAAGCACCTCTGATGTGTGTTACTCCAGGACCGGCTCAATTAACCCAAAGGTCCGACAGCTCTCCAGCTCTGCTCCGTAGACTCTCATGCTGTCTCAGATTCAGTCATTTTTTGCGGCTGCTTTTGTGGATTTTGAGCTCATCGTGGTTAAACGTGAAATAGTGATAATCGTTACCCGGAGAGGTTGGAAGGAAATATACAAAAAAAACATTACGTTTCTACATAAATACCTGTGGAGCTAACATTACATAACAACAGCAGAGAACGTTAGCGGCTTTTTAATGTCTGTAACGGTGAATAAAGACAAGAACAGGTTGTTCCTGAATTTGAATGGCTTTTGTCTCGATCACCAGGTGTTGTGGCGGTTCACTTCTACATTGATCAGCTTCTATTTATCTTTTTAAACTGTTTTTGCTGCTCAGTTCGACATCCTGGATATCAAACGCATATTGAAGAGCCTTCTATCTGCTTCTCCCCCGTAGTTTTTACAATTAGATTGGTACCTCAGACAGCTAGACGGAGTAGCAGCAGGGAATGGGGCTTAGTGAAGTCTCAATTACACCCCTATAAAAAAAAAAAGACTGCCCTAACAAATGCTATATGATAACATTCTGTGGCTGGTATCATATGGAGTATCACACAGGAGAGGGCCATGTCAGAGCACACAGCAACCCAACACCAGCAAAGCCAAGCCAGCTCCAACCGTCACCAGGAAGCCCAGTGGTCCAGAGATACCTGTGACGACGATCTTGGGGACATCCAGAATGGTGCCGAATGACGCCGTTTTACGGTGGCCTCGTTTATACTGGGGACGTGCTGCGAAAACACACACATACACACATACAGCTGCGAACACAACAAGCATGCAGACTAAGACAGACTGGTGGCCCACAGCAGGACTGTTTGGAAATGTGGGGCCAAACACATGCAGAGCATACGGTGAACGTGCAAAGGGCAGCATGCACCCCGTTCATTCCAGATGCTGTGGAGCGACCCTGCGGAGACTGCCGGCAGTCCCTGCACTACTTTACTCAGCACAAACAGCAGCAGGCATTCAGCACTATCGCTGTTTGTTTTTAACGTTCAACGAGACAATCTTAACAACAGAGGGTGTTGATGCTTGAATTACAGAAATTCATTAATGTTACATAAAAGGCTGAAAACAAAAAGAGCAACAACAAAAGCCCTGACATACTGTACTCGCATCAAATCAAAATCTGATGCAAGGAGCTCCTGAGGTTTAATTTCACAACAGCACCGGAGAGTCTGCTGTTTTCTGTCAGAGCCTTTACAGCTGGAGAGATGGCTGATAGCTGGGTCTGATGGGGCCTTCGTGTTCAGGGGTTTATGGATGTGTTTATATGAGGAATCAATCTTCCCCTTAAAGTTATGAAAGTACACCAAAAAGAACCTGACACAGGTATCATGGGAGGAGTTTCTTGCTGACTTGAAGAGGCCTCATTCAGGACTCCACAATAACACTGCATGCCTATCCAACAACTTCTCTTTTTGAATAGGACATTCTGAATCTCCTAACGGTATCCCAATTTGCCTTGATAAGCTCCTCTTCCTGCTCTCGTGTGCCGTTTTGCGCCGTGTAATGTCTAGCTTTACCTGCAGGAGTAAATGGCATCTTGGGCTCCAGCTCCGACAGGTCAGCACTCATTCTTTTGCTGTCAGATGATGCCAGGCACTGTGTTCGTGCAGGCAGACTCTCAACACTGCCCCCCCTAGATAGAGGCAGAGTCCTCAAAGGATCTGCCTGAAAGAACAAAAGCAAAACTCTCACTGCAAAAGCGTGATTTGACCATATTTAAAATGAATAATAACAATAACGGAGATCTGGTTTACCTTTGGCTTGAAGTAGGGAGCAAACTGAGGCGTAATCTTGATAGTGTCATTGCTCCCTTGAGAATCACTGTGCTCCATGTTTGCGTCGCTTTTGCTGCTTGTGCTGGTGCCAGTGTAGTCCACATATGAACCTGTTAGAACCAGGAGAGAGGTTTTATAGGTTTCATACTTTCACATTTCATTTTCTGCCTGTGTTTGATGGTCCACAATACTGAAAAGAATGTTTGGCGGAACATAACACTCGAAATCAGGAGTATTAATGCCAGTAAAGGAAACATTAATGAGTGCAGACCCTACATTCTGACTACACGTTGATATTGGATCTTGGACACTTATGTATTAAATACTGGGTACTGCTTGAACATCTTGTACTGGTGCATTCCACAAATGGGGCTCTCGTACCTGTACTAGTTGCAGAGTTGCTTTGTCCATCATCTGGATACTGGTATGGATATTGCAAGGGTTCGTCAGATCCTGGGAAGTACTGCCAAAAGTTAAAAAAGAGGGAAGAGTGAGTTGGGATTTAAACATGCAATCCTTGATTATCTTAAACAATGACCCCCAAAAAACAAGTCTTCCTACTGAAGCTCTTTGTCTATGAAAAAGGGAGGTTCATTCCAATATAAGAAGTTGTATTCAGTTGAGGCCAAAAACCCAGAAATTAGTTGTTGGGTTTGTATATTGTTTTTTACTGGTTTTTGGTTACATTGTGGTTAACAAAGGCTTATGAGATTTTCACGTTTTGTTCTACAATAAAAAATACGTAAATATCTACTTGTGAATTTGGAGGCTTTTACTTGTCTTAAAAAAACTGATGCTTTAGCTGCTCAGTAATCATCCAAAATCCAATTGAAAAATGTGGAGGGAACCAGTGCGATGCAAACCTCCGGGTTGGCCTACAAAAATACATGATCCCTGCAGCGCTCTACTCACTGACAAGTGTTAGCTTCCGGCTTAATAAGAGAAACAGCTCTCTGTACTCTCTCATACTGTGATTTAACAATTTGGTCACGTTTATCGATTAATTCTCTCCAGTTTAATGGCAACCTTGTGCAGAGGGTAAGCACATTACCTTCATTAGATGAGTCATGATCTTCACTATCTCCTCCATGGAAGGCCGCTGAGAGGGGTCTTTAGACCAGCAGCGAGTCATCAGACTCTCAATGGGCTTGGGTAAATTTTTGATTAAAGGAGGTCTTGTGCCTGAATGTGTTAGAAGAAAAGTAAAAAAAAAAACAAACAGTCAAATGAAGAAATAACATCTGGCGTCCCCAGAAAGTATAAATACTGCAAATGCATGCTAAATTCCCTGTCTGATGCTGCTGGAACCATAATGACTCAGGCAGGCAGATTCAGTGGTGAAGAACACTGAACTTGTCCCCGGGTATATTTAGTGTCCCATTAGTATTCTCCTCCATCCATCTCTGTACTAGCACAGGTGAACATGTCTTTTAGCTGCGCTCTTCTGCCAGGCTTTTTACTTTTACCGTCTCCCACCATGCTTAGTGGGGCAGGCACATCCAGAGTCTGACAGTGGCTGACAGCTGGACACACACACGCTGGACACACACACACACATGCACACAGAAAGTGACTCACCGTTGTGCACAGCCCACATAATGCGAAAAGCTGGTCCTCCGATTTCATCAAAGGGCTTCCTGCGAGTGATCACCTCCCAGAGAATGATCCCCCAGCTGAACACATCACACTTCTCGCTGTAATTGCTGCCTGCAAGCACAGCAACACTTAGGTCCTTTTTCAAACGGGGAAAACAGGCTGCGTTTGACATCGCTGACTGACTGATAAAAGGTAATTCTCTGTGGCACATTTTGAGATGAGAGTGAGGATGATGCCTGGGAAAGCACCGCAGCTTTTATCTCATCTCTGCTTTCAGGGGTATGGAGGAGAAAAAAAAAAAGGTGCATTTCCTTACCAAGTAACAGCTCCTGTGTTTCTTAATTACTGGGGCTATGACTGCAGAATTATAGTGCACATCGCACACCTATTCTAAAGTTGCTACACCGCTCACACTCATGCAAATTAGCTGTAAAGAGTTCACAGAGAGGGCAAAAGTCAGTTGTTTAATCACACTGAAGTGGTGTAACCTGCCCACAAAAACAAGATAATGACTAAGGCTTAATTCATCTTCCCTCCTGACCCCCCTCGCCAAGAACACGCCTCATCATGTATCAGTACATTAGGCTCCTGGCTGAATGAGAACACACATTCTACACCGCCGTCTCTCGAGGGAAATAAAGCAACCAGCATCACTCCATTCATCTTCTCACTATGCTTGGGAGACTACCATCAATAAAGCAGTAAGGCTACGAGTAAGGCTGAATTAGAGCCGCTATGCTGGGAGCGCTACGCTGCCATTCAGGTCAAAGGTGACAAAACAGAGGTGGGTGCAAGAAAGAGAACATTCCCCCATCCATTCCAGATAAATTGTTCAGTTGAAGAAGAGGGCATACGGGCAAGACTCCAGACTAACTTTTTAGACTACTGGCGAAGAATCGTCCAGAAAATGACTTTCAACCATCCTGAAATCAGTGTAAACCGTCAAGAACACATCATTACAAAACTAAATCCTTGCATTATTAGTTCATTATGCATTATAAGCTGCTTCAAGCTAACATTAGTGTTTATAAGGAAGTAATACACAGAACCATGCAAACCCAAGGAATCTGACAACGAGGAAACAGTTAAATGGAAACGGATTCTCATCCCCATTGAGCCGATTAATGGATTGTGGAGATTCTGTGAGTATTTATAGAAATCAACCATTATCTGGATACGTATGAACAGGATTTTAGTTTAAAAAACAACCAACAGGACAGGTATCTGAAGCTCTTCAACTACTGGGAATGCCACTCATACTTGCCTTCAAATACCTCTGGGGCCATCCATGCTGCACTTCCTTTGTTGTTGGTCATGTGGGTCTGAATGTCGCATGCTGTTCCAAAGTCACATATCTTCAGCACAGTGCCGCCTGCCACTAGAAGCAGACTGAAACAGAGGAAGTAAGACATGAAATCCATTAAACATTGGCTATGCTTTGAACTTGGAATACTTACTTAAAAAAAACTTTCTGACTTGTTGGTGTAAAAAAAGAAAAAGGTGTGGTGTAACCAGCTACAGTATATACACACAGTGGTCTCCAAACTTTTTGACTTGAGGCCAGAGGTAAAACTAAAGTAACCAGTCCGTTTTGAAAATATAAAGCACAGATATTTGTTTGAAAATGTAGAGATAGAAGTAAAAAGCTGTCAGAAAAATAAATACTCAAGTAAAGTACAGATACCTGAAAATTCTACTCAAGTACAGTATTTGTACGTCATTAATTCCCACCTCTGCTTGAAACTGAAACCACTCATTTCTTTCCTCAGAAAAAATTATCTTTTTGTTCAACTTGAATTTAAGAAATATTTGTGTTTATTATTTCTTTTGTTTACCTCCAGGGAAACACAGATCTAATTTTGAATGCATTCAAATATTAGCCTAATCCTCTGAACCCTACACAGGTTTGTAAGGCTTGTTTTCTTGGGGAAAACACGACACTGTTCGTCACAGACAAACTGTAAAAACAGAAATTATGATCGGATTTTCAAATTTCTTGAATGAATCATGTGAGACGAACACTTCCGTCAGGAATAATAAGCAAATCTAAGCTTTAAAGAGTAATATTTCATCAAAGCAAATCACACCATTTGATGTGTATATGTCTATATTAACCAGATCTTGTAAAATTTTGTTACGTTCCTGAGGGCAAATGGGAATCCATAAATGACTGCTGAAACAGTCACGTGTCAAACATAGTGCAAAGAGAAGAGGGGTACAATATCTGTTGAACGAAACCACCAGGCACTTTGCTGGCACAGTGAAAGAGGAGACAAGAGAGTGAGGTGAGGAAGAGCATACTTGGGTGGCTTGAGATCCCTGTGAATGAGAGCCTTTGGTTTCATGCCATGGAGATAGGCCACGCCCTGGGAACACTGATAACACCAGCTCATGGCATGGGAAGCAGTGTAATAGGGGAGGGGTTCAGCACCATGCAGCACTGTGGACAAGAGAGCACAGTCACGACCACCACCACAGACAGTAAACCTACAAAAGGAACCGAGCAGGACGTAGTGCTTCACGACGCCGTCGTACACACAGACACACACAAGCCGCGTCATTTTAGCTCCGGGACAACTTTTCCAAGGTTCCACCTGTCCATTGTTGTCTGCATTTCCAAACGGTTCTAAAGAACTAATTAGACCACTGACGTATTAAAAAGGAACATGACAAAGGAGGAGAGCTGCCAGGGTAAACAGTCTGCAGCCTGAAGTTCACTGTGTCTACCCACTCACTGCAACATTTACTGCTGCATAGTATTCACTGCTGCACATTTAAATGCATGAAATACAGATGAAAGCTAAACTAAGAGTGGCCGTTTCCACAGTAAATCTGTTGAGGATCTCGTTGTTTGTGCTTTCGAACATAAC